>JAKWBJ010000056.1:0-600000 GCA_023159175.1 Wohlfahrtia magnifica | reverse complement strand
ATATTCGTACTTTTGCAGAGTTCACTCCATATCATTGGTTACATAAATGACATAATCTTTCTCCTCGTCGTCATGACAACTATTTAAATCTCATGCACAGGTATTACATCATATTTTTGCAGCCATTATGTGTTACTTTCATCGATAGAAAATCCGAAGTCATGTTTATAATCATTCTTAATTTGGGAAGTTATTGTATGGCGTTGTGATATAAAGTTAATTCCCCACAGGTGTATCCAGACAAATCTGGAGAATTTTCGCAAGTCCAAGCCCTTGACATGCTGTAATCTAATACAAAAAACCATTATAAATAAGCTGAATCTCTATGCAAATTTTGTAAAACACTTACCATAATACAAAATATAGGTATTAAACGAAAGTAGTCCTTAGAGTTCTTTTAAATTTTTGGTTTTTATAAAATCAACTATCGGATAGGATTTTTCTTTTCGGTTTCGCAAACAAGTGTTGAATGATGAAATAAATATTAAAATGCTTAAAATCTTAAATTTGTAATCTAAGAATTTTTTTTTTATAATTTGTTGGAAATAAAAAATAAATTTCCACTAATTTTGCAAGAAAACATTTTTGCGCTAATTTTGGTCAAAGTTAAGTAAATGCATTTAATTTCGAATAAAATCAGCAATAGTTAACCGATTTTCATGATTTAAAGCCTGTTTTCAACATTCTAAGCTTTAATTTAAATGCCCAACTTCTGAAATTTTCGTTCTGAAAAATTTATTTTTTATGACTTTTTGAAAAAAAAGTCGCTCTAATTTTGCACCAAAAATTTGTTTTTCGCAGCTAAGTTGTGAATACCTCCGAAACTGTCGAAAGGACAAAAAAATGGTGTTCAGATGATTTATGGGAAATTTTATTCCTAAACGTTTGGTTGTGCTTGCGTCAAAATCTGCAAGTCGTTTTCAAGTTATGATGAAATATATTGACATAACTACCATTGACATAATAGCATCGCCCACAAAAAAAAAAAAAAAAAAAAAATTATGAGCCCGATGGAAAAAAACTGAAAACGGATTTGAGTTCAGCGCATTAAAATCATTGTACTTTATGTAGTTTTATTTAAAGGCGAGAAAATTTTTTGTTTTTTGTAGACCAGTGTTACTCTACATTTCTGATTGGCTCCATCAATTTCCAACTGATTTCTAAGCCATGGGTCTAATTTTATTCATAACTAAACATGGTTTCTTAAATATTTAATAAAATGGTCCTCAAACAAGCATCTAAACTTGAAAAATTTTGAAAATATTGGATGACGGATGTGTTTGCTACAGATATACCCACAGATTATTCAGGGCTGCTCACACGACATACAGTTTGTAAAAAAATTCTGTTCAAAGTAGAAAAAAAATTTAAAATCTTATTTTCATTTAAGAATTCCAACAACAAATTCTTCGCATGTTTATTTTTTTGGACACATCCCGTTACAGTACCTTTTAAGAACGTCGACACGTTGTTACTTTTAAAATAGACCCACACATTACAACGCTAACAACAAAAAACGATTTTTACCAGATTTCTTTGCTGTGCTTATCAAGCCAAAGTCGGGTTTCAACAATTTTCTTCTCTAACCAAAACAGTGTTTTATCAGCACATAATTAAACCCTATATCTTGCATTGGATGTATATCGCGATCATTAGAGCAATCCTTACCTACAATCCGATACCTTATGGGAACTTCCATAAGGCCTACAGTATTAGAACACCTTTAAGGGATAAGTTGGCTGCGGGATCTGTTCTTCGGGAATATATAGTCTCGGACAGTACCGATGGCTCAAGGATGAACTGGCTACTCTGATGAACTTGACTTCAGGGTCTCTCTCAGATTGCCCAATGATTGCACAGTTTTTTTTAGATAGAGGCTTACGCCATAGATGAGGCAGCGAGCTATGCTTAGGAATCAGATCCCGAGGGCTAGAGAAAAGTTTTGAGGCAATAAATGCGTAGTAATGTCTTCTCAGCTGTATTCGCTCACTGGTCCGACTGGAACGACATTACGTTACTCGCGCATCTATGGAGAGGACTATATCTCTTACTATTTTTTGAAGGGGATCTTTCCGGCTTCTTACAGGCATATTTACCGGGCACTGTATGATAGGGCGAATGCCGGAAGAGCAAACGGTACACCACCTTTTTTTGTGACTGCCCTGCTATATGGGAGCTCAGACTTACACACCTCTGATCTGGACTATTTCTGGCATAAGACACTGTCGAAGTTGATCAACTTTGTCAGAAATTCCGACTGGTTTACATGAGGGGCATATGAACTGATTTTTGGGTTTTTCGGTCTATTTCATAGGTTTGTCATCTGAAAGGTATTGCAATCTGTCGTGGGGCAAAACTCGCGCATATGCTACAAAACTAAGGTCACTACAATTAATGTAGTCTCTACAGTTACGGAGAGAATGTTATGAAATTGGACACGTGCAATTACCATAACAGCAGTTCGAAACCAACTTTATATTATACCATAACGCTGTTAACAATTATTTCACCACTAATCGATGAGAGTAAAATGTGCTTGCGTTTGGGCTATTTTACAGCTATGGCGATCTGTTAAGTGCCGTCTAATATGTGCCAAATCAATTCTTTAATTTAATTCTCCCTCTGTCGGTGTGAGTTTTGTTCAGCTACCATTCGGATCACTCATTCGTAAAAAGTATTGCATACTATAGACCATTTGCTTCTGGGCAATGATTTATTTGGGCAGTTGTATCTAAATTTTCCCTGTACTGTTTTAAAGATGAATTATTACAGTTCCGAACTCTTGTTTTTTGTACAATAATGTCATTGTGATTTTTTGTTACGAAATATATAATTGGAAGAGCAAACATAAGACCTAGAGAGTCATTCATTTCATTCAAAATTATGTAGCCATTGGCTTTTAAGAATCCAATATATCACTGGTACAAAATCTAATATACAGTACAAAATTGTATGTATATAATCATATGTATATAATCGTTCTTATTTATGTCATCGTATGTACTTACATAGACATTCATAGAGAGTAGTCGTAGAAAAAATCGTTAAACTGAATCCTTAAACTAAAAATTTAAAAAAAAAACTTCTAAACTCTTTCTAATTTTTCAAACCCGAACATAGGTTTGATGCTGGCTTTTACGCAAACCTTTATAATTTAATTTTTTTAACACTCTCATGCTTTTAACCCTAGAAAGACAACGTTTTTTTGTACATTAAAGTAAACGATAAGTCTGCAAGATGTATGATTTTTAGCACACCTTCAAGGTCAGAAAATTACAAATTTGTACGTATGGTAAGTGAGAACAATAATAAAAAGAAATAACGAGAAATCTACATATATCGGGGGGCTACCTATCGGTTTAAATTTGACCCAGCTGTTATGAATCTGGCAACACTTATGTCATTCTATTCTGTCATAAAATTCACTATATTATCTCCATTGAACGAAATGAATTGACTTACGCTTGAGCAACGTTGGAATTTATTGAAAATTTATCATAATTTAAAATCATCTTCCGGATGAAGCTCATTTTCATTTTAGTGGGAGCGTTAGTAAGCAAAATGGCCCTATTTGGGGTTCAGAAAGCCAAAATATGGTCTTACAGAAGACAATGCACCCATTATGGGTGACTGTTGGGTGGAGGCATCATTGGCCTATATTTCATATTTCGCACCAATTAAGGTTAACGGTGACACCTATCGCACCATGCTAACCAAATATTTTCTCTTCATGGTATTGATGCGAACGATGTTTGGTTTTAACAGGAGCCACAAGCGACTTATTGCGTCAAACGTTTGATGGCTGTTTAATTAGACGAAATTTTGATTCCAGTTGAACGCCAAGAAGCTGCGGTTTGACACCGTTGAACTATATTCTGTGGAGCGCCGTTAAAGACAAAAGTTATGCCGACAAACCAGAAACAATTGAGCATTTGAAGGTCAATATTCGTGATGCCATTGACGAATTGCGATCCCACACACTCAAAAAAGTTTTCGAAAATTGTTCCGATCGAATGGGGTACTGTGAGGCCAGCCGCGGCAGCCATATGAATGAAATAATATTTCATTTCCAACCGAAATAATGGTGCTTCACAACAAAAATATAAATTTGGCAAAATTGCAAACCGTTTTTGTTTTATAATAAGTTGTCCTTTGTTCATCATTTTATAACTCGAGAAACCCTAAACCGATTTACAAACCAATATACGCGGCGGAAAGGTATACTTTCACTTAGGGATTTTGTTCAATTGGACAGTGCCAACAATTGATCCAAATAACTTTGTGTTCAATACAATCAATCAATCAAAAAGTTGACAGAATTGGATACTGGGAGTGGCACCTCCGATACAAAGAAAATAATAATTTTTGTGTTTCTTTGAAACGGTAATAGGAGAAGGTTTTGAATTTGTTCTAAATAACTTAGTAGTCAATGCACATCATCAGTCGATATATGAGCAAATTTGAATAAAAAGGTGTGGCAACTCCCATACAAAGTAATTACTGATTTTTGTATATCTAGAGAACGGTAATAGGGAAAGTTTCGAAATTTGATCCCAATAACTTTGTTGTAAATATAAATCGTTACTCAAAAAGTGGGCGAAATTAGATAAGTGGGAGTGACTCCTGCCAAATAAAATAATTATTAATTTTTGTATATCTTTGGAACAGTACTGCTGTTAGGATCTGGATTTGGTCTAAATAACTTCATAGCCAATACATGTCATCAGTTGAAATATAGCAGAATTAATTAAGTGGGTGTAGCACCTCCCATACGAGGTAAATATTGATTTTTTTATATCTAGAGAACGGTTAGAATGACAATTTTTGAATTTGTTCTAAATGACTTGATAGTAAACAGCTTTAAATATGTGTAATAAGTTTCGTTTATCGTTATGTGTTAAATTCTGTTTTTAATAAAATATGTACTGATTTGTTATCAAATGTACTGATTTCTTTGATTTAAAATCTGGCAACCCTAACATCATCATTCAATATATCATTCTGTGCCGTCTTACAGTTTCTAAATTTTCACTTACTTGTCATTATTATAACAAATTTTTAAAATAAATATTAGAAAAATAACTAAAAACTTCAAAGAAAATAAAAACACAATAAACTTAAAACCATACAAAAAGATAACTTATACTCCTCCATGTTCTTTTATTTCACAGAAATAAAATCAATTTATTCAACAAAAACAATGACCGCCAGCAGGCTACTGATAATGGCTAAGAATACGAAATGGATAATTAGACGTACGTTATCTATACAGGGTTAAATACATACAAAAGAAATCTTTAAACAAAAATTTATTAAAAAAAAAATCATAATAATTAAATAAACGAAATAAATCATATTTCTTTTCTTAATTTTTTTGTAATTTAAAAGATACAGAGAATAAAGGATAAAAAGTCTAAACAATGCTTATTTGTATTTTGCATGTCAAAGAAAGTTTATAAAATTATATATACAAATACAGTGATACTTCGATAAAGGGAACTTCCTTGTAACGAAAAACTCAATATAAAGGATTTTTCTGAGTCACTTGAAAAACGACTTTATTGCAAAGATTTCCATACAAAAATGCACTATAGCTGTAACGAAAATATTCTGAGCTATGAGACCTCTATATAACGGGGTATTTATTTAAAAACCCCTATATATAGAAGGCAGAATGAACCTGATTTTAAAGCAACGAAATCTTACTGTGCTTGCAAGTGCATATGTAACGCCTCTACACATGTAGCCAAGTATTCATTCAAAAGCTTTTATAAAACGAAGTCAAAATAAATATAAAATTAAATTTAAACTAAACGTTAAACTTGCGTAAATAGACAAACTTACACAATTACACAATATTTTGTTAAAATTTAACGAAATACAAAACATTAAGAGTTTTCATTTTTTATTTACTTCTTAAACATTAAACACATAATCGGCAGCGAGCAGCAAGTTGTTGTTGGCAGCATTTGCTGTTATGCTATCAACTTCATAAATATTTTGAAAGCAGCAGCAGCAATAAAATTATGCTTCATTGTCATCTGTTTTATTTGTCATAAAAATATTTCTTATAGAAAAGTATTATTCAGTGGTGACACTTCCGCTTTTGAAATCCACCAAACTAAGACTGCTTTTTTACCCAAAAATATAAAAATTAATGATTATGTGCTTAAAACTTTTATATTATTAACATAGATATTGTTTGATATAATATTTTAATTTTATACTGCTGTTGTCTGATAAGTAAATAAAAAAAAACTATTTCTACGTTTTTTTATTTAAAATTTTATAATGTATTGGTATCACTAATTTTTGTTTTGCTGCCTAGAAAATAGAAATTATTTTATGTTTAGCAGCGGCAGCAAAGTTTGTTGTCCAGGCTTTTGCCATGCTGCCTTTAAAATAATTGTTTTCATATAAACGTATGCATTTTAATTTTGACATTTTGCTGACTGCTGCTTGCTGGCGGTTATGTGTTTAATGCTTTACATAGAGAATTTGTTTTATTATTTCAACGCAAAATATCAGGTGACATATTAGCATCTTCTTTGTGGCAACACTGTTTTTTGCAGTTCAGCTGTTTTCATTTAACACGTTACTCTCAAATATGTTCAGTTTGGTCTATAATTTAACCATGAATCGACTTAGAAATGAACAAAGCTTGCAGATTATTCAATTTCATTCATTCATTCATACTCCAAATTCATGCATTTTAATCTCAAAAAAAAGCGACCAACCAAGCTTGCCGTATTATTTGTGAAGAGCAGCCAGAAGCATTGTAGGAACTACCAATGCACTCCGAAAAATGCATTGTTGGTTGTGGATTGTTATGGGCTGGTGGCATCATTGGATCGTACTTTTTCAAAGTCGACGAAGGCAGGAACGTTACTGTGAACGGCGTGGCTATGTTTACGATTTATTATTATTATTTTTTTTTTTAAATAGAAGAGCTGGACCTAGCTGGGATGTGGTTTCAATGAAATATTGCCACTGGCTAAGCTGCACGAAAAACAGTAGACCAATTGAGAAGCGAGTTCGGTGAACAGTTTATTTCATGTTTAGTGCCGGTCAATAAGCTGCTTAGATCGCGCGATTTAATGCCTTTAGACTATTTTTTGTGAGGCAATGTCAGCTCATGTGTACATGGGCAAGCCTGCAACGACTGACGCACTAAAAGCCAATATTAAGAATTTATTCGTGAGAGAGTATGTTGGAGAGAGTATGCCAAAATTGTATCCTGCGTATGTAACATTTGAGACTTAGCTGCGGTCAGCGACTCAAATAAATGTTACGTTTTTTAAATCATACCCGAAAGCTCTCAAGAAAATCACCAGATAGTTTGTATAAAAACCTTATTTACAACGAGTTTTTTCGTATATCTTCTAATTTCGTTATAAGGAGGTTTCACTGATACATATGTAAAGAGAGTCCCAAAATTAACGCAAGATTTGAATGAAATAGAAAAAACAGGTTTTCGTTTTTTGATTGTTATTTTTTATTGAATCATAAGGTACATATGATATGGTTATTTATGGAATTACAAATTGGGTAAATTGCTTCCTTCTTTGCATGCACACACCCATTCGTTTCTCGAAATTTTTAATGATCATTTTGCATAACTTTGGCCGAATTTCGTTGATGCAGCGTTGAATCTCCTCCTTTAATGGGCGAGTGGTTGTTAGTGGTTGACATAGACCAGTGATTTCAATCAAACCCATAAAAAGAAATCTAATGGTGTTAAATCACACAATCAAGGGGTCCAATTCTGAACAACGAAACGAGAGGGTACACGGCCTAGAAATGCGTCAGGCAGTAATTGTGTTGTTTCACTGAATATATGGCATATGGCACCGTCTTGTTGAAACCAAATATAAGCCACATCAATCCCATTCAATTTCGGCAGAAATAACTGTGTTATCATATAGCGATATCTTGCACTTGACCAGCCTTGTTTTTAAAAAAGTATGGTCCAATTATGCCTCCGCATCAAAATCCACACCAAAGAGTGAGTGACATGTTGTTGATGCATTTATTTACGGCACACAAAACTAAAAAGGCGGCAATTTGGGCTATTAACAAAGCCATCAGGTGCATGTGTGCTTCATTGCTTAGGAAGATTGTGATCGAAAAGTCTGCATCTATTGATGTTCAATAATCCATTCAACGAGTTCTCTTCGCTGTGCATGGTCATTAAGCTTCAGTTGTTGTGTTATTGAATTTTGTAAGCATGGAGAACAGATCTTTAGTGAGTAGTCGCTGTAGAGAGCTTCTTGAAATTTGCAATCTTGAAATTCGCATCTTGTCCACGATTTCGAATTGAGATTCACCGACACTCTCACACACTGCTTCTATATTGACATTTGAACGGTTTTTTTTTTTTTTTGATGACCAGTGTGTTGGGCAGCTCCAACGAATCTAGTCTCCCTGAGTTTTTCTATTAATTCCTTTACATTGACGAAGTTAAATCACTATTACCCCCGCTAAATTTTAGCGTCATTTTAGCGTCATTTTAGCGTCATAGCTTAATATTTACAAAAGCTACGTAGCCAAGAGTACATCCCTTTTTTATATGTATCGGCTGCTGAAAAGCGTTTCATGTAATGATTTTTTAACTCGATTGAACATAAATAAGTCACAGGGAGCCAAATCAGGTGAATTCGGTGGTGAATTTTCGAATAATAACGGCACTGTGTGACGGTGCATTATCATGGTGCAAAAACCACAAGTTTTCTGCCCACACTTTTGGTCTCTTTCGGCGAATTGCTTCGTTTGCGTGAAGCAAAATAATAATTTTTGTTTAATGTCTGGTGTTCTGGCAAAAATTCATGATTTACTACACCGTTGTAGTCCACGAAAACCGTGAGCATTACGTTCTGTTTTGAATGAAAACGATGTAGTTTTTTGGGTCTTAGTTCATTTGCTGAACGCCATTGTTCTTGCCTGATGTCTGGATTGCGTGTCGTACTCATAAACCCACGTCTCGTTTCCAGCAATGATTCTTTTGATTAATGTGGGATCAGATTCAGCCTCGCAAATCATGCCTTTTGCGACCTCAAAATGGTGAAAATTGTAAAAAGTCGCCAACACATATAGAGATAGATATACGGGAATATCAACAACAGGTGTACCAATTTAACAAAAAAAAAAAAAAAAATTAAATCCGAACGATGATACCGCCACACGGAAGTTATTTCGACAACTTTTTGATCAAGATAATATTTCGACCATATTTTGTACGAAATATACAAACTGCACCGCCAAGCATTCATTATTTTTAAAATATTGTTCAATACTGAAGACATCCTGTTCTATCGTGTAACGCTCCATTTTCACTAATCTTAAACTGTCAGCTGTCGAATTGTTTTTTTAGAGTTGGCAACATTTTACTGAACAAATGGCGACAAATTAAAATCTTGCACTAATTTTGGGACACCTTCTATAAAAAAGCAAAAAAGAAGCATTTTTCTATCTTTTTTAAATTCGTTATATAGAAGTTTCACTGTATAGAGATGTTGTTGCTGTCTTTATGGGATATTTTTTTTAAATTTATCTTTGTGTCTTTAATTAAATTTAAAAAAAAGTTTTCCAAGTTATACTCCAGCATGAACGAAAGTATTTGTTTTTGGTTTCTCCGTTTTTTTTTTTAAATTTATATAACAAAGCTTTCTCTTTGGGTCTATTTGTTGTTATTTTATTAAATTTGTCTTTTGTGTTGGTTTTGGTTTTGTAGTTGTTCTTATATTTACAAAACAATAGATTCACAAGAGTACGAAATGAATATACGAAAGAAGAAATATACCCTTTTAGTTCTATATTCTTATTTTAATGTTTTTTATTTTCATTTTTTTCTTTAATTTTTCTTTTAATAAACTACAGCATGAATGAATTTTCTTTTCAATAGGACTCTTAACAGTTTGAAGCAGATTTACTTCTTTCTTTCTGCTGTTGTTCTCATTTCAAGCGCTAGTAAAACAAAGGAAATGGCAAGAAAATATCATCATGGGAAATTCAAAATGACAGCAACAACCAACCAATCAATGTTATCCACAATTCACCGTACGCATTTATAATTAAATTAAAATAATTATTAAATTTTGTATTTGAAATTAAAATGTCCTTTCTTAGCATTTTGGTTAATGCAAAATAAGTTTTGACATTATGATACTTCTACCGACACTGAATGAAGATAAAGCATAGGGGCTAGTGATAATCGATTTTACTAATCTATTTGAAACCACGCTCTTAACAAGAAAGTAAACAGAATAATGTTCTTAAGTACTTCTAGTAGACACTGAGGAGACGCTATATTTATTAAAAAAATTGAATGCTATATTCAGTACCCATAGAGACTAAGACTAATAAAATATTTTTTGTTTTTATAAAGTAGATTTTGCTATGATCTGAATAATATTTCAGCGTTTGAATAGTTTGTTAGTATCGGGTGAATTTTTAAGATCTTTCAGGTTTGATTTAAGAAAACAGCACATAAAATTTAGAGAAATGTGTGAAATCTTTATTTGAGTCGATAGATCGATCTATATAATTCGGTTTTTAGAGATGATTTCACTTAAATGTTGAGCGCGACTACGTCTCAAATGGTTATAAGCTGGGTTCAGTTTCGACATACTCTCTCCAACATATCGGCCGGTATCTTACAATCCCTGTGACATCTTTCTGTTTAATCGAGTTAAAAAATCATTACAGGTAACGCACTTCAGCAGCCGTTTTTAAAATTGTAAAAATCGCCAACACATAGACATAGATGTACTCTTAAATATCAGCAACAGATGTAGCAACCTAACAAAAATAAACTCAAATCGAAACGATGGGACTGCCGGAAACTTCTGGAAACTTTTTGTTCAAGGTAGTATATATACGAGGGCGGATTGATACTGTAGCTACCTAAGTAGGAAAAAACATTTTTTTTTTTTCAAAAACCATTAATTTCTCAGCATAGTCTCCTGTTAGCTCAATACACTTAGTAAGACGATTTTCCAACTTTTTTATATCATCTGAATAACATGATTTTGGGAACTCCTCAAAATACGCATTAGTTTCGTTAATCACTTCTTCGTTTGAGATGAATCTTTTCTCTGCAAGCCATTCTTTCAAGTTTGGAAACAGGAAAAAGTCACTAGGGGCTAAATCTGGACTACAAGGTGAGGATCAAGCAATTCGAAGTGGATTTCTCGTAGTTTTAGCATCGTATTTAATGCTGTGTGAACCGGTGCATTGTCTTGAAGAAAGAGCACTTTTTTCTTGTTTAAATGTGGTCGTTTCTCCTTGATTGCGATATCGAGGATTTTCTTGATATTTTCTTCAGTAACTACCTCTTTTGGCCTTCCTGTTGATGGTATTGTTGCAGTGCTTGTTCGGCCCCGCTTAAATTCAGCAATCCAATATTTTACCATATAATCAGACGGAGCAGATTCGCCGTAATGTTTATCAAGCTTTTCTTTTGTCTCTTTCGCCGTTTAGCCTTTCAAATAATAGTGTTTAATCACTACACGAAATTCACTTTTTTCATTTTCCAAGAAACACAAAAGTTGCTTACTTCAAACGACTAAGAATAAGTTTTTGTGTTTGTGCTGCCATCTAGGAACACAGGGTTCTATTTTTAGACTCGTTGAAAGGGACCTACAGCTTAACGCCGGCTTTGAACAGCAAATGCATTAGAGAAGTTTTCAATAGTAGTAATACTCATAACCAGTTACTAGCTAATGTTATGAGGTGATACCGCTGTTGAAAAACTGGCCTGGCATTGAAACGAAGACCTTCTGGTTGGCAGGCGGGTGTGTTACCACAGCGGAACACTGGTTCATAAAAATAAAGTTGCAACACACATATTAAAATGATCTTATTTTTGTAGCAAATCCAAAAATATATAATGAAAGCTATGTAGATATGTATTGTGTACTATTGTATGTATTAGATATTTACCACATACTTATATATGTACATATGTAAGTAGATATGTATGTTTATTCGGGTAATTTTTTTAGAGCTTTCGTATTTGATTAAAAAAACACATAAAATTTAGAGAAACGTATGAAATCTTTATTTATTTGAGTCGATTTTATATAAATGTTGACATCGGCTATGCTTCAAATGACTCACAGGTAGGGTCCAATTTTGGCATACTCTCGCACGAATAAATTCTTCAATATTGACTTCCAGTGCGTCAGCCGATGAGGGCTTGTCCCTATATACCATATTGCGGCAAAGGCTACTCTTCTCTTCTGTTTTCACACACAAAATTAAGCAAAAAATAAACAAAGACAACTAAAGAGAAATTAAGTAGAAAAATGAAGTAAAAAAAGTGTCGCCTGAGTAAGAGACTTTGAGTTACTACCAAAATTGCAAAATGTTTTAATATTAGTTTGCCGAGCGCTGCTATAGACATGTGCCTTTACATAGTCCCACAAAAAAAAAAAACGCACGATCTATGCGGCTAGTTGACTGGCCCCAAACGTGAAAAAACTGTTGACTGAACTCGCCTCTCAATTGGGCCCTTGTTTCACGTGCTGTGTGACATGTGTCTCCGTCTTGATGAAACCACAGTCAGCCAAGTCTAGATCTTCCATTTTGGGCAAAAAAAAAAAATTGTAATCATCGCTCGGTAGTACTCGCCATTCACAGTAACGTTCCTGCATTGGTCGTTTTTGAAAAAGTATGATCCAATAATGTCACCGGCTAATAATCAACACCAAATAGTGCAAATTTTGAGATGCATTGGCAGTTCTTGTAATGCTTCTGGCTGTTCTTTACACCAAATACGACAATTTTGCTTGTTCGCTTATCTATTCAACCAGAAATGAGAAGAAAAAATGGAAGAAGTGCACGACGCACTTTCTTAACCGAGCATGAATTTTGGTAATAAAATGCAATAATCTGCAAGCGTTGTTCGTTTTTAAGTCGATTCATTGTTAAATTATAGACAAAAATGAACATGTTTGACAGTAGCACATTACACGAAAACAGCTGAGCTGCCAAAAATAGTGTTGTCAAAAAGAAATTTGCTAAAAAATGACCCGATATCACTTTTAAGCTCTGTTCAGATAAACTGTGGGTTGTTTTGTTAAGATCGTGGGAAAAATATGGAATTTTGTGAAATGAATGAATATCTACGATATATTCTCACTGGTCATGAATCAAAAACGCTTTCCTTATTTCGATAAAAGCTGTTAGTGGTACAGCTGCTCAAAGTCGGCAATTATTTAAAACGGAAAAAATTGTGATCTTGAAAAAAATTTACACCTTAGAAATAAAGTGTTAAAGCACTTGCATGTGATCACTACTTTTTTTTATATTTTCTTAAAAGTATGTTTATGTTAGTTAAAAAAGAAAATTACATAATAAAATGTTCCTCAGATACCCTGAAATAAAAAGAATACTGTTACAATCTCATAACGAAAACCAGAATATTTTTTTTTCTATTTTTAAAGTAAGTAATAGATATGTATTCAAAATGTTGCATACAAACATACATATTGTATATAAATTTACGCGACATCCCTACTGGAACAAACAGGACTTCTCGTAATCAATGAACTGCACTTGATTCTGCCATTAGACTCATTGAAAGGGACCTAGAGTTTAACGACGGCTTCGAACGGCAGACTAGTTAGAGAAGTTTTTCATACCGTAAATACTCATAAGCAGTCGCTATGATATATTATGAGGGGATATGATATATTATGTATTGAAAATTGTCGGGTGGTCTGGCTTAGTATTGAACCGAGACTCTTTTGGTTGGTAGACGGGTGTCTTATCTACCATACCATTCCTCGCAGGAAAAAAACTTGGGAAAAACTCTCCAAACTTTTTTCACATTAAGCGGTGTAGGTAGACCGTCCCCTTGTCATCTTTAGTACTTCATTTGTCCGTTGTTTTGTATTCATTTTGACTATTTTACTATGTATTGGTAAAACCACGCCTACTTATCCGATTCCACTCAATTTTTGACTGTTGACCTGTAATGACTATGGAGTCATTTAGATCAATTTTAAAAATTTCCATTATAACCGTTCTTAAGGCTTACAAAAATCATTACTTACTTTATATGGGAGGTACCATGACCACTTATTCGGCTCTGCCCACTTCTGGACTGATGATTGCTACAGTGTAAGATCCCGTCTTGATCAAATTTAAAGACTCTTACTGTATTCGTTTTGAAGATATTAACATATCCTGTTTTTAAAACAACGCCATCAGTAACAGTAAACCTTTTCTATGGATGTATTGGCCTGAAAATGGGTTAAGTGGTTCTCAAGTTATTAAATGACGAACGTAAGATAACTTATCTATTTATATACATTACTAGCTGACCAGGCGTGCTTCGCTACCCTTATGTTAATTATTAACTTTCGTACTGTCCTTTTGCCCATTTTATTCTCTTCTGGTTCAGATCCACACATTTACGATAGCTCACCAGGCGTGCTTCGCTACCCTTATGTTAATTATTAACTTTTCTGCTGTCCTTTTACCCATTTTATTCTCTTCTGGTTCAGATCCACACATTTACGATATCCAGAAAGATACTGTAGGATCTGTTAAATAGCTGTTTAAGCTCACATTACGTATATATATTTTTTTGTTTCCCACATATAGAAAAATCTCACCAACTTTATGTCTAATGAATTATATTGACAACGAAGTCATTCAGACCGAATTCAGAAACTTACACTTTAACTGTTCTAAAGATATACATAAAGCGTATGAGAGGTGCAATCCCACTTATCTGATTCATCCTGCTTTTTGACTGATGAGTCTCATTGACTATTGGGACTAACTTGAGAGACTCTTACTGTTACCATTTTAAAGATATCGATAAATAAATATTTACGTTATATAGGTGTGGCACCGCCTAGTTGAAATTTTAGAAATTAGTATGGCTCCTTATATATACAGGACATCCTGAAAAATTTCAAGAAAATCTCTTGAGCCGCTTAGCTGTCTATAAGACAGAGACAAACAGACAAACATACATACAAACTAAAACACATTCAGTTTTTGATGTATATGTATATGATAAAAGTCTCTGACCATACCGTAAAGTAAAAAAGACAATTTAAACTATAAAAACAATATAGGAAGGTCAGGTAACGTTACCTCTCGAGAGAAAAAAAATTATAAGAGTCTATGATAAGCAGATACTGCTCACCTTTACACCAAATAGACAGGTGTCGGCGGATATATCCTTGCTTGTGAAACAGTAAGTGAACCATCGATGAGTCACTTGTTTAGGACAGTAAAGGAATGGATTTTAGCTAAATCCCACAGTGCATAGTAGAGCGACTGCACAATACCAGGGCCGTATGGCCAAACTGGACGAATCAGGAACTCGATTACTTCTGGAATTAAGTAGAACAATACTTAGGATTGATTTAGGGACCATAACAGGACATTGTTCTTTACAATCAAGAACTTTCCTATGGAACAATAGAATGTACCAAAAATTGCAGAACTTGCGAACTCGATGGTTAGACAGTCGATTTGACGCATCAGGCTATGGTCTGGGTAACATGAGTGGTTTAATCAAGGGGATTCATTATCTAGTAAATATATTAGTCCTAAATTTTTCTAGAGAGAATTAGAAGTGTTTCAAAATGAACTAAATGTGGTGGTGATGACGTAATATATCGTCATAGATTTTCTTTTTGTGATAGCGGAGAATATGTTTCTGCGCCTTGTGTTGTTGTTCCAGGAGCCTGAATTGGTTTACTAATGGATCGAAGACCCACACGAGTGAAGTGGCGTAGTCCTTGGACCTAAGACAAAAATCTCTGTACGTAGGCCAAGTGTCTTTCAGGCTTAAATTCTTGCAGTTTCAGTGTACGCTGGGATAAAACTACATAAGTGTATCAGAGGCACGCACATAACTATATTTTAGAATAGTTGGGGCGTACTAAAGTCACTGGCATCATATTCTCTGATATCGCGGTAAGCGATATATTCAACGACTCGATTCGTCGAACAGGGTTATGCTTTGCCGGCTCCCGGTTTATTCTGGAATCGTTGGCAATAAAATTGCTAACTGAGTGGGATGGTTTTTTTAGCTTTAACGAGCTAAAGGCTAGGGAATCATCAAAAGATATTGATAGACCGGGCTAGCTAACATGTATTTACTCTCTGGCTTACTATGCCTACGTTCGTCAACCTCCCATCCATTCGCTCCTGGAACCACAGTAAAGTATTACTTCAGGGGTGAGGTAATTCAGCGAATGCCGTCATCTAGAGCTGAAGAAATTGCTCTATCCGTAGTTCTTTGTAGGACTAAAACATGCCTTCTGAAAATACACACTATGTTCTAACTATTAATGGGCGCCTGCATTATATCAACAATATTGTCGAGTGTGAACTGTGATCGGATTTCTCCTTCCAGGCGTTTCGCTGGTTTTATATCAAAGATAATCGTTTCCGCGGTTTCCCTTACGTTCAGGCGTTCTGGGAATACATATAACATCGCTACCATGACTGTATTTACAAAGGTATGCTCTAAAGCAGCCGTGTCCGGTCAGAAACTGGGTCAGGTAGAAGTTCACCTGTGCGTGTTTCCTTTCCATCCATTCCGCTATCATCAGTCTGAGTATATAGGTATACTTTCCCTTAGTGGCAGTGGCACAATCACGCCATGTCTCAATTACGTTGTCACCCATCTGGACAGAATGAGATATACCTGATTTTATCACGAGTAATTTTCCGCCTCAATTTTCGCTACCAGCTGTAGCGGCATTAATCCTGCATTCACCAAAGCCGCGTCCGTAGACACCGCGCGCAATGCAGAAGCGACCCTAAGGCACACCTCCTGTAGACTGAGTTCAGAGTCACTCTATAAGTTTTATTTCCTATAGCCTCTGCTCCTATGGTGGCTGCATATAGATCAACAACCCATCAGCAACAACCTTTTCTCCTGCTTTGGACCGCCCATATTGGGCATTATGACCGCCAGTGCGCAAGTTGTCGAGGCACATTTCCCACTAATGTATCCTAGATGTTCCCTGGATAGTCTATTATCAATCATAACACCCAGGTACTTAATCTCATATTTAAATCTTATTCGCTGGTCGCCTAACATAATTGTCATGGACTCTATTTTCTTCCTACTGCTTCCAAGTAGTAAGGGGTGTTTTTTATACTCGAATAGAACTTTAAGTTGCAATAAAGCAACGATGGATTATTCGATTGACATGAATTTTATTTATCCGAAAGATAATCTTGTGGCATTACATTTTAAATATGACTTCTGGCATATAACCGCCATGGCTGGCGCAGTTGTAGTCCAATTTTCGAAGACTTTTTCCAACATTTGTAGCCGTATATCAGCAATAACACGGCGAACGTTGCCTTCCAAATGGTCAAGCGTTTGTGGCTTTACCGCATAGACCAATGACTTTACATAGCCCCACAGAAAGTAGTCTAGTGGTGTTAAATCACAAGATCTTGGAATATAATACATGAAATTAGGCGGTCCCCAAACGTGTCTTTCAATAAATCTATTGTGGAACGAGCTGTGACATGTTTCGCCGTCTTGTTGAAACCACATCTCCTGGACATCATGATCATTCAATTGAGGAATGAAAAAGTTAGTAATCATGTCTCTATACCAATCAACATTGACTGTAACGTTCTGGCCACCATCGTTTTTGAAAAAGTACGGACCAATGATTCCACCAGCCCATAAAGTGCCCCAAACAGTCAGTTTTTCTGGATGTAACGGCGTTTCCACATACACTTGAGAATTACCTTCACTCCAAATGTGGCAGTTTTGATTGTTGCCAGAAGTGCGCTTCATCGCTAAACGAAATTCGCTTATGAAAATCGGGAACAACGGTAATCTCGTTTTTGGTTCATTCGACGAATCTACGCCGGGCGTGAGTCTATTCATGATAAATTGCCAAACCAACTGGGAATAAATCATTTGATTACGCCATCTTGAAAAGTAATGCCAATATAAAGTTCTATACCTCTATAAAAAACAAGCGTTACTTTCGTCTTGTGATCAGCAAGTTTAAGATCCAACCCGTGATCCAAGGAGTGGAACGGTATCAGTGAATGATTGTGTCGCTATGATAACTGTGGAGGATGATAATGTGGATCGTTTTTCGTCATTAGAGTAGGACACAAAATATCTCTCGTTGCATTATGTCTCCCATTGGAGAACCTTCTGATGTGATAATAATAATAATTTACTTTTGTACGGTTTTAGATTACGTCTACCTTCTTGATTCCCAAGAATTATTCTTAAAGTTGCAGTCGTAAATCTGTTTTAAATCCTTTTAGTAATAAAACAGTAGATGAACCATTGAAAACAAGATAGAGCAGAGTATTTAATAAAAATATCATTATCTACTTGAATATTACAAGTAAAATTTAAATTCTAGAAAATAATAACAAAAGAAATGAACAATTCTAAGGAAAACGAGAATGGAATACTTGTCGAAATCTCATCATGTTAAAAATACAGTACCTGGACAAAAAAAAACTTAAGATAATAAAAAATTAAAGAGAGAAAACACAAAATCAAAATAAGAAAAATAAAAAAAATGTTTTCCAAAGAAAGGAAAATAAATGAAAATAATAAAAAATTGTTAAGGTAAAAAAAGGATATTTTATAACTTGCTGAGCCATTAGAGGAAAAGAAAAAAGAATTGAAATCATCTACAATGCTTCTGGTAAATCAGTTCTTACAAGAACTTAAAATATTTATTTGGCTAAATTTCCTTTTAACATGCATCAATGAACGGAACTGAACATTAAAAATAAACGCAAATCAAAACGAATGAAATGAAATTGTGCTCAATGGCAAACCCCCCAAATTCTATTGATAATATGGCAGTTGTATATACAAGCTACTTACACACACATACGCAGTCAGCCAGCCATTCATAGAGTTTGTATTACTTTCAGTCTATGGTTTTCGCTTTTTCAGCTTTTCTTTATTGATTGAGTAAACGTATGGTAGTGTATATACTCATAAGAACACGGGCTTATCTATCCAAATATATATATATATTTATTATATCGGGTGTTTTTTTAAAGTTACACCAGCTTAAATCATTATAAAACAAAGTAATATACTTTTAATATAATCAAAACGGGCTTTGTTGTACAGACAATAGTACGACATTAACGTTTAAATATGATCTCTGCAATGTGGCCGTCACGGTAGGCGCGTGAAATTGAACAGCAATATCACAAGGTTTTCGCGTATAACTCTTCGAATTTTCATTTCCAGGTGTTCATTTGTCTCTGGCTTATAGACTGACCTGCGAGAGCTAGCTCTCTCCTCAGAAATGAGGAGATTGACCACTCAGTTGGAATTCCACTCTCCTCTTGCAGACTTATCGTCATGCGGTACATGTTGGGTAAGGCGCAGCTACGGTGGGTTGATGAACCCACGTGCTCTGTATCGAGGCAAATCTGGCCCCTATATGATCGGGCTGGCTCGGAGTCTATTATAGGGTTCCGCGACTTAGGCTGCGAACTCTTGTGGCTGTGATTACTGGGCACTGGGTGGCTAGTGCGCACGCTAGGAGATTGGATCTGCCTTCAATGACTATTGTAGGGGTTGTCAGGATGAGGAGGAAGAGGAGACTGTCGAGCACTTCCTTTGCCAGTGCCCGAGTGTTTCGGACATTAGGACTGCTTTCCTTGCCAGTCCGTTTCTGGATGGCTTGTCGAATCTTTTGTACATGCACCAGGTTGTTTCGGATCGCACCGGGACGCGGACATATAGGTTGTCCATTTTCTGGATTACTGATGGGTATCACAGTGGGATTAATATTGGACTCAGGTGGGCTGGACGTGTCTGGCTATCCGTCGTAACTATCACTTTGTAGTTGATTGTCAAACGAATCGCACAACGTATTGCAAAGTGAATTCATTCTTGGGCCGCACCATTCATTTGTAAAACGATCTTCTAGCGAAACTTTTTCCGGTCACATACGATGTGGATAAGTTCAAATCAAACATCTATCCTGCTTAATTGGATCGCTTGGAGTTGTCGACAGAGCCCTAGTTGATGTGATTAGCATGTGGTACCATTGCCATATTTGATTTCTTTTTTATTTTTATTGTGAAACGAAGAGTTGCACGCACGCATAGAAAATAAAAATTACTCCTTTAATTATATTATATTTACAAAGGTATAGCAAGTGCATATGTATATGCTATACCAGGTGTTTTTTTTTAGAGGCTCAGAACTTTGAGTTGGCAATAATGCTTTATATCACAAACGCTTTAACAGCAGAGAGTTGCTCTTGGTTAAGTTTGGTTTGACATTTCTTTATGGATAGACTTAAACCAGAGCAACGCTTGCAGATTGTTGAAAATTTTAATCAAACAAATGTTATGGCTACGAAAAGTTTGGCGGTACATATCCGAAATCGTATTTAAACATTAACGCCGTACATTTTTCTATCCAACAAAATTCATTTTATTGATATTAAAAATATACTTCTTTACTTTACTATGATTTATACTTTTGTAACTGTAAAAAAACACCCGATATTTTGTTGATATGTAGAAAAAAAACTACACTAATTTGTAAATTCTACGGTGACCATATAAACAAAATTGTGAACTGGGCTAATATCACTGGTCTACAAAAATCCAAAAATTTTCTGGCCTTTGAAAAAAACTATATGGAATATAATGGTTTTGATGCGCTAAATTCAAATTCGCATCATTATATTCCGTATTGTTTTATTTAAAGGCGAGAAAATTTTTTGTTTTTTATAGGCTAGTGTTTCTCTGAATTTCCCTCCTAATTATTGTATTTTACATTCGCTCTAACCTTATGATTTTGACAGATAAGGGTGTTAGCTAATAATTTTCTTTTATAGATAACAACAACAAATGACAACTTTTTAATGCTCTTTGTCATTTGCATAGATTCTCTGCAATGTTTTGAGAAGAAAAAAAAATAGTTGTGCATATGAAGCAAATCTCATTTAGAAAATTTGAATTGAAACGAAAAAGGCTGAGTTCAAGCACTTAAACACGCACTTTTATCGCTTTTTTAAAGAGAAATTCTCTCATAATATGCAAAATTTGCATAAGAGTAAAACCATAGACTGAGTATTTCAAAAATCACATACACCATGCGTTGTTAATGAGGTTTGTCAAAACGACTAAAAGTGTCAACAACTATAAAGTTCTAGCCTGTACTGCTGGTTGTGAATGTATTCTTGGACAGATTATAGAAACGTTAACCATATTGCGGTTTGAAATATGTAGTGTGACCGCCAACACATATGTATGCAACACATTCATATATGCACACAATCATAGACTTAAAAGTGCAACAAATGGTGTTGTGACGTTACTTGCTGTTGTTTTGCCATAGTAAGTTTAAACCATGTTAACATATCACGCGAACACATTTAGAGTTAAAACTCTACAATGGAATGATAACAAAAAAAAAAAAAATTATTATTCCAGTTTGGCAAACTGTCATTTGCAATGATCTACTCTCCTACTAAGAGAATCTCTCTGAAAACCACAATCGAATGAAAAAACAGAAAGTAATTTAAAAACCATATAAATGTATATATATGTGTGTGTATAATAAACAATCGCACAAGATTAGATTTAAGTGGGAATGTGATAAGCAGGATCAGATAGAGCTGTAGTTGTAAAACTTTTAATACGCATATTAAAACTTAAAATAGAAGGTTGTTAACTCTGATCTTAGATTTAGAGATAACTTGGCCGATGGTAAATGTTTTATTAAAAATTATTATATTCTAATACAGTTACTTTTTTATTATTATAATTATTGAGACCGGGTACAGTTGCAGGACACTGAGACCCATAAGATCTATAACAGTTCAGTTTAAGCGAAGCCAAATTAGAAACATTTCCGGTCCGGTACCTCCAACTGGGAACTCCTTCCAAAACAAAACTCCAAAGGCTGACATCTAGGACAGAAAAAGGTTTTCCGACTACCTTGCGCAGAATGGTCAGATTGGTTCTATCCTCTCAGCTACTCTCATTACATGAATATGAAGTGGTGTTAAACCAATAAAGGCCTCCGATGCCCCTGTTGTATATGTTCTCAGTGCTCCAGTTATGCCAAGGCCGCCAAGCATATTCACCTTGCCAAATTTATTCATAGTTGAAGCTTTATCAGCTTCACTTCACCAAGCTATCGCCCTCTGATTGCAAATAAGCCGATTCTTTTGTTTTTTTTCCGTCACTTCTCTAGATAGAATATTGGCTTTCCGCAAAGCATCCATTGCTTTGTTTTATTTTCTTTAATCAATTTGATCTTACAAGCTAACTAGATGACTAATCCACTGTAGCTTCTTCCAAATGATTTTGCGTAGTGGTGAAGATCATTGCTAATTGGTGGTGATCCTTACTTCAGCATTTTAATTTTTTCCCAGTAGGCGACATGTTTTCTTGATCATTTGTCTGATGTTTGTCATCATCGCCAGGGGGATGCGTGAAACTTGCGTAAACTTTCGAAACCACAATTAAAAATTTCTTCGCCACGTGCTCGAACCTGGTTTGATTGTGTTGTTATGCGTGCGTTCTAACCACTACAGCAGGCCAGCCCATATTCTACTTCTACGCAAATCGGGCATATATTTTTCGAAGAACTTTTCGCTCAAAAACTCTTTATCTGATTGTGTACGTAGAATAAGGGTCTTGTATAGATTAATTTATGTACGTTTTGAGAGTGCTTTGCTCTTTAATAGCTTAATCAATTCAAAGTAGCATATATTGACAAGCACAGTTCTTCTTCTTATCTCAAAACCAATGTTGTTTGTCTTACTTACAGCGACACAGAGATAAAAATATTAACTCTTTGACTACCTTGAAGTTGTTGTTATTAACGTTGACATGATATTATAATCTGACGGATCTCCTGTTCATTGCAACCGTCAACTTTTTTTTGCTTTCATTCATTATACAAATTATATTATTATACAAATTATGTTTTATAAACCAACAATTTTTTATGAAAAAGTCTTAACTCATCCGGCGTTCCTCAGGAATCTATATGTTTTCCTAATTCTAACTGTTTTTGCCACTAATTTGCCTTAATAAAGAAAATGATAAGACGGCCATTGAAGACCGCTAAAATTATTACAGAGATGTACGATAATAAATAAGTGCTACGCCCACTTTTCCGTTGAAATTAATTTTTTAGCTTATTGCGATAATACAAGGCTGTATTTTTAATAATTACCATGATATAACGTACTTTGTATGGAAGTTGCCATGCCCTTTTACCCGATTCTGCCCAAATATAGAAAAATATATATGTATTTATTTTGTATAAGCGTGGCTTTGCCCATTTCGAATTTTTGAAATTTATATAGCCTATAGCTTCTCCCAGACATACAAAGATACCGTTAAAATTTCAAGAAAATCGGTTCAACCGTTTAGTTGTCTATAAATCACAAACATACATTAATATTTTACAAATGAATATTTGCCTTGTATGGGCGTGGCACCGACCAGTTCGCCTAAGAGCCGAATAATGGCGATATATTTATATTTAACCTTCTTGAAAAAGCTCATGGTGGTACTAGGGGGTTGGATTATTCGACTTTTTTCAAAAACCGGCTTTCGAATAATTCGAAAAGTAGCACTTTTCAAAAAACCGGTTTTGGTTGTTTAATAACAATTTAAATAACCGGTTTACCGGTTCTTTTATTTAAATAAAATTGTTCATAATTCACGTCGTTTTAAAAATAAGCAGAAGCTGATGGAGAGTTTAAAATTAAAGTGGTAATCAATACCAACAATAATTCTAACAAATCTCATAAAATCTATGCCAAATCGGTGTACGAATGCCATAAAAAACAAAGTTTATTGTACAAACCACTGAAAAATGCTTAAGTTTCGAACAGCTACTCAGGGAGATAATTTCGTTTTTGTTGTATTAGTTGGTAGAAAATAGAATTAAAGGTTCGTTATTATAGTAATAATTTAGGTGCCTAAAATTTTATGTTTTACTTGAATAAATCTATTAGTAATATACGAGTACTTAATTGCCTCGACACGAAAATTCGCTTAGATTTCAAGCAGCACTGTATGTAAATTTATGCACCACGTATTCAATAGTATGTGTGTCACTGTGGTATGTTAGATAAGAATCCATCTTCCAACCATGAAGCCGTCGGTTCAATCCCAGGGCACACCATCTGATAATTTTCAAAAGCGATATCACCTCACAACATTACTAACAACTGGTTATGTGTATTTACGCTGTGAAAAACTTCATATATCTGCCGTTCGGAACCAGCGTTTGTGGGCTTTCAATGAGTCTAGTTGATCATTCTCCATATATAAAATCAATATTTATTTACAGAAGATGAGAAAAGGTTATTGTTGCTCAAGAGTGCATATCTTTTTCAATCTACCTTGGTTTTTACGTTTATTGTAAGACGTTCATGGCAACCTTGAACCTTGAATCATTACCCAATACTCCTTCTCGAGTGCACTCGCTTACATACAATGAAGATAGTACTCCACCTTGAGGACTCCTTTTAGACACCATCGCAGTATATTTCTTTCAATCGGGAACGAGCGAATGGACTAATCAAAGTTATAAAGCATCCAAGAAGGTACAATTTTAAATATAACACATGATGGGTCTAGTTTTATTGCATTAACCTCATTTTCAGTGAGTGCTAACTTTCAAAAGACAGCAGTTAAAATTTCATGATTTAGTTTGTGAGTTATTGTGCTAAGAATCACGCTACTTTTGTTATTTTCTGAACAATGTATTCAAAAACAATTTCGTGTTTTACTTCTACTCTGCTCCTGATGCAAAAAAATTACCGTTCCAGCGAAGCAATGTCTTGACAAGTGTTATGGGGAATCTGCTCCATGAGAAAAAACAATAAAACGTTGGTATGCTGACTTCGAACATAATTAAAGAGACACCGATGATGCAGTACGCAGTGGACGTTCAAATCAGGCAATAATACCAAAAATTATCAAAAATCAACAAAATCGTTTTGAATGATCGAAAAGTAAAGTGGCGTGAGTTAGCTAACTTCATAAATTTATCAAAACAACGTGTAGGCTTTATATTACATCAGCATTTGTCTATAAGAAAGATTTGTTCAAGGCGGATGCTGTGTTTGCTCACTGTTGACAAAAAACCAGAATGTGTTGATGATTCTGAATGTCAACGGCAAAACTAAATGATTTTAACTTCGAATTGCTCCCATCCGCTTCCACCGTATTCGCCAGATTTGACTCCAATTAGTACTGGTAAACCTCAAAAAAATTCTTGTCGGTTGGAAATTTCGCACGAGTGAAGAGGTTATCGCTGCAAGTGGGACCTATTTTGAGGAAGAAGATAAATCGTTCTACAAAAGTGGTATTGAAATGTTAAAGTGGCGCTGGAATAATTGTATTGCTCTTGATAGAGATAATGTTGATGAATAAACCTAATTTTGAACAAAAAAAAGAGTTTTCTTCGTTAGGCCCGAGACTTTTCAGCCCATGTGTTACATACATCCAGTTATGAAATATGTATGTCATAAATGTATTAAATATAAACGTATTAACAATGTTCATAGTACGCGGTCATTCCCAATGCAAAGAAACAGTTTGTTCTAAAAATCCATAAATTTCAATTGGCTTTTTAATTAATAAAATCGGACATTACTCTTAGAAACTTTGTGCGTATAGTCTGATTTAAGTTACAATTTTCTCCCTATTACTGGGAAATTTAGCCATAGACGAGGTGAGGTTGAAAAGTTTTTGCGCCAACAATGAAAGAAAAATATTAAATAGACTTTATTTTTCAATATAATCTCCCATTACTTCAATACACTATTTCAAACGCTTTTTCAATAGTCAATATTCCTAAATTAAAGAACAATTCCGTAAAATCTTTAAAATACTCATCAATAGCTGCAATCATTTCGAATTAATTTTTTCTTAGGTGTGGAGACAGATAGTAATTGTTAGGACTGAAATCAAGTGTGTACGGGGGATGCTCAAGCAAATTTTTTTTCATACTGTAAGCATTTTTGGTCAATTGTAAACAAATGCAACCATCATCTTACACGTACTATGAACGCCAAAATTAAGTGTACAGCCTTATTCTCTAGAAATAAGTAAAGTATTTCTACGTCAATTTTTTCAGTGGCATAGTTTCTTTCTTATACCCTTTATTCTGACGCGTAATAATAGAGTAGCTTGCGTTTTCGTTGTATAACTATAGTTGTTGCAAGAATTCAGTTAATAAGTTTTATGGATTTTGTAAAGTCTTAAATACATTCTTAAAAAATATAAAATATTTAAATTCAACGTTATAAAAGCACTGAAATAAATACTTCGTTATAGAGAATAAGGCTGTACACTTAATTTTTCAGCTCATAGTAGCTTATTCATGTGTAACTCTAGATAAGAGTATAAATTTGCGTTCGATTAGAAAACCTATAATATATTGCACATTTAACATATTGATCATCAAACACCATATCTTGGACTATTACTATTCATCAGACCAAAATTCCATTATTTTAGTAATTGTTAATAAATTTCTTTCGCTTTAAACGGTCCAAAATAAAGAGCTTTATTACCGCACGATTCGCAATTTTATCCATAATAAAAAATAAAATAAAAATTGTTATTCAGAAATTAATTAATCGAAACCGCTAAGACATCACAAGTATGCTTAGGTCAATGCACAATGTGGCAGGATTATAGTATTTGTGGAATCAATTAAGCCGCTTAGTTTAGGTATAAGAAATGGGCATTATTTGAAAGGTCGTGGTAAGTATTACGAATCAATAAAAAATTTGTGTTTTGCTTGAAAGTATAAAACAAAAAAGAAATTAAAATTGTTAAGCTAACGTAAGTAATCATAAAAATAGCGAAGCTTACAATACACATTTCTCAATTCCAAGATAAATTTTCTTATATATGTATATTCGTTGCCACTTTGTGCCACAGCTTGCATTAAAATCCAACTTATCGCAAAAGGAAAGAAGATACAATATGCTACCTTAGGCAAAATCATTTATTTTGTCTTGTGAATCTTGGAAGCAGCCGGGATTGAATTTATTTAAAAGAAGTTAAAGGTGTCCTTTCGTTATTTTTTCTAACTTTCTGAAATATCTTTAATAGATGTTTCCGCTTCTTCAGACAAAGAACCAACACGTAATTTTGAATTTGTACAAAACTGTGAATCAACAATTTGTGTAGCGTTGGCAACATGTGATACCATCGATAAAAAGTATCATCGTTTCTGTAGCAAATATTTTGAATGTATCCTTGATATTTATGCTAAAATTTTGTACTGCCTATACCATCAGGCTAATCTATACGTAATACAAAGCCTGTTTTAAAATATTCGAGTATTCTTTTTATCTTTAACTGATTGCTTTAAAAATTCAAGAATTCAATTCAAAATTCTCAAGGCTACTTTAACGATGTATATGTATATCAATTAAAAGGTATGTTTCTCTTCTATCCAAATCCTCTGCGTTGTAGTAACGACTTGCCTTTTTTATTATTTCTAAAACAAGTTCAAATAATAAAAAAAAATATTTGCATCAATTATGGACCGAGAAGAGATGGAAAAGGAGATGCAAGATCGTATAAATGCCAAATTCTTTCAGGACAAGACTAAGATTGAAATAGAAACTTAAGCGCTACAAGAACAAGAGACAATGAATGAAGAAATTATCCGACACATATATACGTATACGAAAGGACAGAAAGAATTTTTGAAATATGTACTTGTCTTCTGTACATTATATATTGAAATTGCGTAAACCTAATAATTTTAATGTATTATTATTAAACTTTAACAAAACAGCTTACATTTACTTAAATACATAAATATTATTAAAAAAAAAAATTAAATGCTCTTAAGCCTCAGTAAAACGCAAAACAGAGTATCAAAAAATCGCTTAAGTTACGAAAGGTATAGAATGCTCTATATATACAAGTATTTATAAAAAAAATGTAATTGCAATTTTAATTTTATTTTCAAGATTTTGGAGAAACGAATTAAACGAGATAACGAATTAAAAAAACTTATAGTTTTGGAATAAGAATATTACAGTGATAGCTCCCGTGGGCGGACACCAACCATCACAGCACATTTGTTCGTTATCGAGAGGTATCCGTCTACAGGATAGTTGATTAAAAATGGTTGATATTCGCTGCTATTAAATATTCTATTATGCATGTATTTATGCATATATGTATGCAAGTGAAACAAATTTGAACATATTGCATCTTTAGTATGAATTTGTTCCCAAAATTAAGATTTATACATACAGATCTACAAAAGTATATTAACACAAAAAATTAAAAAACGAGCTCGCTTGTCACCATTTTTCGTGCATTTCTTCAAAATGGTTTTGCAAATTATTTAATTTTTCATATGCAACAAAATCATCTCAAGCGAAAGCTTTTAAACGCCCTATTTGTATAAAGGCTGCTTCAAAATATTAAATTTTAAGCATCCTCTTCTGGATTACTTAATATTACAATACTTTTTAATTTTCGATATTTATTACAATGCTATAATTTTCAGTGTACCAAATGTTATAATACATTTGCTTTGTTTTAAGAAATATAAAAAATTAAAAAAATTAGTGTCATACGGGCTTTAGTGTTGCTGTTAATTTTTATTGTACTTTAAACAAATTAGTTGTTAACTTTTAATTATATTCCGCTTCTTTTTTCAGAATTTGCTAGCTTAGTTCTGCTGACAGACAAAACAGCTTTGTACAGCTTTTATATTCCTCTGATCTTGCAAAAAATGCCTGTGTAAGATCAGATAAATTTTTACCCAAAAATGAGGCAAATATTTGACACTGAGTGTTCAGATTTAAAACATCTTTGTTTGACAGAAAATAATTGTATTAACCCAAAATCAGCTGTTTTTACGTTTTAACCTTTTTAAAGCGTTTGAGTTCGTTTAAATTGCGTTTAAAATAAAACAAATACTATTTTTATTTTTTTGTTTTACTGTTATCTTTTATCTACTACACAATAACTTTTGTAAAGTTTACAACAACTTAATATTCACTATACAGCACTTTTATTTCCGCTTTAACACGTCTTTACCTTACGACAGCCAAATGATAACTAACTGATTTGTAGGTAAAACAGCCTTTTATATACCTAATTGTCTGCATTTTAGAAGGTTCAGGAAATATCAACCATCTTCTATTTCCATATCCGCTAATTCAAATGTAACGTAAAGGTATTCGATGTAGTAGTGCTGCCACCTTGACATATACCAAAATACCTAAATGCAGAGTTGTATTTTTTTGTTCGTAACACTGCCTCCCGCTTAAGCCTGTTCGTCCCGAATAGGCTCATTATTTTTCTTCCCATAGTTTGCAAATCATTCTAAATATACCACTTTCATTTTTGATCGTGGCCTATTATCCTTCTGTATACTGTATACCATATCATTTAAGCTTTTGACTACTTTATAAGGTCCATTCCAGTTAGTTTGCAGCTTGGGAGATAGTCCTTTCTTACGCTGTGGGTTGTAGAGTAGAACCAGTTGTCCCTCATGGAAGCCATTAGCACCCGCTGCTCGATCATACCTGGCTTTCAATCTATCACGGTTCATTTCTAGTCGTGTATACATCGTTGCATGAAATTCTTTGGGACTTTCTTTTTGCTTGGCCTTACCGAGTGGTGCTCCCGATTTATATTTCTGCAGATGATTCTGACGTGTTCTGACTACATTTTTAGCCACAATATATTCAGTGCAGTTTGATATTCAATTGGCGGCAGCTTGCTTGCATTAAACCCAATAGTAACGCTGTTTTAACTTTTCAACTGTCTTCGACACGCTAAGATGCCCTCCGCTATGTTTCTTATGAGACTGATTTAAAATTTCACTCATTACCATTATTAGATTGGAAATTGTATTGCCGTGTGCACTTTCTCAGCTTCAGTATAAGCACCCATCTATCAGCATTAAACTATCCCATTGAGCCCAATAAGCCTTTATTAGAGGACTATCTGCTGATATGTCCTTACTAGTAGGCCGTCTGTCTTTTTCCTTGGCCGCTATTATCCTCGCCAATACAGGGTCTCTCCTCTGAGCTGTTGACACAGTCCTCGTTAACCTCCAGACGTATTTGTCTGATATTGATAATGGTCTCTTTGGCCTTATCACCTGTTTTATCAGCGGCCATCTTACTTCCGTTTCTACTCTTTCCACTCCTGTAATAAGCTTCACTGTTACATGGCAATCTTTCATTTCACAGCCTCTATGATGACCATCGCCATTATGGCCACCCTCATATCACCTAAGCCCATTTTATGCAGCTGTCCTCCATCAGTAAGACGTTTGTTACTAACTTCTTTGGGCTTTCTATAGCCTGTGTTCTTCCATTTGTCATATCTCCATGGTGACGAAATTCTTGCAACTCGGAGCAGTGCTCTACAATGCCTTTGAAAATGAACGCTCTTGCCACAGTTTTGGCACTTCCTTTTTGTCCTCTGCTCTTTTTTGACCAAAAGTCGCACTACCACCTCTTCGATAGCTGTAATGAGATCTTCTTTGGTATTTGTGTTTTTAATGTTATACACTTTATGTACCTGTGGATTGCATATCTACAAAGGTTACCTTATGAGCAGCACACACCGCATACTTAACATCGGGGCGCCTTACACCATTGATGAATGCTTCGGTCTTAATTTGCTCTACTAATGAGTGAGCCTCCCCTGGATGACTAAGCTGCACCAATCTCTCGACCTCAATTGCAAAGGCTGGCAATGATTCATTAGTCTTTTGTGTTTGGCACCTTAATTCTATACGGAATAAATCTCGCTTATGCTCATCGCTAAATTTACGCTGTAGGGCCACCATTAATTCGGTGTAGTCGTTTCTGCAGTTGGCTGGCATAGTTTCGAGAATCCCTGCTGCAGCACCTTTTAACGCCAATATTAGTTCGAGAGCCATCTTTCGATCGTCTGATCCGTTTCTACTCGCCACTGTCTCGAATTTGAATTGAAATACGGATAGGGGTGAGCTATCATCAAAACAAGATGTTTTTATTCTGCTGGAAACTTCTGATATGATACGTACTGGTTCCAGTTTTTGATACTGGAGACTGCTGATTTTGTCCTCAATTATCTCAATTGATTGTTCTAGGCTTGACATTCTGTTCTCCACCGCATCCACCCTCTTGCTTACCGTTGTATATACTTCCTGTAACTTATCATTTGTTGCTTTGGAAGCTTCACGTACTTCAGCCAAAAGCTTTTGATTATCGGCTCTAGAAGTTTCTCGAGTTTCTAGTAGCTCAGTAGAAGTTTTCTCAAGCTTCGTTTCAAGTTTTGCCAAAAAAATTCTGGTTTTCGGCTAAAGAAGATTCTTTTACTTGCACCAAAAGCTTTTCATTATCTGTTCTAGACGTTTCTAGCACTTCAGCCAAAAGCATTTTGCTTTGTATCTGTATTTTTTTCCAATACAGCAGCCAGTAGCGTGTTAACGTTTATACTGTTTGTTTTTGTAGGGGCACTTATCTCAGGATCATTCTCATCGTCAAATTCGTGACGATAGATGTTTTTGTAATTCGGTTTTATTATCAGTTGTTGACAGCTCTAATTTATTCAATTCCCGTTTGAGCCTGTCCACTTTTAATTCTTGGATTTCATTTTTACTCCGTTTGATTTATTTATTTTATTTTTATATACGCAATCACACTTCTGACAAAAATGTTACGTTTTAAACTTTTTAAAACGTTTGAGTTTGTTTAAACTGCGTCTGAAATAAAATAAATACCGTTTTCATTTTCTTTTTTTACTGTTATCTTATATTTTCTACATAATAACTTTTGTACAGTTTACAACAACTTAATATTCACTATACAGCACTACTATTTCCGCTTTAACACGTCCTTATCTTACGACAGCCAAATGATAACTAACTGACATGGAGGTAAAACATCCCTTTATATACCTAATTATCTGCATTTTAGAAGGTTCAGGAAATTTCGACCATCTTTTGTTTTCGTATCCGCTAATTCAAATGTAACGTAAAGATATTCGATGTGGCAGTGCTGCCAACTTGACATATATCAAAATACCTCAAAGCAGAGTTGTATTTTTTTGCTCGTATCAATGTTTTATGTTTTTCGTCAAATATTTCCCAGATGTGACCGTAGCTTAAGGAAAGGTATATGCCACACTCTATTATATATATTTTTTTACAATTGTGTCAGTAAATATTTGGTACACGTGTTAGAGTTTTGTTAGTCCAGATGTAGACTATATCGTTACTTGAAATCTAAAAGGCTTCAATTAACCAAAAACTGTTAAACCGATTTTTTGATTAATAGTGTTGTATAAAAAAAAAAAAATCTGGTCCCTAAAATGTTGGACAAAATTTAATTGTACACGTAAGCATTTATTTAATTATTATTTAAAAGTATAGAATCGTAATTCTCTTTTCTCTGTTGTGCTTAAATAAAATGGTTGAAAATGTATTTAGGACCCTTGAAATTTTAGGTGACGTCATTTAAGTGTTTTACATATGTATATTACTAGATATCAACATTAATATTCCATAGACAAAATACACAAACAAACGAAATACTAAAAAATCTTCTTGTATTCCCTTAGGGATATATATGTAAGTGTTTTCCTGAGAATTTGTATTTATCTTAGGATACAGAGATAAATCATGTGTTCTTTGTGTGCAGACAAACATACATACATACATACATACATACATACATATCTATATGTATTCAATACATAATGCCGTAAGAAGAACATATAAAACTGGCCGTTTGTATGTGCGAACACATAAATCTGCAACCGCAAAATTTTGAGAATTTCTACCGCAAATACACCCGCATACGCAAGCACTCAAATGTCAAATGTGATAAAGAATTTCCGTAACAAATTTCTATTAAAGTTGTTGTTTGTTTTTCTTCTTTATTGTGTCTTATATTCTTTCTTGGGTCTTTGCATACAAAATTTTCTTTTAGCCATTTTGTTGATTTTGTACGTTTTTCACTCATCAAACTGCTACTTGACAACAAAACATGTAAACACACTTTTACACTCGTCAAAACACATGTCTGTGTGTGTACGTATGTACTCGTATTTTGAAATAGAAAGTCCTTTTTAAACACACACATACACGCACATAGCCACGTATGCACAATAAAATAACGATAAAGTTAAGTTATGAGTTTAAGTTTTTCTTACATCCCAACAAAATATTGTTTCGAACAAAAGTTCCATTGGCAATGGCAAAAGTCAAATCGTATGGTTCAATGCTGGCATTACAGCAACTCCTGTTGCCGTTGCTGCTACTACCGCTGTTAATATTGTTACGTTTTGCTATCCTGTGTTTTCTTTTTTGTTATTGTTGTTATTGGTCTTTATTATCATCGTCACTCTTGTATGGACTGCCATATTTTGCTGTTGCTATTGGCATAAATTTAAAACGTCAAACAACATAAAACTGTAAACCTTAGATGCAAAACATCAAAAAAGTCCCATCTAACACTGTTGGCATAGAAAAACTTTAATGGCATAAATTTGAGTATTTGTTACCACTACAGACAGGATTATTTACGCAATAAACTTTAAACGGTATTAAAATATATTTGCTTAGGTATGTTTGTAAATAGATTTGTATGTACTATTTATGTTAAGATATACTACACATATTATGGCTACAACGTCAAGGTTCATTAAGAGTTTTTTTTTTAATTTTTAGTACATTTTAAAAACTTTTAATGACTTATGATTTAAGTATGAATAAAAATGGGCTTAAATGAGTTTTAGCCATAATTTATGTATATAATTATTTGGGAATATAATAAAAAAAATTTAATTTTTACGATTTCAGTGCTTTTATTTGATTAACACTAGAGAGACGAGAAAATTGACATGCCTTGAAAGACGGACAGGGATCATTTGACCCGACCAATTTTAAATTAATTATAGCAAATATGTGGTTAAAAAATTATTATTTGAATTCTAAAATTGTTTATTCAATTTAAAAACATCATATAAAATAATTAGAATTAAATTAAAATGAATATACGAGTACATACGAGCCCCACAATACAGGGGCATAACGAAAAATGTTATATGTTGTGTGAAACTGCTTTAGAACAGGAAACAAGTTAAATTATGTATTTTTGTTTTACATAAAATTGGGAAATCACTTAAGTAAATCGCATACATACGCTCACAAACAAAATCCGCGTCAGTCGTGATGGTACACTGAGTGATAGCTTTTGTATGACAACTGCAGTCCGTCAGGAGTGAATATTAACTCCGCTCCTACCCAAACAAGCTCTTAACGTTTTCGTTCGCAATGATGCAGCAATCAATAGGGCATAGTTATCCGTCATTTATAAATGTAGGGTAATACAACATCGGTAATAACACTAAATTCGATATACGTTATATCGAGCAGGAAGAGTTTAGCGATTTTTGCTACCTTGGCAGCATTCTAACCAAAACTAGTGGCTGCAGTGATCCTCAAAGTCAATCAATTTTTCGGTATTTTACGGCCTGTGTGAAAAATAGAATGCTATCACCAAATCGACTATAGTCAACATGTTCAACTCCTCCTCTGCCTCCCTCTATCGATGTGAGTCGCGGAATATAACACAACGTAATGCCAATGTTATCCAGGCATTCATCAGTTATTGTCTTCCAAGAATATTGAAAATATTTTGACCAAACATCGTTTCTAATAAAAATCTGTGGGAACAATTGAACCAACGTCCAACTCACTTGGAGATTCTTAATCACAAATGTTGCTGTTGGTCGCCCACTGCATACTTGAAGGCGGCAAATTGAATTCGTAGTCAATTTTACGAAGCTGGAGATAAATTAAAGGTATTGCATCAAACAGGAACAAATGAAAACAGTTTGCAGCATCAATTTGGTCTTCCTAAGAACCATAGGATATGACATATGTATACACGCTTGCAACTAATACATGGGCTGAAAATCCCGGGCTTAACAAAGAAAACACTCTTGTTTTTGTTAAAAATTTGTTTTATTCATTAACGTAATCTCCATCAAGATCAATGCCATCATTCCATCGCCGCTCTAATATTTCAGTACCACTTTTGTAAAACGATTTGTCTTTTGCCTTAAAATAAGCCTCAGTTTCAGCGATAACCTCTTCATTCGTGCGAAATTTCTTACCGGCGAGCATTTTGAAAGGTTTGCGAACAGATGGTAGTCGCTGGAGGCCAAACCTAGCGAAAACAGTGGATGTGGAAGCAGTTCAAAGTTTGACTTGTACCATTGTTTCAGAATCATCAACACGTTCTTGTTTTTGGTCAACAGTGAGCAAACGCGGCACCTACTTTAAGAAGAGCTTTCTTATAGTCAAATGCTCATGTAATATAAAGCCAATACGTTCTTTTGATATCTTTAAACAACTTCACGTTTCGATCACTCAAAACGATTTGGTGGATTTTTTGTGTTTCGACCGCGTTTGAAGTCAGCAAACAAACATTTTTCTGTTGTTTCTTATAGAGCCAAGTCTTCATAACACTTTTCAAGACATTGCTTCGCTTGAACGGTATATCTTCCCATCAAGAAGCAGTGTAGAATTAAAACGTGGAATTGTTTTTTATCCATTGTTCTGAATATAATAAAAGGAGCACCAATCATAGCAAAATAACTCAAAAATAATTAATAGAATATCAAGAAATTTTAACAGCTGTTTTTTGAAGGTTAGCACTAACTGAACAGGAGATGAATGCCATAAAGCTAGCGCCGGGACTTTTCAGTCCATGTGTTACATTATGAAATGTAAAAGAAAGGCAATAAAACAAAAGCAGTTTGAAATTTTGCCAAATACATTTTTTTGTTGTTGTGAAGTAAAATTGTTCCGGCTAGAAAAGAAATATATTTCATTCATATGGCTGCCGCGGTTAGCCTCACAGTACCCCATTCCAGTACCAATTTTCGAGAGCTTTTTTGAATGTGTGGCGTCGTATCTCGGCAATGGAATCGCGAATATTGGCTGTCAATTGTCTCTGATTTGTCGGCATAGTAATTGTCTTTAACGGCGCCCCATAGTAAATAATCCAACGTTGTCAATACGCAGCTTCTTGGTGGCCAACTGGCATCACCATATCGGCTAATAAAACAGCCATCAAGCGTTTAACGCAATAAATCGATTGTGGTATGGCATGTGTGGCAAGTTGCACCATCCTGTGGAAAACAAACATAGTCAACATCCATACCATTAAGAGCGGGTACATAAAAATCGGTTATAATGATGCGATAGGTATATCCATTGACCGTAATTGTTGCACCGTCCTCATTTTCAAAGAAATAGGGGCCACTGATGCCTCCGCTACACAAGCCGCACCAAACAGTCACTCGTAATGGGTGCATTGGCTTTTGTAAGTCTACGGTTGGCTTTTCTGATCCCCAAATACGGCAATTTTGCATATTAACGTACCCACCAAGATGAAAATGAATTTTAAAATTTTTTTGATTCTTTATTTTGGAAATACGAGTACATACCCAATAAATCCCAACGTTGCTCAAGCGTAAATCGATTTATTTCGTTCAGTGGAGATAATATACTGAATTTTGTTATAGAATAGAATGTCATAAGTATTGCCAGATTCGAAATAATAAACGTTGCCTATTGCTCCGTCCAAGGCATTTTTGCTAATGATTTGGGCTTCCATCGTTTAGGAGCAAAGTTGCAAAAAAGAGACTGTGTTGTGGTCCCAAATGACATGATTTGAGAGGCCCAATGATCTCACATTCGTCAAAAGGATCATTAACACAATCCAGAAAATGAGCTTCATTTGAAAGGATTATTTTTTCAATTTTTTAATTTTTTTTTTTTGATTTTTTTAAAAATCCCGATCAATTGTGTTTGTTTTGGAACTAAATTTCCAATAAATCCCAACGTTTCTTAGGCTTTAATCGATTCGTTTCGTTCAGTGAAGATAATATACTGAACTTTGTGACAGAATAGAATGATATAAGTATTGCTATATTTGAAATAACCGCTGGCTCAAATTTAAACCAATAGATGGCCCACCCGATACATTTCAAAATTTCTATATTATTAATAAATTTTGGAAATATCACAAGCGGGTTTTTATTCTCAGCGAAATTGTGATATAAATTACGAACTTATACTTTAAATTGTCGCCTAGTGTATATATATCTTCTTTTTGGACTAAAGCAAAAACTTTAAAATTTTCCTTTTGTGAATAAGGTGTGAATAAGGTGTTTTATATGTTACATAATTTCATGTAAATCCATATACTTATTATTTTTATTTATGGCACTTGTAGAATTGTTTGTTTTTGTAATTGTGTACGTTAAAAAATACGTTAATTTTATGAAGCGTAGTTTTACGGTGTTGCATTCAGTTTTTTAAACGCAACGTTAAGGACTTTTAATTCTAATATTTTATCGAACGAAACATTACAAGCTTGACAAGAATCAAGAAAATGTATGGTTTTTTAAGATTTCTTAAAGCGCATTTTTAAGTTTTTCTTAAGCTAAGATCATACGATTGTCGCAAGTGTACCAATATGACACAATTTCAATTGTGCTTTATTGTCGCAAAATACCAAAATTATCCCAATTTATTCTGCGAAAAAATTTTAATATTTAAATATTGGTACGCATTGTCAACTTCGATTGCCGATCAGGAACACAATAAATATTGGTGCATTCTTAATATTTTTGTTGTCACATTATCATCTATTGGGCGGTCACACGATTGCCCTACAAATAATTGATGCCTTGCGACAATTGTGTGACCCCTGCTTTAAACATAGTTATGAAAAAAGCTATTAAATATTTGAGCGTTTAAAGTGTATTTGTTTTCTAATTTAGAATATCTAAATAATATAGGGTCCGCCTTATAAATTTTCTTTTGAACATGCCAAAAAAAACTACTGAATACTTTCTCAAATTTCTTTTTCTATTTGAAAGTACAATCCTTCCGGTTAATAACGGAAAATAATTTCATTCATATGGCTGCCTCGGCTGGCCATGCAGTAGCCGACACGATCGGTCCAATTTTTAAGCACATCATCGATTGTGTGCAGCTCTATTTCACCAATGGCTTCACGAATATTGTACTTTAAAGCGCCAAATGTCTCTAGCTTGTTGGCGTAACACTTATCTTTGACGGCACCCCACAAATAATAGTCCAACGGTGTCAAATCGCAGCTCCGAGGTGGCCAAATGACATCAGCTCTGCGGCTGATAATGCGATCTTCAAAAACAGGGCGCAAAACATCGAGTGTAAATCGGCTGTGTGGCACGTAGCGCCGTCCTGTTGAAACCAAATCCTCCTCTTCAATTTTTGTGAACAAAAATTCGTTCAAAATGGCCTGATAATGATCGCCATTGACTGTAATGGCCTTGCTCATTTTTGAACGCAGCTCTATAGGACAGTAGTTAAACCGTCTACAAGCATTCAATTTCAAATTTTTTAAACATTGTGTTCAACACTATTTGTTTTATCTGTGCACGAAATACTAATTCAGAATAAATATTCAGGTCTACAGCAAAAAAAGCGTTTAAATAATCTATATATGGAATATAATGATTTTGGTGCGTTGAAATTAAATCCGTTTTCAGCTTTTTGTTTTCATCGGGCTAAATTTTTTTTTCATGGCCGTGGCAAATTTTTCGCAAAAAATATGGTAGTTATGTCAATATATTTCATAACAACTTGAAAACGCCTTGAGCTATTTTAAAGCAAGTACCAGCAGATGTTTAGAAATAAAATTTCCTATATACTCATATCCCCTGAATATTTTTTTCGTCTATTTAACAGTTTCCGAGTTATTTATAACTTAGTTGCGAAAAAAGAAATTTTTTTCGAGCAAAATTAATTTTCGAGCAATTTTTGTTTTCAAGAACTCATAAAAAATTGTTCAGAATAAAAATTTTATATTTTAAACATTTCAGTTAAATTTTAAAATATTTTGGTATCAAATAAGCTGTATATCACGAAAATCGGTGGACTGTTGCTGATTTTATTCAAAATTAAATGCAAGCACCTAACTTTGATCAAAATTAGGGGATTTTTTTTTGTTTCTTTTATTTCCCAAAAAATTTCACATTTTAAGCATTTAAATGAAATCCGTATATGTATGTTGTAATTAAAATAACCCATAAAATTACATATCCGAACATATTATCTGCCCGACGACCAGTTCTTTGAAACAAAAATGTTTCCTTACCCGCCATGCCTTCCAAACGTCACGAAATGGAGAATGAATGAAAAATGTGTTTGCTTTAGAAATACACACAGATTCCCCAATACTACTAAAATAATATCTCCATCATTTAAAATGTTTGTTTCTTTTCTTTTTAAATCCGCTCGGAAACCTTAAATCGGTTAATATTTAGTTAAGTTATCAGCTTATAAGTGCATGAAGGTATCAAAGACCGATTTTTTACCCGTAACTAAAATTTTGAGGGTATTTCGAAAATTTCCAAAAGTGGGTGAAGAAATACTACCAAGGAAGGAGGTCATATACTGGATAGTAAGCTGACAGTGGTGTCTGTCTCAAGAAAAGCCCCGCGAAAGCCTATGGTGTGCAGGAGGCTTGAAGGGGAAGATCTTGGGGCTATAACCCAAGAGTATAGTACTGGATGTATACCATGATGATCAGACCAATTATGCCATATGGGGCTATTGCATGGGCGATAAGAACGAGTTTGGAAACAACTCAGGCGGAGCTAAATAAAGTTTTTAAGCATAACTTGACTTACAGCTGCACTCGAGGCTCTATTAGACCTAAGTGCGCTCAATTGCGCAGTGAAAAATAGAGCCATAGAGACCTTGACGAGGGTAATGGGAGATGAGTTAGCCGAGTGGTCGACTACTCCCTGCTTGGCTATCTTTGGACAGGACTCTATGACTTTGGCAATTGCTTCAGGCAAGACTGGATAATAGCAGTGAGTAAAGAGGCTTGGAGACTGCGCGCTCTTTTAGAGAAAGGGCAATTTTGTGGTAGTCGGATGGAAGGCGGAAGATTATGCAATTGAAAGATGTGCTTAATATAACCTAGAGAAGAAATATAGACACAAGATAGCCATACTATCTGATAGTCAGGTCGCCATTCAAGCATTTTAATAAATTAACCCAAGGTGTGAAAGTAAGTTTATTGTATTATTGAAACCTATTGAAAAAAGTAAATAAGCAACAGGTAAGACAATAAAGGGCAGCCTTTCTACCCAAACAATAACAAAAAAAATAAAATATTAAACGTATATTGCAGTACAAAATGCCACGCTCACGTGCAAATATTGGTCGCCGTACACGACACACAAATTATATGAGAGTGCTGCGCTCACAGCAGACACAAGAGGAGCGCGCAGAAGACAACGAACTAGCCAGGAATCGAATGTTAGTTTTATATCAAAATTATTCACAAGAAACAGTTCAACATAAAAGAAACATTTGTGACCAGCAACGCGGATCGGGCCCAGCTATCAAAAATATATAATTCCATTTTAACAATAATTGCTCTGTCGATTTAGTGCACCTTTCATTCTTCTTCTAAATATCAATCAGCCATGACTTTGCATGCAAACCAGACTTACAGTGAAAATAAAATTCGAAGGCAAAACAACGTTTGCCCGGGTCTGCTAGTTTAGTATATATAAGTACATATCTTCATAGCATTCATTAAACATTTCCGGATTTATGTGTTGCAACTTTCTTTTTACGAACCAGTTAATAAGGATGAGTTGAATTTTACATATCCAGGAACTTACTTGTTCACTTCTGAACACATTTGTGTACATATTTTCCAATCGCCTTCCCTATGATTTATTATTCTGATCGTCGAGATTTCTGTTATATTGGCAGCCACCACATAACGATTATGAATTAAAAGTTCGTGTGTGAGTGTGTGTGTGTGTTCAATGTGTCAGCGCAGTGTGTGTTCCATATATTTCTTTTTTTGCTGTGGCAGCAAATCCAGACACTTAAGAGAAAAAAAGAAAAGTTAAAGGAATATATCGATATTTCTTGGAAATGCAAGTCGAACTTTTAGTGAATTTTTACTTACCAACATTAGTAAATGTGTATGTGTCTATGAATGTGTGTCTGTATATACGTTTTTGTAGTTTTTATTATTTTTAGGACACAAATATTGTTGTTGATGTACATTACCCAGTCGTCCGTATAGCATAACGGAAATTACAATTTTGAAATTGTTTTCCTGATGATGGACACAACAACAATAAACTTTCTGTTTGTATTTTTTCCAAGAAATAATATTCAAACAATCTTCACACACACACACACACACACATAAACTCATATACAGTATTTTCTTTCAAAAAAGAAAAGAAAAACGACAAAAATCACAAGGTAAGTTTTAAAGTACAAGTATATCATTAAAAATATTTTTCATCTTCCAGTAAGCCTGCCTTCCAGCCTGCCTGTGTAAGCTTATGTGTGAAAGTGATTGGATTTGTGTATATATTTTCAAACGAAATATCATTATTTGTCCATTCTCTCTCTCTCTCTCGCTCTCCCTGTCTGTTCTTTTCTGGTTGTTATTTTAAAATTTTTGTATTATGAAGTGACTTCTAATAAGAACTTCCGACCTTTGACAATTGTTAAAGGTCATACTGTTAAAGCTCTATATAGTACGTCACTCTGAATGAGTGCAGAGTTTAAAACACCGTCATATGATAAAATTATTTAATCAAAATGGATGTTCGCCCATTTTATGGCAGCCATAATCGTCCTTTAGAGCAGTAACAGTAATAGGAATTTTTAAAACAGACATTTTTAAAGAAAATTTCTAAATGTTAAAATGAATAACAAAAAAATTGTAACACGACAAATTCAAACATAAACAAGAAAAGAAAACCATAAGACGTAATTTAAAAAAATAATAAAGAACAACAAAAACACAGTACAATTAAGAAAAACATCTTATTAAAAAGAAATTTAAAATAAAAAACATATTGAATAAAAATAAACATTTTTCTCTCAATTTATTATTCGGCTTATCTTCGCTTTATTTCTGTTTATCTTTTGTTTACTTTTGCCTATGCGTTGGAGCTCAGAGCAACTCTTTGCCTCTCAATGCTTTAAAGAGTATTCGCAGTTTGGTAGATAAATTTGAGTCTATGGGTCAGTAAATGAATTAGCCAACATCATTAAGACGACGTAATGCCAGATATGCCGAAAAAACTTCGCTTTCAGTGAGAGCGTGCAGGAAAAACTGAGACAGTCGATTTTGCGTCAATGACCACGGTGAGTGTCAGCTTAATAAGTGCTGAGTCTAAGTCAGTCGCTTAACTAAAAATTATCTTCGGCGGTGAGATGAGATCCACCTCTACATTGTGTTCTTTATTTTAATCCATATTCTCTATAACAAGACTTATGGTCTTATGTTTATATTGCAGAACTAGAAGATATTCACTAACAATTTTGAAAGAATGAAAAAACTATTGGATACGTACGTTTCCAAATTTATACTGGGCGGTGCCACACCCATACAAAATAAATATTTACTTGTCTATATCTTCAAAAATGTAACAGTTAAAGTCTCTAATTTTAGTTTAAATAGCTTCGTTGTCTATATAAATTATCAGTCGAAAATGGAGCGGAACCGGATAATTAGGCGTGGTATCTATCATGTAAAAAAAATATTGATTTTTATATATCTTCCCAGTAGTGCAACCACATATAAAACCTAAGATATCAGATGTCATTTGGTTCCTGGTTTCTCAAAGAAATGAACTACAACTGCCGCTGAGACAGCAATATCATCAGCTGACGAAACAAGTATTGGAGAAGACAGAAGAAAGTTCCTGGAACGACGGGTAACACCAGAGAAAGAAAGCAGTTGCTGATCGTAATGGTACACAAATATGGCAGAATAATGCACAAGCACAAAGATGGAGAGGACATTTCAATGAATTCAGTAACGTCACAAATGGTACTGAGGACACCGAAACGGTTTAGAACAACAGTGAAGAAAACAAACTAAGATAAGGTAGCCCGACCCCGAGTTGGAAAAAAAACCCAGCCACGACGGTCTCATAGTGAGCAGTACCCTGGTCAGTTTGATTCACAGTGAACGGCTAAGATTAAGTCTTTGACAGGCAGACTAAAAAAATGACAACACCAGCGAAGCTGTGTTTTTTTTTTTTAAATTAATATGTCTAATCAACTAGCCTCTAACGAGCGTTGGTACGGTCGGGTACGACGCGGGACACTACAGCCCGATCATGATGACGGAACAGGAACCATACATGAAGCCAACAGTGTTTCGTCAGTAAATCTTCTGACGACCATCAAGGCTGCCAAACCAAGACAACGCATATTATGGACCGATGAAATGAACATAATGTTATGCGACGTTATTATTTGAGTACCAAACTCGAAACAATTAATACTGGCTATCGTCATGAATTTCGAGATTTATTCATAACTATATATCCACAATTGGCTGGAATCATAACATCACAGAGATTAGTGGATCACAAAAGATATATAACATTTAGTAACAAACTCTCACAGCCTGTAATAGAAACGATAAAAGAAGGAGTTTTGATGAAAATAAATCAAACAACTACCAACAATGCAATAATAGAACAACGAAATGCAGCAATAAATCCGCTAGCAGATCAATGCGATATAAATCGATTAATAACCCAGGATACCAGGATCAGTATACAACACAACAAAATATAAATATCCCAGTTGAAATAAATGTACCTCATGTGCAACAAGAGAGTCAAGTGGAAAATGTAAGCCAATATCCAGAAATAAGACAGATAATATATGAAACTCTCCAAGAAAATGTAAGAAAATGGAAAGAGATTGATGCCACAATAAGAAACTCCCTACCGAAACTAATCAATAAAACTAATACACACAAGATGGTACAATGATGTTTTAAAATATTTCTGTAGAGACGTTAATAATCTCCGAGACTTCCAAACCCTAATATATTCTGCAGCAAACACAATACTACAATTAAAAAAAACAACCTGTATCTAGAAACCCGAATCGAATAACACTAAACCAAAAACCAAAATATCAAAAACGATGTGAGTTATGTGAGTTAGAATAGATAATATAAACTTTGTGAATAGCGAAAAACTATCTACTATTCTTCAGAAAACTGACTGAGAAAGATGCTAATATTGTTCCCCCAACAAAAGAACAAATTACAGACTTTTGGAAAAAAATATTGTCAATACCATTGCAACATAAGAAAGATAGCACCTGGATAATTAAAGAAGAGCAGATATGAAAATACAATACAGCGAGGCAACATTATGATCACAGAAGAAGAACTAACTGAAACCATCAAGCACACACATAGCTGGAAATGCACAGAATGGTACAAAACTTTCCCATCAACTTACGCAAAATTGACAGGCATAATAAATAGACTTATACGAAACCCAAATAATTGTCCAGATTTTATAACAGAAGGAATCACATTTATTAAACCAAAGAACGAAAACACCCAAAACCCAGCTAATTACCGTCCGATTACATGTCTCCCTACTATCTATAAAATAATTACATCGCTGACAAGCAATAAAATATATAATCACCTCATACAGAACAACATCTTAAGCAATGAACAAAAAGGATGCAGATAACGGAGTCAAGGCTGCAAAGAACAACTTATAAAAGATACTGTTATTATGCAACAAACCATCAAAGAAATACGAAATCTACACACCAGCTATATAGATTACAAAAAAGCCTTTGACATGGTACCACACTCCTGGCTTGTACACATACTAAAAATTTACAAAGTACATCCCCTTATTGTAAACTTACTAGAAAATATGATGGAAAAATGGAAAACACGGATTATGCTCAGGACGAAAACTGAAACAATAGAGATCAGCATGATCCAGATCAAGAGGGGAATATTCCAAGACGACGCCTTTAGCGCGCTATGGTTCTGTATGTGCTTAAACCCACTATCTGACATCCTCAATGACGCACCACACGGATTTAAAATTAAACGTAATAAGACGGTACAACATAAAGTTAACCACCTGCTATATATGGATGATATTAAACTATATGCAGCTACTAAAAGGGAACTAAAACAATAACTGAATATCACATTTCAAATATCAGCAGATATAAAAACGGAGTTTGGTGTTGATACATGTAAAACAGAACACGTAGAAAGGGGAGGGTGGATAGCCACGGATAAAACAAAAACGAAGAAATACTAAATAGTATGGAGAAAAATGAAACCTATAAATACCTGGAAATACAGCAACATATACGAATAGACCACGCGAAGATTAAGAAAGATCTTAAATACTACCTCATAAAACGCCTTAAATCTGTAATGAAAACTCATGTAAACTCTAGAAACCTATTTAAAGCCATCAAAACATATGTCATACCAGTATTTACCTACTCATTCGGAATCATTAAATGAACTCAGACAGACCTGCAGAGTATTGAGATCCTAATTCGAAAGATACTCACACAGCACAGAAAACACCACCCAAAATCAAGTAAAGAACGTCTAACACTACCAAGAGCCCTTGGAGGAAGAGGCCTAATCGGTATAAAGGTACTTCATGCTAGACAAAGGAAAAATATTAGGGAATTCTTTCATGTAAACTCAAATACCTTACATAAGACCGTAAGGTAATATGGACGAAATTATTGTGATACCATCAATCCATGACAAGATAATAACATGGTCCGAAAAAGAAATACACGGTAAACATCCCAAGATAATGAGAGATATAAACGTTGACTCTGGAAATTCACACTTGTGGCCGAAACGAGGAGAACTTCAACCTGCGACAGAGGGGTACATCGCCATTCAAGATCAAACTATTGCAACTAGAAACCATGTTGTGAAGGATGGTAGAATAACATTTGACAGATGCAGAAAATACCATAGGTCAATAGAGAACGTCGATCACATTATCTCAGGATGCCAAACTCTGGTAGATACGCACTACACAGAGCGACACAATAATATAGCAAAAATAATCTATCAACATACGAGGGCGGATTGATATTGAAGCTACCTAAGTAGGAAAAAAATATTTTTTTTTCAAAAACCATTCATTTCTCAACATAGTCTTCTTTTAGCTCAATACACTTAGATAGACGATTTTCCATTTTTTTTATACCATCTGAATAATACGATTTTGTGAACTCCTCAAAATACGCATTAGTTTCGGTAATCACTTCTTCGTTTGAGATGAATCCTTTTCCTGCGAGCCATTTTTTCAAGTTTGGAAAGAGGAAAACGTCACTAGGGGCTAAATCTGGACTATAAGGTGGAGGATCAACCAATTCGAAGTGGGTTTCTCGTAGTTTTAGCATCGTATCTAATGCTGTGTGAACCGGTGTATTGTCTTGAAGAGAGAGCCCTTTTTTCTTGTTTAAATAAGGTCGTTTCTCCTTGATTGCATCAACCAATTGATCCAATAATGCACGATAATACTCTCCTGTGATTGTGGGTCCCTTTTCAAGATAATAGATGAGCATTATTCCGTTTGCATCCGAAAATAGAGTGGCCATAACCTTGCCAGCCGATTTCGCTGTCTTCGCCTTTTTCAAAGCAATTTCACCAGCTTCCATCCATTGCTTCCATTCATTTTTGGTTTTAGGTGTGTAGTGGTGGACCCACGCTTCATCAACAGTTATTAACCTACGCCAAAAATCAGCAGGATTATGCTTTATCATGTCCAAACACCGCTGTGAAGTGATCTGTCGAACTCGTTTTTGTTCAACACTGAGCAAACGCGGCACCAATGGCCGATAGCTTTTTCATATGCAAATGTTCATGCAAAATGTTGAACACACGTTCATTTGATATGTTTACCATTTCAGCAATCTCACGTATTTTGACTCGGTGTTCATTCATAACGATATCGACGATTTTCTTGATAATATCTTCAGTGCTTGTTCGGCCCCGTTTAAATTCAGCAGTCCAATATTTTACCATGTAACCTGATGGAGCAGATTCGCCGTAATGTTTATCAAGCATTTCTTTTGTCTCTTTCACCGTTTTGCCTTTCAAATAATAGTGTTTAATCACTACATGAAATTCACTTTTTTCCGTTTTCCAAGAAACAAAAAAGTTGCTTACTTCAAACGACCACAACAAATGAACTAAACGATTATTTTGGCTAAAATTTTAACAGCTGACGTTCGACAGATCTAAGAAAGAAAAAGTTTTTGTGTTTGTGTTGCCATCTAGCGCTAGGTAGCTTCAATGTCAATCCGCCCTTGTATACTAAGAAACCAATTCGGTGATGCTTACAACCAACCGTATTATCAATACCAAACAGTCGCACTTAGGGAGAATAAAAATTTTAAATTGTACTGGGATATTAGCATTCAAACGGATAAAACCATATATAATAGGCCTGATATCACATTAATTGACAAAAAGCAAAAGACGACATATCTAATCGAGATACGAGTAAGTGTGCCAGGAGACAGCAATATACAAAGAAAATATGTAGAGAAGTTAACGAAATACGAAGAATTGTCAATTGAGGTCAAGCGAATATGGAAAGAAAAATCGTTAATTATTGTACCCTTCGTAATCTCGACAACAGGAATTTTCCACAAGTTATTTTCACCAAACCTGACTAAACTGAACATACAAGAAATCATAAGCCACACGATCCAGAAGGCTGTCATATTATAGACATGCAATATCGTCAGAACTTTTCTAAATGTGGATGAAGTTGGATATGAATGAATACCATAGAGAAAGTATTTAAAACAGTACTAAATTAAAACAATACAACTTAAAAGAACAGGGAAGAACTTATTATCAATAGTACCTAATGAATTGCCAAATATTATCCATTAGAAAAGTGTGCCATTATTGGGGTCCTAAATTGAATGGCATTGCTTGTCAACTGAATATCCAATGGGAGTTGGTTTCATATACGAATAGCGTTAATATAAAAATGTCTTTCAGATATCTGCCTATTATATCTTATAGTGTTTATCCTATAACCCCTATTAGATCTTGAAAATTGCAACCTATTATACAAATATTTAGGTTGTTTCCTTTAAATAATCTTATGTAAAAAGATAAGAGTATGATATATAAAAAAATCTCCTATGACATATTGTAAGTTTTACTTGAGTAAAGTGAAATACTGCTATGCCGATTGCGTCCATACATATATCTGGCAATATTACTAAACGTAACATTGACCCACGAAGAGTTCGCATCCATACATAAGTGCAGGAATAAATAAGTTTTCGTCAAAAGCATACGTATATTTAAAGGAGTAAAAACCGAGTTCTCCATAAGTTCTACCGCAACAAACATTGATATGGTCAGTCTAATTGAGCAGGCTGTTAAACATTATACCAATATTCTTGGCACTTTGAACCATCGGTATAGAGAAGTTTCCAAGAATATGCGATGGTGGCGAGTCTGACATGCAGTTAAACTTCCCAATTATGATAGCGTACGATTTTCTCGCATTCAAACTGAGGCCATTAGTCGAAGCTCACTTAAATATACTATCAAGATCGTAGTTCAGATTGTGAATACAATTGTTGACGTCAGCCCAAAGACAACTTACATAGAGTTGAACATCGTCAGCATACCTTTGAGTCCTACAGTAAGTAATACGAGAGGTAGGTCGTTAGAATATATTATGTATAATAATGGACCAAGAATAGAAACCTGCGATACACCTCCCCTCAACAAGCAACTAGCTGACGTTTTATTACCATTTTATACTGATTGACTTCTATTATAGAGTTACGTATAAATTAAATTCCCAGCAGATGAAGAAAAGTTAAATTTGTTGTTTAACTTGTGATATAGTATATCCTGATCCATGGTATCGAAAGTTTTAGAATGGTCAAAAAGTACCAGAAATGATATCATGTTCTGATCTACCTTCGATCTTAAATCCTCAGCAACATCTACTAACGCTGTAATACAGCCATGTCCCGATCTAAGGCCTAATTGTCTGCTGGTAAGTAGAGAGTTGTCTTTCAAATATTTACTAATTTGTGAGTGGACTATGCGTTCAAATGCCTTAGATAAATATGGCAGTATTGCTATGGATCTAAAACTTCTATCGGGTTTAGGAACTGGAATTACCTTCGTAGTAGCATAGTGTTAAACAAATGCGATATATATCTAATAATATGGTCCAAAATGATTTTAAGAAATTTTGGATGTATTTCATCCCACACAATTGAATTAGATTTAATGCAATGAAATGATCTTTCCACTTCCACAAATGCGATATATATCTAATAATATGGTCCAATATGATTTTAAGAAATTTTGGATGTATTTCATCCCACACAATTGAATTAGATTTAATGCAATGAAATGATCTTTCCACTTCCCCAGGAGTGACATTCGCTGGAAGCTAGAAGCCAGCATTAACCAGATCCAAAGTCTCACCAGTGTTCGAAAGGTCATAATAGTTGATATTAGAGCTGGGCATTGGTATATTGGCAAATTCAAAATTTAATTGATCAACATCTAAATCATAATCAGCTCTCGTGCCCTTGTTTAAAACACCCATGTTACGAATTTCCATTTACGCCTAGATGATAAAGCAGTAGAAAATTCATCCTGATAGAATTTACACTTAGCAGCCCTTATTTCATAGTTAAACTCATTTCTCCGATTTCTAAAAATGTACCTAAGTTCCGGTGTTCTAAACCTTTTCCATCGTTCGTACGCTTTATCCCTTTCATTAATTAAGACCCTAATCTCATTGGAAAACCATGACTTCATATTAGCACTCAGAGTTTTTGTTCTTAACAAAACATAATTCTCATATAGATTTCGAATGTTCTCATGCAAGAAGGACACCTGTTCATCAACGTGTGGCATTGTGAAGCCCATGCTTCAAGGAATGCTCCCAAGTCCAACCTCCAAAGAGAAAATATTTATATTCTTAAAGTCACGAAAGGTTATTTTCCTGTCACTTGAAGATGTTTCGTAGTCGTACTATAGAAAAATTAGATCATGGCTTGAGAAAAGTGACGTAGATAATTGATCATATAATAGCACACGCGAAATATTATCAGTAAAGAATAGATCAAACAGCGTTGCGGAGGTAGGTGTGTAATGTGTTGGCAACACCTTGTTAACTAGGTTCAGATTCATCACACTCATGTCTAACAGAAATCTACTATCGATCAAGATATTCGAATTAAAGTCCCCAGTCAAAACGACATCAGAATATCCAAGCGTAAGAGAAGATAAATTGTCAATAAGGTGCCCTATTTCCACATTCCTGTATGGTCTGTATACAGTACCTAATAATAATTGTCTTTCATAGTTATATATCTCAAGAAACAAATAATCCATTAGTAAATCACATCCATTAGTAAATCAAGCATATAAATTTACAATGTATAGGCAATTGAACATATATAGCCACATCGCCAACATGAGATAATCTATCCGATTGAAAATTACGATATCCATTCAGATCATGAGCATCATCGGGTATATTACAATGAAACCAAGTTTCTCAGATACATATAATATCCATTCCATATCCCTGAAACAAATAACGAAATTCATCCATCTTATTATTAAGGCTCTGAGCATTGATGTGGCAAACATTGCGACCCGCGGTCTGTTTACACAAAATACGTAGCAAACAACTCCATCCCAATTATCAGGATGAGAAATTAAATTCAAATATGAAAATTAAAAATGTATTGCAAACATTCCCGAATTTAGTACCCATTGATATCAAATAGCACAACAAAAATATCGACAATTAGTCCTAAATTACTTAAACTAAAATTAAAATTACAAAGAATATGAAACAAACAATATACAAACAGTAATATAAATAAGTTTACATTATTATTATATTATATTTTTCAAAAGCAAAAAATATATTTTTCAATATTTTATTTATTTTACACCTAACCCTATCTTTACATGTTTTTTTTTACACTGTATCCTTTGGAATTTGTCTACAGTGTAAAAAACAAGCACAAGTGTTTTAGGTATATAGACAAAACAAAAACATGGCATATGCATAAGTGTAGCAAATGCCACTTTCATGTAATTTGTTGTTGTGACGATATGATAGGTTTGCTAGTTCTGCAAGGCTTGCAAGAGCGATTTCTCCTATTGTTCTTTCAAATGAAAACGCCTTTAAAATCATTTAAATAACATGGAATAACATATTGGTCAACAAAGTATATAAGAATGCGATCGTTCTGCAATAGCAATTCTATCGAACATTTAGCCAAAATGTTAACGAACAGTCACATTGAGGTAAACATGGGCGAAAAAAGCGTAACCGCTCCCGCGTTGCTGGAAACCTGCCTGTACTTGCTTTTTGACTGATGTGAATAGATAACAAAGTTTTAACTGTTGCCATTCTCCACACATGCAAAATTCCATATGATGGTTTGAATTGCCCGCAAAGTTATTTAGAAACTTCAACTCTAAACATTCTCAAGACATAAAAATATCAATATCGATTTTGTATGGAGGTACCAAGCCCAATAATCCAATTCCGCCGACTTTTTAACTGATAGTTTTATTATCTAAGTAGTCATTTAGAACAAATTCAGAACTTTCCACTCTAACCGTTCTCAAGATATACAAAAATCTGTATGACCGAATGTCAATTGAATGACATTACGATACCTGGTTTGATGTCTTTTCAGATGACGATAAAAAATCATAATATGGAAAATGGAGGGCATTTTGTTGATATTTGAATGCCATATATGCCATATATCCCCAAGGTACCCTCTAATTGTTGATGAAATTGATCGATCCGTTTCCGTAGTTAGTGGTGACATTAAAATGTACACTTCTTTTTATATAAATATACAGATTTGAAAAGTTAAATACTCGTATGTTATAAAAAACAAACATTTCTATGAAAAAGTTATTACCCTATTTCCATCAAATAATTCCTTCAATAGACCGTAACATTATTTAAAAATACTGAAAATTCTATTTTATATCATGTAATCTAATCTTAGATTAATAAAAGTCGTTCAATACAAAAAAAGGTACACAAAGAAGTACAAAAAGCTAAAAAAAGTACTTTATCGTACTTTTGTAGGTGTTATGCAGAAAGCAGTACACTGACTAAAAAAAAGTACGCGTGCTGCTGAAAACAGTATGTCTGGCTACCCTAACTTAAGAATAACGTGCAATCTTCCCAATCTTATTGAAATAAAAGAAGCGAGTAGTAATTGCAAAATAATAAGGCGGCAAATGACGATCCAAACCACGGCTGAGCTTCTGCGGCCGTATATTACCTTCAACGTGGAAGTTACCAAAAAGTGGTAACTTGAAAGACTGTAACAACTGAAAAGAAATTATTCTGTTTGACGTCATATATAAGATACTTGCAGTCATAATACAGTGATTGCTTCAAAGAAAAATAAACAATATACTATGAGACGAACAAGCAGGCTTCAGACCAAATAAAAGCTTAGTATATCAGGCCAACATTCTACGCATTATTAAAGAACAATTTATAGAATGGCTTACCCCTTGTATCTATTATTCATCGATTTCCAAAAAGCATTTGATACCATCAGACTAACTTCAATATGGAAAGCACTGAGAGAAAAAGGAGTATCACAAAAAATAATTCGAATAATTAGAGCGCAGTACGAAGATGCATTACTCTCAGCTTTTCACAACGGGTACAACCGTCAACCATTCTACAACACTCTACATTAAACAAGGCTGCCCATTATCACCTCAGCTATTCACTATCAGACTTTCCAAAGTCTGTTAAAAGGGAAGTTGAGTAACATGGATTCTCTCACGCCAACTCGAAGATTTGGACTTTATGGATGACATTTGTCTATTCTCACATGAGATCTCCAGTATGCAGTCGTCACTGGAGGACCTAGACAGAGTGGCTCGCAATGTTGGTCTTGAGATAACTATCAATAAAACCAGTGGCACTGAAATAAACAGTAGTAGCACGGAAAATATCATGCTACACGGTCAACCAATCGAGTACGTATATAGCTTCTGCTATCTGCGAAATTTACAATGACTACAAATGGCGGCGCAAAAACAGATATAGACAACAGGCTCAATAAAGAGCGCACGGCACACGGACGATTGCAGTCAGTATGGAGAAGATTACATATAACCGAACGAACTAAGCTCTGAACATTTAACTCGTGTGTTAGATCAGTTTTGCTGTATGGCACTGAAATCTGGCATGCATCGAATAACATCGCGCAAAAGCTTCAGGTACTTATCAACAGGTGCCTCAGAATCATTTAAAAAATATTTTGTACTAATGCCATAAGTAACACAGGACTTTAGAACATGACAAGTAAAGAACCCATACGGAAGCAGATAAGGAAAAGAAACTGTGGGTGGATCGTCACACCATTCGAAATAGTCCCGGCAGTATCAGTAGAATGTCTTTCGAGTGAAATTCTTAACGCTCAAGAAATAGTGGTCGGCCAAGAAACATTTGAATCCAGGAACTAAGACAGAACAATCTAATTCGGAAAGATTAAAAATTATCGTGCAAACTGAAGATGCCTTGTGGAAGCAATATACTGCAAAGAGGAGTAACGGGAGGAACAAGCCAAAGCCCACGAAGTTAATTGTAAAAAACAAAAAGTTTTCAGACAATTATCTTAATATTTTTTATTATGATACAAGGATCTATGACACTTAGGCGTCAAACCAAATATCGGTCAATTTCTCGCCACGGCTTCGGTGACATACCTCTATCCGTCGGTCTTTATTTTCAATGACTCTGAGATTATTTCAGGTTCAATATCGTTAATGTGCCTGTCCTTTAGTATCATCCTTTACCTCTTGAATAGCTATATTGGCTTATTGCTGTACCTTTTTTCTTTTAAATATCCGCAAAGAAAGAACGGCGCCAAATCACATGATCGTGGCGGCCAATTAACATCGCCGCGTCATGTAATAACACGGCCATTAAATTTCTCTCGTAAAAGAGCCATTTCTTCGTTGACTGTGTGGCAAGTGGCATCATACCGTTGGAACCACATATCATCTAAGTCCATATCCTAAATTTCTGGCCATATTGTGGACAAATTTGATCGATTGTGCTGGCCAAAAAATTACAAACGTACGAAATATATTTTGATTTGAACGCCTAAGCTCGTCAAAGGCTTCAACAATCTTAGCGCGCTGCTGAATGGTGTACCTCTCCAAGGTTAAAATTGTTAAACACTGAAACAAAGAAATGTCAACTGAAGTTGGCAAAAAACTTGACGTTAAGGTGTGACTCGCAATGAACATCGTGCATTATAGTTGAACCACCCTTTACATATATCCTGAGAACGGTAATATTGAAATTTTCTGAATTTGGTATAAATGACTTCATGGAAAATATAGATCATCAGTCAATTAGTGGACAAGTTTGGATAAGTAGGCGTGTCACCACCCATTCATACTAAATACAGAATTTTGTATGTGCGAAGAATGGTTCAAATATTGTCATCTATTCGCATAAACAAAAAAGCGGGGTGATGTTGAATAAGCGAGTATTGCAGAAACAACATCGAGTAAAAGTAAAATATACATATATTAGGGACGAGACCAAGCCACATTAGACTAAAGGCTGGCAGCATTAGCAATTCATATTTCTTTGAGAATGACAGTCGCCCTGAACGGCGAATGCTAAATGTCATTGATTAATTTTTGGGGCATTTATATCTCATGTTGTTATGTGAACTGCTCACGAAAATCGTTCGATTGGACCCTATTCGACTTTTTAGTGCTACAAACTACAACGGCTCAAAGCAGCCTGAGTCATGCAAAAACAAGTTTCGGATGCTTGAAGCCCCACGTAATGACCTGGCTAGGCCTTTCACACTAATAGAAGATTTCGCTGATAATCTCACACACAGACACACTTTATTTTATTTAAATTTAAAAATAGTAAGATCTTAATAAAAGACTCTTTATGATTGTATGTACGTGTAAGAAAATGCCAAGAATTTTTTGTTTTTTATTTCAACAATTTTCATATTCAAAACAAAAAAGCTGAAAATAAAAAATAAAAATAATTTCCAAAAGTTTATCAAAGAACTTACAATGTTTTTTCTTTTGTGTTTTCGTTTATTTTTAAATTATTTCGTTCCACTTTTATACAACAGCAGTTTTGTTGTCTGAGACATAAGGACAACTTTGTACTATTATTTAAAAATCAAAAATATATTTTTGTTTTCTTTGCAGTTAAAAAAATTAAAACATCGTTTAGTTATTTTAGTCATTTATTTAAGATATGGCATGAGGGATTAAAATTTTAATCCTGTTGATATTTTTGAAAAAATATATACTAAGTTTAAGCATAACAATTTCTAAATTTGTATCTTTATAATGCATATGTATACATACATACATATGTGTGTAGATATGCGTATGATTTAAATTTTTTTTTAAATGTATAGAGATGGGATTCTACCCGGTATTTACCCACATATCGGAATTTATTTGGGAATTTTTTAAAAGCATTCGAAATGCTTTTTGTCAATCAGCTAAAATATCATTTCAATACTGCCTGTTTTCTTGATACCAATAGTCAAGAGCACGACTTAACTTCATCCGATTATTTAATTGCGATGCAGATTATTTATGATATGGGTACCAATTTTAATAAAAATCAAATGGTGGATGCAGGAAACTATAAGCCTAGAGAGGATTTATGGAATACAAATTTTGAATGCTCCGTGCACTTCAGCAGCCACTGAATGCTTATTCGGCACTCAATGTTTCATCAACTCAAAAAAAACGAAAGAAATTTATTACACATAAAACGAGAAAAGTATGTTTTATACCACAAACTTACAATCTCTGCAATAAGCACATACGGCAAAAATGACACTTTCAAACATTTTACCGGCTGAGGATGATATCATCAATACTACTAATTCATTTGAAGAAGCACCTTCTACTTTTTTTAATACCCACCATTGTACACTTCAACATGCTCTTAATTATTTTTGTTGTAAAACTGACAACGACAGTGACAGTGATTTCGATAAATATGTCTATATAATTAGTCATTATGTTAATTTGCTATTTTGCTACTGTTCTGCAAATGTATTATAAAATGCACTGAATTTTGCTGCACAATGTGTTGTTCACTAAATTTTCTACAGCATAGTGTTTATACCCTCCTTTAAGTAGATACTTGGGTGTTTAACCAATTTTACCCAATTTACCCATTTTGCCGGGTATTTACCCTCTTGTCATCTCTATAAATGTAATGAAAATTGAATGCATTGGATTTTTTGTTTTTTCGAATAAGTAGATATAAAAATAATTAAAAAAAAAAATTTTAGAAGGATCCATGCAGTTAATGTTAAATGGATCCTTTATATTTCAACAGATTAATGACTTGAAACACACGGTTCATATCGTCAAGCAATGGTTATAGTATTACACTATGCAATTGAAAACTTCTTCTTAGTTATCGGATATTAGCCCAATGAAGAATTTTGTTGCCATCTAGGCCGCCAAATACGAAAACTAGGGATAAGAAAAAGAACAGAACTAAGCAAATATTAAAGTGGAAGAATAGTTAAAAATTCCCAGCTCTGTGATGCAAGACTTGGTGAAATCGATGCATTTACGACGTAAAGAAGGTATAACAAATAATAAATTGAAAAAAATTTTTTTTTTTTGGATAAAACCATAACATTTTACTTACTGCATACTCACTTTTGTGAAGATAAATTATGGAATTTGATTGCTTTCCTTGCACAAATTAAACAAATGCAAGAATATTGATAATTTTTTGTATTTATCTTTACAAAACTGAAATAAATTTTTTTATTTGAATTAATTTATAGACTTTTATTTAAATGAAATATATAGATTCCATAGCTGCATACTCATTCTAGCGATACACTGAAAATTTACAGTGATGGATAATGCGCTACATTTCAAGTATGCCGCACTGAAAAGCGCATATGTGTTTCTAGGCATCAAAATTAAATAACAAATGACAAAAGAATGGTTTTGATCAGTGCTGCCAGATAAATAAGGCATAGAATGGTCGAAAATTAAGGAAAACATCGTCAGAAAAAATAAATAAAAATTTAACAATTGGACTTGAAAGAATTTAGTTAAAGAGCCATAGAAAATACAGTTGCTGAAAGTACTGAGCAAGATAACGTACCACAACATCGTTTGTTCGGTGAGTGGAATGATGGTGATCCATTATTCTATTAAGAAATTTTTTTAGCGACGAAGCTAATTTTTTCCTTAATGAGTACAATAACAAACAGACTTTTTGTTTTATAAGACCAGTTCCCAGGGGATGGCCCCTACTCATGCAGCACATTGTGCTGGTACTAGGAAAATAGGTTATTGGAAGGAGGACAGAGGGAGTAGTCTTTATGGACGTTAGATTCAAATTAACTCGTCGTAAGTAGCATGAATTACTTTCGCTGGAAGATTATTCCACAACCGAACAGTGCGACCGAAGAACGAATTCTCCCTATAATGCGTTGTGGGTTGTCCACGAAAAATACGAGTACTACGTAAAAATATATGATTTTTAGGAATTAATTCCTTAATTTCGTTAGAACACATTCCGTTATAGTACCGGTAGAACAATGAAATACACGCCACTTTGCGACGGTGCTCCAATGAATCGATAGAGTTGGCTACCCTACCGTCATTGATGAGCATCTTCGCCCCCTCCTATACGCGGTCGAGAAGATCCAAAATAGACTTTGGAGCACCAGCCCATATATGAGAGTTGTATTCCATTTTGGGTCGGATATAGGTCTTGTAAATATTAAGGAGATTAGGTGGAGTGAAGTATTTCTTGCACCGTCTTTAAAACCGAAAGCACTTGAATGCTTCTTTCGACACTTGAAATATGTGATCATTCCAACGAACGTCACAGTGAATTCTCATACCCAGAACATTAAGAGCATCTGATTCCTCAATATCCAGATTACCCACTGACACAGTTGACAGCAGACCACCACGTCTGTGTGTTAAAAAGCAACATGAGTCTTGCGTGCATTAAAATCAACCCTGTTCGCACGACCCCACTCGGATACATTCACCAGGTCATTTGTAAGTGTGTCGTTCATATTCATCCTTCTCGCTCCAACCTCCAAAAGGCTCGGTCTACGGTCAAAAGAATATGAGTGACAAATGTTGCTGTCATCCGAAAAAGAGTAGATAGGATTAGAAATGAGAAGAAGGAAGTCGTTAAGAAATATTAGAAAAAGAGGAGGAGAAGAACAGAGCCTTACGGTACCCTTGAGTTTACCCTGAACTCTTCGGATGAGACCCCATCTATAACCACTCTTATAGAGCGATCTTTGAGAAAACTCGATAAAAATGGAGAAAAGTGACTACCAACATTTTTTTAATAGAATAGCAGAATATGGTGTGAAGATCTTTGCACCCTGAAATAAGAACTGTTTGGTTTGGTTTGTGGCACGACCACATCATTGGTTCGTACTTTTATAAGAACGATAAAAATCTCAAAGTTCAGTACCCTTTGATTTCTTTAATCATAATGAAAGAATTGGATTTGTTGACATGTTGTTTTTAAGATGATGATGCCAAATGCCACGCAGTAACATTAATCTATTAAGAGTATAATTTTATGAGCAATTAATCTTAAGTTTCGTAGCAGTTAATTGAACGTTAAAATCATGTAATTTGACTACACTAGACAATCTTTTGTGAGAATATGTTAAGACTCCTCTCCAGTATAAGAATAAGCCAGTCATAATTCATGTCCTGTAAGACAGCATTGTCATTATCGATAGACCACTTATAGTGTAGCCGGGGACAACATTTACATAAAATAATCATATAAATAATCACTTTCACTTTTTTTAATTTTCAAACGGTTAAGAAATCACATTATAGAATGACATAAGTATTGCCAGATTCGGAATAACCGATGGTTTAAACTTAAACAGATTTTTATATTATTACTCATCGCTGTTTAAAACATTTTGTATTTTTTTTTAGTTTTTGAAGTTTTAAAGTACTAAAAAAAATTTTTTTGTACATTTTCAGTTCCTAAAAATCGTCAAAATAAGGACAAAAATCGTCAATATAAGAACAAAACTCTTCAAATCTAGAAATCGTCAAATCTGGCAGCCCTGGTATTGAATACTTTTAAGTTTTGGGGCCAAGCATGTATGAGTAAGTCAAGTTAAAAGGAAAACCATATATACAAAACATATTCAAAGCCAGCGCAACTTATATAACTACAAGTATGATTTGCATGGAGTGTCTGTCATACCCGCACTTATAAGTGTCAAGAGTGTATGAGTATGGTTATCTTTATGCTTGAGTATGAGTATATTTCTACTCGATTACACTAAGAGTATATTTTTATAAAATAAAAGCTTTTAAAGTCGCTGTAATACAGTTAGTAAAAGTGTTTTATACAGGGTGTCCGCTGGGAAGGTATACTAATTTGTTTTGCCGCCATTTTGGTAAATATTAGCCTTGACACTTCATATCTGGCAGTCGTAAAGTAGAGAAGTGGCAAATTTGTTGTGGAAAATTATTTAGTAAACTAACGTGGTTTAATCGATAAAACATTTTATCAAATTCAAACATCGATTACTGTAACGATCAGAAAGTTACGTGGAACGCACTATTTATCGCGTAGTGAATGATTTCGATGAAAGAGGGACTGTAGCTGATAGGCCCAAGCATGAACACAGCGTACTGCGAGATCTACTGAAAACATAACTGCTGTTCAAGAAAGTGTTCAAAACAATCCATCAACCTCAATTCGACGCCGTGCTCAGGAGCTTGGTTTTGAAAGAGCAATTTTGGTCAAAATTTTCCACAAAGATTTGTATTTGTTTCCATTTAAGATTCAGTCGACAAAAGAGCTGCTTTTAGAAGATCATTTACGTCGCCGTACAGATGACAATAGGATGTTACAGCTCGCCCATGACAACCCCGATTTTCATGAAAAAATCGTAATGCGTGACGAGGCACATTTTCGTTTGAATGGTTATGTGAATTAACAGAATAGTCGGTTCTGGGCAATGGAAAGCCCTCAAATTATTCATTAGTCACCCTTGCATCTATTAAAAGTGACAGTCTGGCATGAAATTTGGTCAGGAGGAATCATTGGACTATACTGCTTTGAAACTAAAAACGGCGTAACGGTAACTGTCAATGGGGAGCGATATTGTGATATGATTGAAACCTTTTTAACACCACAACTGCATGGTTTGCGCCTGTCTAACATGTGGTTTCAACAAGACGGTGCCACATCGCATTTAGCCAGGATTACAATGGAAGTACTGCGAGACCTCTTTCCACATTAATTATGTCAAGGAATGATGATGTTGATTGGCCTCCACGGTCGCCTGATTTGACTACTTCGGACTTATTTTTGTGGGGATATATGCAAACAAAGCAAAAACGCTGGAGCAACTCAAAAGAAATGAATTGATGAACGTGATGAAATTAATGAAATACCGCGTAAAATGTGTGAGAATATAATGAAAAATGTACTCAAAAACGCTCGCATTTCTGAGGCTAAGAGAGGCAGGCATTTATCTGATGTTGTATTCTATAGGTCACTGATGTCACTATTACCCATAGGCCACAAAAAATTGGTTATGATGGTTTGGTAGCGCAGAGAATTCACGGTGATGATGTTTCCTTGTTTGTTTCCGAAAAAATACGGGCCGATGATGTCGCCTAACCACAAATCGAACCATACGGTCACTTTCTGTGGATGTAATGGTTTTTCGAAGACTGTTTGTGGATTTTTCGAGCCCCATATGCGACAATTTTGTTTGCTTACATAACCGCCTAAATGAAAATGGGCCTCATCACAAAAGATGATTTTATTGAAAAATGCGTTGTTTTAGTTCAGTTTTTCGAACAGTAAATACTCACAATTATGATTCTTTGTTCAAAAGTGAAGTGTTTCATAAAATTTCCCAATATTTTTTACTAAATAAGTGTCAAAGGTTGAGAGGTTAATTCTTGTCATTTCATCATTTGACAGCAAATTTACTTCCTAACCTCAAATTAGGCCACCCTCTATGAGTAGGCGAGATGCAAAACTCGTACGTTACAAAAATTAAAAAAATCGAGACAACCATTGGTTCTAGTGGTTCTTCTGGAGTATTCTGACAGACAATAATTTTTTAACTCTTGAGTTTTAATCCAGAACGCGGTAACGTCTGAGAACTTAAAATAAATATTACACTAATTTGGTCTTTTTAATCAGCCGCTACATGTTTTTTGTTTTTTCCAAACTTCTGTTAACGCGTAACGAACGAGTTTTGCATCTCACCTACTCATATATATTTACTTATAATGATGCTTGGGAGGTATAAACAAACAAAGAACAAATTTGCATCTTATTACTACTAACTAGGAAGTAATCGTATAGGACTTTAGAAAAAAGATGAGCCGAACAATTCAATCCAGTAAAATCTCCTAGTGCACTTAAAATATTACTTCCGTGAGCAGTTACGAACAGCATATCTGATATATCAGACACATCGAATTCTTTAAAAGGCTGCCTATTTTTTCTTATATGTTAACTGCTGTATTAGACATAAAATTCATAGATTTTATTTCTAACGTAATATCCACAAGTTCGAAATTCACTTGGAAGTGTTAAGTGGCACACACGAAATTTCTCTTAATGAAATCGTCGCTCCATATATTAACTATATGTAAGCCTTACCATTGGTAATAAGTTTCTGTATGTGTGCATTTATTTTTTTTTTCTCTGTGGCAAGTGATTGAGCTTTTCGTGACAATGTACTTAAGCTGTGAATAAACTTGTCCTAATCAACATTTTCACCATACTTTTCAATTCCATTCAATAGACACTTTTGAATTAAATTACGAAAACTGGAGCCTTCAACGCTACCAAAAGGATGACAGTTTTCTATAGTAAATGAATGCTTCAAAGCAACCATTTCTCTCTTTGGTATTTATTTGAATTGGTGTACTGTTATAAGGCTGTGAATGAACGCACTTATGTTTTGGCAGTATACTCTGTCTTTTAAAACACATACATCCTCCTTTTCAATTTGAAGGAAACAAGTCCATATAAGAATTTTTCCAGTTTTTCGTAGCACTTTCTAAAGTCCTTCATTTATTTTCTTTAAAATTTCGTCACAATTCTTCATTATTAAAACTTACCGTACATTTAAAAAGTTCAAATGCTAATAAAAACGTGAAAACTCCGATTGGCTAATTATTTACTGTCTAGTTTTGAAGATTTCTCACACTTTTGTTGCCCCATATTTTTGTAGAAAATTTTTTGCTTTTGATCTTCTATGTATGTACTCGTATATAGAAATTTGTCATAAGTGAAAGATCATAAGTGAAAGATTCTTTTTAAGCATTTGTACATGTGCCTTTGAAAATATAGTCTATGTACGACAAAGTTTTTCCATGAAATAAAAGAACAATGAATTTTTTCTTTTAAATACTTAACACAAGTTTTTTAATGATTTTTATAGTAGTTCTTCAAAAAAAAAAAAATAAATAAATAAATAAATAAATAAAAAAACAAAATATTGCAATGGGAATTAACAAATGCAATAACAAACGCAAAAATCCTTAGATTTCTCCATGTTGATATATTACTTTTTTTAAAAATGATTTTTTAATTGCTCTTTAAAAAATTTTAGGAAATTACTTAATGTTTAAAATACAATTTTTCTCTCTTAGATTATTTCTCGAGCACATATACAGTCAAGGAAAAAAGTCTACATACACCCTACAACTTTACAATTTTAGACAATTTGTGGTGAATTTAGAAGAAGATCTTATGCCAATGTTTAAGGTATTTATACTTAAGATTATCTGAAGAAAAAACTACAACTTAGAAGTTATTAGGGAAAAACGTAATAATTAGCAGGAAAAAATTCTGCATACAACGTACTAATATTAAATATAAATTTAAAAACAAAGAAGGCGAAATAATAATTATTTTTGTTGATTTATTCAAATTTACAAGCTTTACAATTAATTTTTGAAGTGGGCAGAGTGATAATAAAAGAAAATATTATTTGAAATTTTATCCTCGAGAATGGCAAATCAAACAGAGTTACATATTTCATTTGAAAATATTCGTATGGTGTTAAATCTCCAAAAGGAATATAAATCAAATAAAGAAGTTGCTAAGACAACAAAATTTAGTCGTGCTACTGTACAGATGATCATTAGAAATTAGAACAACAACAACAATAGTACCGAAAATAAAAAACTATCTGGCAGACTTAAGAAGCTATTGAGACGTAATATTACCAGTATTGCGAAATTAGGCCATTAGTCCAATAAACGCCCAAAAACTGGCGGAAAACATTAAAGAAATTTTCCAATTAAACTGTTGTTCCACCAACAATAATAAAAGTTTTACATGACAATGGATATAATAGTAGAATAGGAAGCAATAAGCCACTAATTTCAGTAAAGAATCGTAAACTTTTTCTTGAATTTGCTAAAGCACATGTAGACAAGGTACAGATTTCTTAATCGCGTTATATTTATCGAAGAACGAAATTATAATATTTGCGGAAAAGTTGGCCGTTCCAAAGTTTGGACGAAACCAAACATTGCACTTCTTTAAAACATAGAGGAGGCAATGTTATGGTTTGGGGTGCCATGACGTCAAATAAAGTATCTCGTTTGGCTTTATTCAGTGGTAATATTGACCGCCATCATTATAAAATCATACTGGAACAAGTTCTGAGGCATCTGTTAATAGCTTGAGCCTGGGTTACCAATGGATTTTCCACTAAAATAACGACCTTAAGCATACTCCGCACTTATCTTTGTGACTGCCTTCATTACTATGCTTCAACACAGCTAAATTCACCACCCCAGTCACCAGACTTAAACCAAATACAGCACATATGGGACCTTATTTACGAAAATATAGCATTAATAACCATTAAACATCAAAAACTGCCCTTATTTGTGCATGGCCCGAAATAGCACCATATATTACAGAGAATTTGGTGTCACTAATGCCCAGTCGTCTTCAAGCGATTATTAAAAGTAAATTATTTGTTGTATAAAATTTTTGAATAATAATTATTTTCTTGTAAGTTGTATGTAGACTTTTTTCTTATGAATTTTTAATATTTTTGTTATTGTTGTTTTTACTACATAAATGAATTACTTGTTTATTTTATATATAAACTTTTTTTTTAATTTTCTTCACAAACTTTCTAAGACCCCTAAATCAAAGGGTGTATGTGGACTTTTTTCCATGACTGTATATACAAGCCTGACTCAAAAGAAAAAAGAAAAAACAAAGAAGAAAAACAAACAGGGATGTAAAAGAGCATACTCTTTCGTTTATTCATCCATACGCGCATATCATATGAAAACTTATTATACACATGAGTACTTACTGTACTCTCAATATTTGTCCATACCCAACATACTTCGAACGCATGAGTATGCGCGCACCCAAGTAGTTTTATAAGTATGGATACAAACATGTCATTGAAGTTATTTAAGATGGCTGTGTACAGACATGTTTGCTGTAAGTATGAAGTGAAATTATGTCTGTATGTTGTTAATGTATGGGTATATACAGTACGCAGTTTTGTACGATAAGTGCTTAAGTAAACTTTATTTTTGGGTACTTATTGTCATTCTCTTGTGAATTCTCTCTGCACCGTGAATTCTCTTTATTTTCTTTCGCGGTTTTAAATGTTATGTTCAATATATTTAAACAAGTATGTAGTCTGCACTGGACAGCAATTTAGCACAAATTACATAAAACCCATAAAACAATAAATAGATGTGGGTTGAGTTAAATCTTCGTTTGTGACATTGCTTCCCTATTAAACCGGTACAAAAACATAGTGCACAACCTATTATTTCATATTCAAGACCATGGGACATACAAATTTATTACACAGTGCGCTAGGCCTAGACAAAAACTCGCAAGCCGCTTTAAGTCCTCAACTCAAATTCAAAAGTAGTTTTCAACAAAATTTTGTATTGACATCTCTTCGCGAATAATTAGAAGAAGGAAAAATGAAACAATTGCTTGGATGCATTCTACCACATAAGGCACACGTATTAGAAAAAACTTCAAGTCCCGAATTTTATTATGCTCAGCAGCATAACTTTGTTTTAAACTTTTTTGCTTCTAAGCTTGCTTGAGTTTGCTCAGAACTTAAACAAATGAAACTGAACGAAACGTGGCGAAAAGTTTGTTAAGTGCATTGTGGTTATACTTTGATTGTTTCGTTGTCTGTTCGCTTTGTTGTTGGAGTTTATTTTTAATTTTTATTTTTAATAAGTACGTAGGTGATTTGTAGCTTTACTTAGTTCACCAAATGCACGCAGTAACATTGCATTTGTTGAAATAAAAGATGATGAACGATGGTTGTTGGTAGTGTAGTGTTTATTTATCTTTTTACCATCTAAATAAATTACAGGGTGCACAACTCAATTTCAAAAGAATACCATACATACATATGTACGTATATCTCATATATCATAGTTGAACGGATAAGCTCCTTTGAGCCTTATCTAGCTGAGAATTATCTACGGCATTTAGGTATACAACCTAACAAAAATGAGCAGATAAAAACAAGATAATAAATAAAATAACAATTTTGGTCAGTTGTGGAATAGATGGGAGTGGAAGTGGACATGTGTAGTTTTGCTTTTAAAAATTGTTTATTGTTGTTTACCTTTTTCGTTTTTTTCTTCAATGAAATGCATTAATGCATTAATCCTACTGCACAACAAATTTTCTTTTATGGTCACCCTTGGTATACATATGTATATAAAAATGAATGTGTATTTCTATGTAGTTATGTATGTTTGTGTGACGTCTATAGACAGCTAAACGGCTGAACGCATTTCCTTGCAATTTGTACAGTATCTTTATGTCTGGAACGAACTAAAGTCCATAGAAGTTTGACAAATGCTTACTGGGCGGTGCCACGCCATACAGAGTAAATATTGTTTTGCCGATATCTTCATAGCCAATACAAATCATTGTCCAAAAATGGGCGAAATCTCATAAGTCGGCATAGTTCCTCTTATACGAAATAAATGCTGATTTTTGTATATCTTGAAAATGGTTTCAGCGAATGTTCTTGAATTTGAAAGATACTCAGTCAAAAAGTGGGTGAAATTGAACAAGAGGTCGTGGTACCTACAACACAAGCTAAATATTGATTTTTGTATATCTTAAAAACCGATGCGAATATTTCTGAATTTAGTCTCAATGACTTTAAAGTGTAACACAAATGTTCAGTCCAAAAATTTGTGGAATTGGACAAGTGGGCTGGGTACCTCCCATACAAACTAAATATTATATATAATATATATAATTCCCATAATATTCCATGAAGCAACATGGGGATTTCTCTCTGTCAATGAGCTGCACCCGAATCTATTTTTAGACTCATTGAAAGGGATCTACAGTTTAATGCCGGCTCCGAACGCCAAATGAATTTAGAGAAGTTTTCAGTAGTAGTAATACTCCTAACTAGTTAGTAGCTAATGTAATGAGGTGATAGCTCTGTTGAAAAACTTTTTCCTTTCTACAGATGGTCTGACGTGGTATTGAATCGAGGGCCTTCTGATTGATAGGCGGGTGTCTTATCTACCATTCCACAGCGGCACACAAGAACTAAATGTTAGTTTTTGTATATCTTGAGAACGTTTAAATTGTAAGTATTTGAATTTGGTCTAAATGTTTTCGTAGTCAAGACAAATCATCAGTCAAAATATGGGCGGAATTTGGTAAGTGAGTGTGGCATCACTGATACATAAAAAACATAAATTTCTATGTATCTAGAGAACGGTAATACTGGAAGCTTTTAAATTTAGTTCATACAACATTGTGGACAAAACATATAATCACTCAAGAACGAGTTGAGGCAAGTGGACATGGCACCGCCCCATTTATACTAAATATGGATTCTTTTATATGGAGTACAGCAGTTAGAGCTTCGCTATCTATCCACATCAGCCAAAATGCGAATAAATATTAGATTAACGGGTATGGAACAAAGCACACCGGGTAAAAGCTATCTATGGTGGAGATGATAATTCATTTAGAGGTAACGAAGCACGCCGGGTTTCAGCTAATGTTTCCTAAATTTTCAACTTGAGTTTTACTTTCTTTTTTCTTGTTAAAAAAGCAATTAGTTTTTAGCTTTTCTATGTATAAATGAAATGTAGATTCCCATCCTTGACCTTAATTCTATTTCGATATATTTCTTTGTAATAAAATTTGTCATTCTTCCGGTGTGTGTGTGTGTGTGTATGTGTGTGTGTTGTGTTTAAATGTATTAAATAAATAACATTATCATTCAGTAATTGAACCAGATCTGTATAAAAGTTGTATGCAGAAGATTAGAATAATAAGGCTTCTAAAGCACTACAAAATGATTTCCTATAAAGATGTACATACAGATGGATGTATATTTCAATTTGCAGCAGATAGAAGATTTTGATTGGGGTATAGAAAGAAAATGCAATAGAACGGCATCTATGGTAATACCAACAATAATATCCTAATACGCACACAATCCTTCTTTTGGCTTATGCCCATTTTAATTTGTATTTGCCAAAAAATGTTTGGCAAACAAATTAAAAATTGTAATCCTCTGTGCCTACTATCTCTGTTCATTGTTGCTCTTCGTAGACTTCATCTCTTTTATCAATTTCTTGCTAGGATTACAGTTTTATTCTTTAATTTTTTTATATATTTTTTTATTTTCATTTTTTTTTTTTTGTAGTTGTTAAGAACTCATGTGTATTTTGTTTGAAGATTTGAACATTTTTAAGGTATATTTTGTCTCTTGGCATACTTGCTAATGCCGTATGTATATCGGTTGTTATTGTTTTGCATGCATCAGGGAGAAAGCAATTTTCCCTTGCATATAATCTCAATACTTTTAAACCAATAACCCCAATAACTCATACCAATGCCTATTCATTTAAAATACATTTTTGTTTTATTTTTTTTTCTTTATTTCAAATAAAAGTAGTTGCAGTATAAATGTGCACAGCAATATATCCTGTGAAATCTAAATATTCAAATGCTTTTGTCTAAAAAGAAGGTTTAAGCAAGAAAATTAAAATATTTTTATATACCTCTGAGTAAAAGTATGGTATTCGTTTAAAAGAAAATATTCTATTAAATGTAAATTACATTGCAAAATAATTTAAGATTTTTTTTTTGCAAGACAAACTTGTTTTGAATATTTCACTGCACGTCTTATTTATTATCTCTTTTGGTATGTTTGATCTTTGCTTCAGTTAATGTGCAGAACGTCGTTACATGCATTCTAAAATATTTGCTGTGCTCAGCGATTTGAAAGTTAAAAAAGATTAAAGAATTTGCATCAAGTTTTATGTGTAAATAATGCCATGGTCACACGAGTCTTAAAATTACTTTGTTCGCTCTTCGACTTACTTATACGAAATATTCTATTCACACGGCATACTTCTCATAGATTTTGACAGTTTATCTTCTTCTTTTTGTTAAGGAAAAAATATAAACTATTATTTCACAGGTACACTACGCGTCATAAGGATAGCCATCCTCATTTTACTTAAGGTCAATGTTAAATATTTTGTGAATCAATTAATATAAGGCCTTAAAATATCTTTGTAGTAAACTCCTATCTGTCCTCTTTAATCCTGTACCATTTATTATAGTATTTTAATTAACTTTTTTAGAAAAACTAAATTGATCATCAGGATAGCGCCATCAGCCATAACTTTAATATAATTAGTATTTTTAGCAGCTATATAGCATTTTAATTCTTAAATACTCTAATTTAAATAGTATTAAAGATAACACTATGCAACAAGCAAGAATACATTTGATATTCAATATAATTTTTTTGATGCGCCATGGTAGCCTAATTTCAAAAACCATTAGCATTTCAGGTATTTATTCATAAAGCTGCATATAATAGCAATACAGTAAATCATGATTCATGAAAATCTATGGGTAAATACATATTTTATTCCCACGTTTTATTCCTACAATTTCCCAAAATTTCACTGAACGTATGAGTGATATTTATGAATTTTAAATAAATATCGCCTATACGACACACATTACATACAATTACAACAAAAAAAAAATTGTATATTCAAAACTAGGTATTTTCACTAGGGAATAAAATATGCATTTACCAATCGATTTTCATAAGATGCATGAAGCAGCTTCTTCCAAAATCTCACATTTTAATAATTTTTTTTTTAAATGCTATAAAAAATAACTACTGATTATTTTCTCAAATTTCTTTTTTTATTTGAAAGTACAATCCTTCCGGTTCCGGAAAATAATTTCATTCAAATAGCTGCCTCGGCTGGCCATGCAGTAGCCTACACGATCGGTCCAATTTTTAAGCACATAATCGATTGTGTGCAGCTGTATTTCACCAATGGCTTCACGAATATTGATCTTTAAAGCGTCAATTGTCTCTGGCTTGTTGGCGTAACACTTATCTTTGACGGCACCCCACAATAATAGTCCAACCACAAGGTGGCCAAACGACATCAGCTCTGTGGCTGATAATGCGATCTTCAAAAACAGGACGCAACACATCGAGTGTAGCTTCGGATGTGTGACACGTAGTGCCGTCCTGTTGAAACCAAATGTTGCTAATATCCTCCTTTACAATTTTTGTGAAAAAAAATTCGTTCAATATGGCCCGATAACGATCGCCATTGACTGTAACGGCCACTTCTTGCTCATTTTCGAAGAAAAATGCCCAATTATGCCTCTGGGCCAAAATCCACCCCAAACAGAGACTCGTCTTGGATGTATCGGCTTTTCAATGTATGCGTGCGGGTTTTCTATGCTCCAAATGCGACAATTTTGCTTGTTTACATACCCGCCAAGATCAGAATGAGCTTCATCTGAAAAGATGATTTTTTTGGTAAAATCGGCATCTTCTGTAGGTCGGTCGCGGGACCACTTAGCGCAGCGAAAACGCATTGGACACAACCATTTTCGTTCAGCGGAAGGATAAAACTAATTATCTGTCGTGCTAAGAGTAACCATCCACGAAGTAAGCACTAGTTGAGATATTGAGAAACAAATTATAAGAAAAAAAATTTTGAAAATCATGAAATTTTTGATTCCTAAAAATTCACAAAAAATAGGAAGCGGCTAATAGTTTGCAGTTGCGCTATTTATTCATAAGGCTGTATATAATAGCAATAATATAAATCATAATTCATGAAAATCTGTGCGTAAATACATATTTTATTCCCAATAAAGTGAAAACATCTAGTTTTAAAAAAAATTGTTTTCCTGTAATTGCCCAAAATTGCACTGAACGTATGAGTGATATTTAGGAATTTTTAAAAAATATCGCTTATACGATACACATTACATACAATTACAACAAAAATATTTTATTTTCAAAACTAGATATCGACTGTTAAGAGCCTCTTCAAAAATCTCACATTTTAGAAAAAGAATTATAAAAAAAACTTATCTATAGAAACTGATGATTTTTGAAGTTAAGCAGCCATAGCGCGTCCAAATAATATAGTAGTTATCCAAGGTCAGAAATTTTTTTTGCATTTGTTCCATGCCTTGGTTTGAAATAACTTCGAAAATACGATTGGAAATTGAAAGTTTTTCAATATATTTCAACGAGATGATAGACCAAGTGTGTTTGACTCCCTTCATTCATTTTATTTTGTTGTTGTATTGACTCATACACTTTCCTAGCCACCCATCTACAGACATACTTAATTATATTTAGATCGAGCAAGGCGTCAGATTTTTGGCTCTGAACCCACGATTTCACTGATCAGACTGTATGGACTGTAACATTTTAGATTTTCAAATAATTTGTGAAAGTAGAGAAAAGTCGTTTTCAATACACTATTGTAGTTCTCTGCATTCATACGCAATTCTAAAACTGCTATTATTAGGCGTCATAGACGAATATTGCTTCCAACACTGCCACAGCACCGTCACCTTCTACTTCGTTTTAATGTCTTGTGGGAAGCGCTACATGATGCGACAAAAAAAAAACATGGAAAAAATACTATTTTTGTGATAGGCGCTGCCGGGCAGAACAAGGATCTGTTTTTGGAATTTTCGAAATACCTCAAAAATCTCGGGTTACGGATAAAAAACCAGTTTTTCGGATGGTATGTCTTTCCGGCAACTTTGAAGCATCTGGGTGTATTTGTCAAGCAAACAGATTTTTTGTCCAATTTTTTCACACTTTTTTCAAGTTTACTGTACCATTGATGAACTTATTTAGGAATTTTATGAAGTTATAATTAAAATGAGACTTACTGTTTAGAAATTAGCTGAATATTTTGGGAATTATTATATTTGTGGGTAAAAAATCACAATTTTATTACAAAATTTTAAACTTTTTTTAAAAATACAATTTTAAAGTTTTAAAAAACACCATTTGCTGAAAATTTTATAACGTTTTCATGAGTTGCATTACTAAAAAGCTTAAAGGCAAAAAGAATAAAATGGGGGAAATTATATCTAAGATAATAAATAAGATAGGGGTTCTGAAGCACGTCGGGTTTTAGTTAGTACTATATAAAATATTTACACACAAAAACAAAAAAAAACACAACGTAAAATCAACACGAAAAATTGTTAATTCTAATTTTTGTAAATTTTTGAAAAAAAAAATTAATTTTTTGACGTTGTTGCATATTAAATTAATAAAAGGTGTCCGCCGGAAAGGTATACAAATTTGTCTGATTATAATTTTTGATTATATGAAAGAGAATTGATCTCATATTGATAAATGTTTTATTTAATGTCGGAGAGTATGTATGGAATACAATATCAGTTAAATGCCCGCCTCTGTTAGCCTCACAAATGCGAGCCCTCTTGAGCACATTTTTCATTACATTCTCACACATTTCAAGCAGTATTTCATTATCTTTATTACGAATATTTTTTTTTTTTTTGAGTTGCTCCAGCGTTTCTTGTTTGTTTGCATAAGCCTTGCTCTTCAGATATCCCCACAAAAAGGAGTCCGGATCAGTCCAATCAGGCGGCCGTTGAGGCCAATCAACATCAATATTCCTTGAAATGATTTGTTAAGCAAAAAGGTCTCGCAGTAATTCCATTGTAATTCTGGCTGTATGCGATGTGCCACCGTCTTGTTGAAATCACATGTTAGTTAAGCCCAAATCATGCAGTTGTGTCGTTAATTGACAGTTACCGTCACGCCGTTTTTAGTTTCAGAGAAGTAAGTTCCTGACCAAATTGCACACCAGACTGTCACTTTTAATTGGTGCAAAGGTAACTGATGAATACTTCGAGGGCTTTCCATTGCCTGGAGCCGACTATTCTATTCGACTATTCACATAACCATTCAAATGAAAATGTGCCTCGTCGTTCATTATGACTTTTTCATGAAAATCGATGATTGGCTTTGATAAAATGTTTTAATGATTGAAACACGTTGGTTTACTGAATATATTTCTATAATAAATTTGCCACGTATCTACTTCACGACTGCCAAATATGAACTGTCAAGACTAATGTTTACCAAAATGACAGCCTGTAGTTGTACATGTGGTTTTACTATTCAACATTGTTGTTAGTGTTAACAAAAAATTATATATATTAAATTTAAGATTTTCCATAGGAAAAATAAAATGATTCAATGTTAATTTTACATTGTTTGCATACAACAAAAATAATAATTTTTCGTTTTATATTATTTCAAAGTATGCCTTATCTGTATTTTCTTTTATTTTCAAAATTTTCAGGTCAATAAATAAAAAAAAAAATTATTTTTGATTTTTAAATAAACGACACTCCACCATCAAAAGAGATATGTGTATGTGGACCATACAGTCCATACCATAAAATTGGGAAAATAAGAAAATGTATGTATCGAACGTGATTTTTTTTTTAAATTCGTTTATTATATAAATATTTTGAATAAGAACTAGACTACAATAGACAATAGGATTATTAAAGAATTACTTATATGCAGTCCCATATTCGGGTACTCAAGTAAATAAACCATTTAAATTTCAACATTATTTCGAATTATATGTGTAAGTATAGTTGTGAATATATTACAATGTTGATTTATGAATATATTATAATATAAAGGAAATTAAAATAAAAACTTTACTTAGCTATTTATGATTATGATTTGTCAAGGGGTAAAAAAAAAGATATTGGCGGTTAAGCGACCAAAATCTAATACTAATTGTATTCTAAATTCTCTTTCCTGTGTAATAACTTAAATTAAATCTTTTATTGTGTCTGAATAAGTCTTTGCAAAGGATTTTCTTATCCGTGGCCCGTCTATATATATGATAGAATATAGAGGTGCCGTTACTATCCTGAAGGAAGCCATTGCTGTCTAAATAAACAAAGGCTTCTGATGGCACAAACCCTTTTGTAGGGTCTATTGCATATATAGTTCGTTAGTGAAATATGGTGCCATGATTGAATTGTTATCGCAACATTCAACGCTTCTTTTAACGTGACTTCTTATCGAGCCTATAAAAAAACTATCAATTCTTATCCCTTTAGCTTTATTGTACAGTTTCTGATTGGAAATATATTTGTTATAACCACTAGATTGAGATCTGTAAATTGATATACAAGCTCTTAGGCATTTCCTTTCCAAAACTCTGATGTTTTTCATGTAAGATAATAAAATATTGAACCATATTTGGCAACCATAAGTTGAAATAGGCCTAATTAATGTCTCTAACTCTAGGAAATATGTGTTGCGAATAAAATATATGTCTGAACATGAAAAACATATTTCTTGCCTTAGTAATTTGCAAATTGATATGTTTGTTGAAATATAAAAATATCTCAAATATTTTACAATTTCCTTGTTTGAAATGTTTACATTGGAACTATATTTTATTTCGAAAGTTCTCCATTTCGGGGGCGAAAAAGTATTACCTCACTTTACCAGCGATAATTTTAATTTTCCCGTCTGGTGCGTACTTCTCAATTATACCGAAATAGAATTTAAATTACTATTAATCCACTCAATTTTTCAATTTCGGCATGAAATATAATAATGTCATCCACAAAGCTCATAACAGTATCTATTTTTGTCAAAAGGTCGTAAATAAATAAATTATATTATTTAGAGAATTCACGGCACCTTGTTGAAGGCCGTTAACAATAGTATATGTATTTGAAGTTATTTGGTCCTTATCACATACAACGAGGGAGATCGGACGATTATTATTCGATCGGTTTGAACCAGATTTTTTTGGTTTGTCGAATACGGTTTTTTCAAAATCTTTATTTTTCGAATACCGAATAATCGGTTAATTTAACACGAATAACCGGTTAAATTAAATAAGTATAACTGGTATACGTTTGTGTGTTCTTTTATTAAAAATATGCTCATCGTTTAACTATTTGTATGAATTTAATTATTTTTGAAATATGACAACCTTGAACGTCTCACAACGAACGTAAAAACCAAGGTAGATCGAAAAAGATATGCACTCTTGTTTGTTAAACAATTGGTTGCCTCGTATAAAACTATATATAGTTTTAATTGAAAGTAAACTGATACAAACAAGACAAAATTTGTATTCCCACTATTTTAATGCTGTATTTTTGTTCAGTGCTAACACACATTTTCATCTCAATGAGTGTCCAAACTAAAAGAACATCTGCATTTGGGCTTGCGAACCCCTTGTCAAACATATTAAAAGAGTATGTGTTCTCTAAGATAGCTTTATCAATGATATCACCTACATCTACAGTCTATATATAGCTGAGGTAATTGTGCACAGTAAAATTGAAGCAGCATTTTATGCTTATAACAGACAGCACTTTATGCGCTGCAGCAAAGTTTCAAATTTAATGGTCAATAGAAGAGAAATCACGAAAAAACAATACTTAAATACAACCTTCATAATTTTCATATGGCAAGCACCGAGACGTAGTTCTTCACAAATAGTGCACATTACCTTGGAGATCCTTCCTATTGATAACACTGGTCTACAAAAAGCAAAAAATTTTCTCGCCTTTAAGTAAAACTACATGAAATATAATGACTTTGATGCGCTGAATTCAAATCCGTTTTCAGTTTTTTTCCATCGGGCTCAAATTTTTTTTTATGGGCGTGACAAGTTTTTCGCTCAAACTATGGTAGTTATGTCAATATATTTCATCATAACTTGAAAACAGCTTGACCCATTTTCATATAGGAACGAAAATTCTTATAAATCACCTAAACGACACTTTTTTGTAATTTTAATAGTTTCGCAGTTATTCACAATTTATCTGCGAAAAGTTTTTTTTCAAAAAGTTATAAAAAATTTTTAGGATGAAAATTTTAGATGTTAAGCACTCAAATTAAGCCCTAAAATATTAAGACTAAAACAACCTAAAAGTCATTGAAATGGGTTGGCTATTGCTGATTTTATTCTAAATTAAATGCAAGTACCTAACTGTGACCAAAATTAGCGAAAAAGGAAAATATTTTACTTTTATTTCAAAAAAGGTATATAAAAAATTCTTAGAATATAAGTTTTCCTTTTTAAGCATTTTAATGAAAGCCAGGTTTAGGATAGAAAGTAAAATAACCCATAAAGGCAGGTGCCCAACTTTGACAGAAGTAAAGGGTTAATGTTTTATGGATATGGTAGGTAAAAAATATTCTACGATTAAGATTATTTATTATTGTGGTAAAACACTCAATACAAAATGCACTTGTAAGAAAGATAACACAATTTTTTCATCATTCAACACTTGTTTGCCAAACCGAAAAGACAATTCCACTCCGATATTTGATTTTATCAAAACCAAATTTAATATTGAAAAGTACTCTAAGGACTACTTCCGATTTATTTGTTTTAATTATGGTAAGTGTTTTATAAAATCTATACATAGGGTTAGCTTATAATGGACTTTTGTTTTGTCAAGGACTTGGACTTACAAAAATTCTGCAGATTTGTTTTGCTACATCTGTGAGGTATTAACTTTAAAATCACATTGTCATACAACTACTTAATGAATTAAGAATGCTTATAAGCATTACTTTGAATATCGTATCAATGAAAGAAACAAATATTGGCTGCAAAAATATGTTGTGGAGGTTGGCTTGACGGCAATAGTAAGATCATCACATTTATGAAACCAATGATATGGAATGAACCACAAAATCGCAAACATGATTGTTATTTCTGAAAGATCTTGTGCGAGACTTAGAACTCTCAAAATCAAAGTCAGAGTTTCTTGCGTCAAGGTTAAAGCAATGGAATTTATTGGAAGAGGACACGAAAGTCTAATACTTTCGAAAGAGACAAGAAGATTTTCTGGCCCGTATTAGCAAAGATGGCGACTTAGTATTTTGTGACGATGCGAACTATAACGAAAGCTGGGGCTTCCTGCAAAGTCTGAGGAATGTTGACTTTTTATTGATTCATCAAAGAAAACCATACATATATGAGTATGTATTGTTTCCTATCAGACATTTCCTTTCATTATGTTTATGTTGCCTAATAACAAATGTTTTGCCAAAGTTAGGTACCTCCCTGTATAGGTCACATATCTGGCTTTAATTTTAATGCCTTAATTTAAAAATTACATTTCAATATTTTTTGTATAACTTTTTGGAAATAAAAGAAAAAAGTTCCCCTAATTTTGCAAGAAAACATTTTTTCGCTAATTTTGTTCATAGTTAGGTAACTGCATTTAATTTTGAATAAAAACAGCAATAGCCAACCGATTTTCATTACTTATAGATTATTTTATTCTCAATATATTAAGCTTTAATATAAGTGCTTAATATTTAAACTTTTCGTTTTGAAAAATTTTTTTATGACTTAAAAAAATGTCTCTAATTTTCGAGAAAAAATTTTGTTTTTTCGCAACTAAGTTACGAATAATTCCGAAACTGTTGAAATTAGAAACAAAATTTGTTCAGGTGATTTAAAGGAAATTTTGCTCCTAAACGTCTGGTGGCATTCGCAATGAATTCGGTCAAGACGTTTTCAAGTTATGAGATATATATTGACTTTACTACCATATTTTGAGCGAAAAATTTGCCACGCCCATTTAAAAGAATTTAAGTCTGATGGAAAAAAAGCGAAAACGGATTGGAATTCAGTGCATTAAAATCATTATATTCCATGCAGTTTTATTTAAAGGCATTTTTTGCTGTAGACCAGTGTAATTGAAGTAAAAAAAAAAAACAAAAGCAAAAAAGTTACATAGTAAATCACCACTATTCTGCGTTTCGGTTCCATTTCCACAATCAGTTACGTTTTAATGGTGTTAAAAAAACCGTAATCGAAAAAAAGAAGAAACAAAAGCGAATAATGTTTTCAAAAGCATAGCATATCTGAACTAGAAACAGAAAAATAAGCAAATTTTAATAAAAACTCAAAATGTAGTGCAAAGGGGCTCAATAAGTACACACTTAATTTGTGTTTGTTTTTTCATGCAAATAGACAAGCGTATTGTAAATTTATTTTTTTATTAAATTCGTTCATTCTTTTACATTTTTTTTTTTTATAAAAAAAATAAATAAAAAAATAAAATAGTAATAAATTTCGACTTAAAAAAAACTTAGAACAACGTGGCCACGATCGTAATCCAGAGTACATGCAATCGAAATAAACTGAATGGAATCGAAACCCAGATTACCAAACGAAAAACATTTCAGTTCGAATCGAAACGCGGAATAGAGGTGAATAGCTTGTTAAATCTCAATATGTGTATGTTCTCTGCTTGAGTAGTTAGCAAAGCAACCACTTTATCAAGAGTTGCTCTTACTGTTTTTGCTTTTGCCTAAATTTTTAATACTATTCGTTGCCTACGTTGTTGTTACTTGAATTTCATGACGTTTGCCGCGTTTTGGTTGAATTCTTTTTTACTTAATTCAGTTCAGATTCTTTGAATTCCAAGCTTTTTTTTCGTTAGTGGCTACAGAGTCGCAAGCAACACTCCTTCAAAAATTCGTCTCTTTAAAGGGTCCGCCATCTAACGTTTTTTTTCAACTAGTGCTTATTTCGTGAATGATAATACTTAGCTCATGTCTGATTTGACAGATAATTAGTTTTATCATTCCGCTGAACGAATATGGTTATGTATACGCTTTGCTAAGAAGACTTACAGAAGATGCCGATTTTGTCAAAACAATTCACTTTTCAATTAAAAAAAAAAAATAAAATTTGGCGGAGCCTTTATGTTCAAAGTCAAAACATTTTTCAATAATTTTACGACTTATATGGGGAACAATAATTTTCACTTCTTACAGTCTAAGTGTTTGCCTTCTTCAACTGACAACTAAGTTGAAAGCAGCGTTGCTAGAAACTTTGAAAAGGAAATCATCATTTGGCGAAAAAACTCATATTTTGAAGAAAAAAATCATCATTTTTTAATGCAAAAAAAAAAAAATATTTAAATAAAAAATATTACAAAAACATAAAAGTAATAACAATACGTTTATAAATCAGATGTCATATTGTAACGGATGATTTTGTTATTCGCTTGGGTTTTTAAACAATAAAAATAAGACAGAAAACTTGCAAAAATGAATAACATATATATTTGGGGCGGTAACGGACTGCCTGCTATTTATTTAAGGATTATTTAATTTGAATGTTGCCCTCGGCAACGTCGTAGCTGGTCCATCTGCTAGCTGGAATTCAGGCATACTTTCTATGGAATTTAATCCGGTATCACACCCATTGCAGTTGTGATGGTATCTTCCTGTGCTATAATTGTAGCTGGCTTGTCTCCATACCTTAGGGACTTGTAGTTACCTTCAAAAAATGTTAGTATTCACTATACAGCACTTTTATTTCCGCTTTAACACGTTTTTATCTTACGACAGCCAAATGATAACTAACTGACATGTAGGTAAAACAGCCCTTTATATAATTAATTGTTTGCATTTTAGAAGGTTCAGGAAATATTGACTATTTTCTATTTCCATATCCGCTAATTTAAATGTAACGTAAAGATATTCGATGTGACAGTGCTGCCAACTTCTTTATTCGTAACAATATGAAAAAGAGCAGTGTTTTGCCAAAAAACGCTTAAATATAAATATATTACCAAATATAAGGTGGTCCATCCGGCTTAAATTTGAACCAGTGGTTATTTCGCATCTGGCAATACTTATGTCTTTCTATTCTGTCACAAAAATTCAGAATATTACTTCCACTGAATGAACTGAATCGATTTCCGCTTGAGCAACGTTGGAAGTTATTGGAAATTTATTTCTAAAACAAAGACAATTGGTCGGAAATTGCATAAAAATTTAGTAAAAAATTTGGTCGCAGAGAAGGACCAACAATGCCTGGTAGGCGCAAGTTTATTGCTAAAGTTCGTGAAACTGGTTTCATTATTGCGAAACCAAAAACATCCACTTGTCAACGTTCTTTAGAATTGAATATTTGACACACTAGCTTACGTCGAATTTTGCTAAAAAGCCGCATGACCATCTGCTTCGATTTCGCTTCGCTATACGGGTCAAAAAAATCCAGTGCACCCATTACAAGTGACTTTTTGCTGCGGCTTGTAGAGCGAGACATCGGTGGCCTATTGTTCTCTGAAAATGAGGACGGCACAACCATTACGATCAATGGAGATAACAATCGGGTTGGTATTAACCCGACCGGCAAATGCATTTAGAGAAGTTTTCAGTAGTAGTGATACTCATAACCAGTTACTAGCTAATGTTATGTTTTGCATATGGTCTGGCCTGGTATTGAACCGAGGACCTTTTTGTTGGTAGGCGGCTATCTTATCTGCCATACCACAGCGGCACACGTATACTTATATTATGAATAAGAATTAAAAAAAAAAACTATTTATCCATAAAATGTATGTACTATTTTAACCAATATGAATTTTTTACGGATACGACTGCTGTTTTTCCTTACTTTTTAATGCCTAAATTCGTAGGGATTATCATAAGGAATATGATTTTAAAAAGTTGGGACAAATCCGAGATTTTTTGGAAGGCGTAGATATTTTTCAAAGAATTTTCTGTCAACACTGCTAGTAGCTTGGGAACACATTATAGTAAACAGTAAAAGGCAAAAAATAAAAAAATTATTATAACTTACTGCTTACAGCAAAAGCAATTCGTTATAAAATGGTTGCTTTGCTGAATAAGCGAGTTGTTTACCATTTCATGTGTCTCTTTTGCTTCATATCATTATCAATTAAGGTTTTCACTAAGCATTCAGCAACACAGTTACTAAATTTTCAGCTGAAAATTGAGCAAAGCAAACATTTTAGCTTTTTGCTTTTGCTTTTTACTTTTGCTTTTTTGTTTTGTTTTTTTAAGTTTAGTTAAGCAATTATAAATGTACGGAAAATAGTCAAGCATTTTTTAACGCTGTTGCAAAGTTAATTTAATTTTTTTTCTGAAGACTGTGTTTATCTAATTTTATTTCTTTAACAGCTTTACTGTATCCTTAACCTTTGATTAGACAATCAATAGTATGCCAACATATTTACAGTTTACGTAAAAAGCACTAAGAACTCCATATTATTCAAACTGAACCCAATAGAATCTCCTTGGAAGCTCTGGAGAGTATATGAATACTTAAATTCTGAAAAATGAATGAATGCTTAACAGAGAGTGCAACTGATTATATACAGAAAATGGATGGTTTCACTTATTACAGACACTCTGTAGATTCCCTTAAATTTTGGGAAATTTTCTCTTCGTATTTCTGCAATACTTTCTATTTGGCTCTGCAAGCAGTTAGTTAACATTAGAAGAGAATGTAGTGTTTTTGGCTTAAATGTGTGTTAAGCTACAATATATATTTATATACATAAGTACGTATATATCTATGGGTCAATCGTATGCCTTCCGTTTCTTTATTGTTACTGTTGTTGTTTCTATTGGTTATTGTTTAATGAATTAAAACTAATTTATATAGTTTGTGTTTATGTTGTTATGAATTTAATTAATTTGGTGTCGAACCACTACAATTAAATTTCAATAGTCGGTTTCTAATTTATTTAAATTGTGCATTTAATTGTTTTAAATAAATTCGTTTTTCTTTTTTTTCTTTTTATTATAATAACAATTTAAATATGTAACTTGATTGTGTATTTTTGATTTTACCGTGTGTATAAAATTGCTAACACTCGGCTTCACATTACCACATCAAATGGTATGTTATGGATGAGCTCTTATTTTGGTTGTATTTTATAATTGTTAAATATATAGTTTTACTTAAATTTATAGTTTTCCTAAAAATAATAGGTAATTTAATGAACTAATAATGCAAAAAAGATTGACATGTAATTTAATAATAAATTAGTCAAATTTGTACGTTGAAAAGTGTAAAGGAATGAATGAAATTGAGATTTAGAAACGTTGGGCTCTAATAGCACAATTATTTTTGTTTGGATTACTAAATGCGTTAATTTGGGAATATACTTATTTACTTATTTCATTTATTGGATAAATGCAATACAATAAAACCAAGTTGAGGTCTTGTATCAAAGTCTTGGTTAGCTAATTGGCAGGCCAATAAAAATAAGAAATGATTACTTATTTATGCAATTAAAAGAAATTAAGACAAATAAAAATTTGAATTTCCCAATCAAGCAATGTTGGAGTCTATACTAAAAAAGTAAATATTTACTCTATTATATCATTACATTATCATTTAGCAAAAAAAATTATGAAATTTGTTCGAATATTCGCACTTGAAATTGTCTTGCATTGTTTAAGGCTTGAATGCTAGGTGGTAGTTCACGAAGCAATAAGGAAAGATGACGCCGACAGGTTTAAAAATAATTTTCTACTGCGCATGTACGTTATAATAAAGTAAAAAAATAAGATTGGGCACCACAGCGTTTATTATATCGCTAAATAAACAAAAGCTGCAGGAACAAATTTACGTGCTGTTTACAAATAACTATATCTACAACAATAATCGTTAGCAACAATAAAATAATTAAAAATAAGACGGCGACAACAATAATTAAGCAGCAAAGAAAACAAGTAACAGACAATAAACAAACAACAACAAATACTAAAAGCTTAAAGAGGTAGATGTTCACATACGCATGGCTACAAAAGAAAGAAATGGTATCTACCTGAAATATCGAGAGATTCGAGAGCTTTCGATGTGTTGTTTACTCAGCCATATAAGAAGCACAACGATGCGAACAGCAAGTAGTTTATTTGTCGTAAACTCAGCGAGTGCAGCTTGTGTGAAGAGAGTTTATCAGGGAGTGAGCTCGTGAAACTAGTAATGAGGTAAAAAATCCAGTTTAGTTGGAGCTAACTCAGTAAATAGAGTTAAGTGTGGATAACCTTTGGTTGAAAAGGTTGTGATCGAACCAATGTTATAATTTCGATCGGGTTGGAAGATCCTTAAGTAGAAAGATCTGTTGAGTAATTGTTGTTGTTTACAAGATTGTAAACAGACAGAGTAATTAAGAATAGAGAAAAATCGTTATTGCCTGTAAAAAGGTTACAAGCAGTGGTGCACAAAACTGTGTAGAATAAAGGATTTTAATTAAAAACCAAACACAAAATTTATTTTATTTCAATTACAATCTACAAACTCATAAAAACACGTTTTCAAAGATAAAATCGTAACAATAGAATAAAATTACTTGTGTTATAAAGGGTCCGCCAAATAACTTTTTTTTGAAAATGCTGTAAAAAAACTACTGAAAAATTTCCCAAATTTCTTTTTTTATTTGAAAGTACAATCCTTCCGGTTAATAATGGAAAATAATTTCATTCAAATGGCTGCCTTGGCTGGCCATGCAGCAGCGTACACGATCGGTCCAATTTTTAAGCACATTATCGATTGTGTGCAGCTGTATTTCACCAACGGCTTCACGAATATTGTCCTTTAAATCGTCAATTGTCTATGGCTTGTTAGCATAACACTTATCTTTGACGGCACACCACAAATAATAGTCCAACGTTGTCATTCGCAGCTCCGAGGTAGGCAAACGACATCAGCTCTGCGGCTAATAATGCGATCTACAAAAACAAGGCGCAAAACATCGAGTGTAGCTTCGGCTGTGTGGCACGTAGCGCCGTCCTGTTGAAATCAAATGTTGCTAATATCCTCTTCTTCAATTTTTGTGAACACAAATTCGTTCAACATGGCCCGATAACGATCGCCATTGACTGTAACGGCCACTCCTTGCTCATTTTCGAAGAAAAATGGCCCAATTATGCCTCTGGACCAAAATCCGCATCAAACAGTGACTCGTCTTGGGTGTATCGGCTCTTTAATGTATGCGTGCGGGTTTTCTGTGCCCCAAATGCGACAATTTTGCTTATTAACATACCCGCCAAGATCAAAATGAGCTTCATCTCAAAAGATTTTTTTTTTGGCAAAATTTTCAAAGTAATGTCGCAATATTTCCCAGCGTTGTTCAACCATATTCTTTCAACGGAAGGATAAAACTAATTATCTGTCAAATCAGACATTAGCTAAGTGTTACCATTTACGAAATAAGTACTAGTTGAAAAAAACGGTAGATGGCGGAAAAAACAAATCTTATGTTTTTCTTTTCATATGTAATATATAAAAAATTTATTTGAAACTGTTAAATAAGTGCGTATTTATTAAAACTAAATTATTACACCAATATTCGTATAAAATAAAGTGTATTTGATAAATGTTTTAAGAAATTATTCGCTTGAAAATTTTAAAATACACTTTAAAATCTTTTAAGGTTTTATTAACGTACAACGACTGATATGTTTTTTGATTAAATTAAAAAAAATATTATTAAATCTAATTAAAATTAAATATACTTTATTGTGTCAACAATTTTTGTTGGTAATATTTTTGTTATGGTAAGTTGCCCTAAATGTAATGTTTTCTGAAAGTGCTTACTTTTGAGTAAGAGTTTGTTACTTTTTAATTAATACTAAAAAGTAAAAAAAAAGTTTTTGACTTTAAAATACATATATTATATATTTCTTATATGACTTTTTTTTATTAAATTATAACCTAGATACGTTTTGGAGTTCACACCAACACACTACGCTCTTCCAGAAGTCCTCCCAATAACATTGTACGCTTAACTTTAAAACATACATATTCTATTACTCTACTTTTGCCCCAAAACTTAACGCATTTGACTACCTTATCTATCCCCATACACCCGAAGAGTATAATGTTACTGCCTCTTACCGAGTCCACTCGTAGTTATATAATTCGATTACAATTTTTTGTATTTTTTTTTTTATTAATTTAAAAGTCCTGCGTACGTCAGAAAAATTAATTTTTTTCAATATTTTTAATACTTAAAATTATTTTATAATAAAACGTGAAGTATGTCAATTAAATGAAAAATATATATATATATACCAGCTTACATTTTTAAGAAAAAGCTACACGGCTTAAGCGCGAAGCACGTATACGCTACGCTGTGTCTTAATAATTTAATAAGAAAAAAAAATTATTGAACAAAGTTTTGCTTTTATACATTTTATAACCGCACACCTCAATTTAATAATTAATTTTATTATTATTTTATTTTTTTATTACATTTTTTTTTTGTTTATAATAAATTGTTGATCATTTTGTTTATTATTTTAGTGTAAAATACACCACTTTGCTTTAAAAACAAAACAAAAAGGTCTATGCCTACGTCATGCACACTCTTATCGAGATAGAGAGAGAGAGAGAGAGAGAGAGAGAGAGGGAGAGAAAAAAGTAGCGGACCAGCCTAAAGCGTAATCTCTTATTATTTGATTCATGGTGGTAGTTGGTTCCAAAGACGAATGGCATTTATAAATAGTGTTGCTCAGAAATTACTATATTACTTTACTATATCCAATTACGGTGATTCTATTACCTCTATTCGATCTGGAGAATGTCAGTCGATTATGCAAATAGCTAGGTTGTCCCGAATAAATAATTTTATGCAAAAGTAGCAAAACACTACATCTCAATAAATTCTCAAATGTTACATTATATACAGTGTGTTCGCCGGGAAGGTATATTACTTTGTTTGTTTATAATTTTTGATTATATGAAAGATAATGGATCTTATATTGATCAATTTTTTATATAATGTCGTCAATTATGTATGGAATACAATATCAGATAAATGCCCGCCTCTGTTAGCTTCATAAATGCGAGCCCTTTTGAGCACATTTTTCATTACATTCTCACACATTTCACGGGGATTTCATTATTTTCATTACGAATATTTTTGGCTGATTGCTTCAGCGTTTCTTGTTTGTTTGAATTCCTTGAAATTCCTTGAAATTCCTTGAAATAATTTGTTATGGAAAGCAGTCTCGCAATAAATCTATTGTAATCCTGGCTGTATGCGATATTGCACCATCTTGTTGAAACCACATGTTAGTCAAGTCCAAAGCATGCAGTTGTGGTGTTAAAAAGTTTTCAATCATATTACGCTATCGCTCTCCATTGACAGTTACGGTTACGCCGTTTTCAGTTTCAAAGAAGTAAAGTCCAATGATTCCTCCTGACCAAATTGCACACCAGGCTGTCACTTTTAATAGATGAAAGGGTGACTGATGAATACTTTGAGGGTTTTCCATTGCCCATAACCATTAATTTTTAGAGTAGTCCTGTTTGAAAATTACTTTTCGAATTAGCTCCCGATTAGCTTCTATAGCTGATTTTCAAAAACTCTTTGCCATTAGTAATTTTTCTGAGGGAATGTCTCCTATTATTGCATAGAGGAAGTAGTAGCACTACTGTGCTTATGAGACTGGCTGGTAAAACTATCGCTGAAAGAATATTTCACAAACGAGCGGTGTAGCCAAAACACGAGTTGACTCTATAATATATTGTGCGATTCACTGGACAATCCACTACAAATGGATGCGCTCTACGTGAAATACGAGTACTACGTAATAATATATGTTTATTAGGAATCATTTTCTTAATTTAATCAGAACACATTCCGTTATATTACCGAAAGAACAATAAAACACACGCATCATTACGACAATGCTGTAATGAATCGATAGAATTGGCTACCGTAACGTCATTAGTAAGCATCTTCGCCTTCTCGTGTACGCCGTCGAGAACCCACAAAGTGGGATTTGGATGGTTTGAAGAAGTTAAGATGGGGTGAAGTATTTCTTACTCCGTCTTAAAAAATTGAGGCACTTGAAAAATGTAATCGTTCCATCACAAAAATTTCTAATGCCCAGAAAATCAATAGCTTTTAACTCCTCAATATCTACATACCTATGGTCACATATGCCACCACACCACCACGTCTGTATGTCGAAAAATGACAGTGATTCTTGTGCGCATTAAAACCCTGTTCACACGACTACCATCAGAGATTCTCGCCAGGTCGGCTGTATGCGTGTCGTTCATGTTCCCCTTTCCTCTCCAATCTTTAAAAGGTTCGGCTTACAATCAAAAGAATATTAATGATAAATGTTACTGCGATCTGCGAAAGAGGAGACTGGATTGGATATCAAAAGAAAAAGGTCGTTAAGAAATATTAGATATAAAGTGGGAAAAAAAAGAGAATTTATCCTGACCTTGTCGTAAGAGATCCCATCTATAACCACTCTTATAGAGCGATCTCTGAGAAAACTCGATATAAATCGAAAAAAGTGACTTCCAATACCAAAAGCAGTAAGTTTCGACTCGAACGCCTAATGCCAAACTCAGTCAGACGTCTTGAAAATATCCAGAGCTTTACACTCAGCAAAATCATGAATGAATTTGTTAAGTCTCTCGCAGAGCATCGCCATTAATTTTCCAGTAAAGCGACCCTTGCGGAAGCTGTACTGACAATCGCTTAACAAATCGTTGGACTCTAAATGGCTCACAAGATGGTAATTAATCATACTCTCATTGACGTTGGAGAGTTACGAACAAACTGCTATTGGGTGGCAGCTTGGACTAGTACGTGCCCCTATATCATGTTGATGAGCACTCCGGGGTAGGGTAAGTGTATGGAGGGCATGTTAGAAAAAAAAACAAAAAAACCCGTCAAGCAAAAAATGGGGCTAATCGGTGAACACAATTTTGCGTCTATAGGTTGAGGGAATTGATAACACATTTTCAAAGTAAATCTTAGCTCAAGCGGCTATCTATTATGATTTGCCAGAGTATACTGATCATAAATACCAAAAAGTGAGGAGGCAATATGACAGTTATTTTGACAGTTAACCCTTTCATAAGTTCCAAAGAGCTAAAAAACACTTTACGTAGACAACAGTGCAATCCTAAAATATAATCTAAGAAACCTTTCCTTTTTCCCATGCATTTTGTGCAATTTCTTACACTTGAATGTCATCAACATTAGCAGTTGTTGTTTGGATGACCGTATATTTAATTAAGACAAGTTCGTTTCTACAGATAATAAATTAATATTGAAGAGCTCGAACAAACATTACCTTTTCTAGTAAAGAGCAAAGCCAAGTACAACATAAAGTATGGGAAATAACTTGTACTACCTACTACTTATGCAAATACTTAATTTTATCCTTAAGAGAAGAGTTACTGCAATAACAACGGCAATTAAGATAAAAATATAAAGACTTTTCAATGAGAAAGCTGGGTATATAAGCCAAGAAAGGAAAAAAGTGTCGTGGAATACAAAAGAATAGCGGAATAGAAGTTTACGTTATCACTGTTATACCTTAATATTTAAATAAGTGTAACCTTTTGTGTTATCACCTACAGATAGACTCCTTTTGGATGAACAGAAGAAATGGACAAGTAAATAAAAATATATATCGCGTGTTTTTTTTTTAAGTTACACAAGCCTAAATCATAATAAAACAAAGAAATATAATTTTAATGCCAATGAAACGGGCTCTGATCAATAGATAATTTATCAACATTGATTTTTAAAAGCAGTCTTGAGCTTCTCATGCGACTTTTGTCCCCGATAAACTTAATCGTATTCTTACGCTCTTGCTTTTAGTCGTCAAAGAGACAGTGACGAGTATACATGTATAGTAAATGTACGCAAATTTTTTTCAAGCACAGAAAAAAAATTTAAAAAAGATTTTTTCGCTTTTGCTTTTAGTTGTCACGGGTGCAGTGGTTATTTGTTGATTTTTTTTTAATTCATTTAAAACGTTAACTTTACTCTCTCTGAGAGAGTAATTTCCATGTTCTCACTAACACAACTACATTTTTACTATTGCACATCACTGTTTTAAAGGCAGCGGTCAATGTGGCATGAACACATGTTACAAAAGAGGCTGCACAACGAAATTATAACAACCAGTAAAAAGCAGTGCGAGGAAGGATATTAGAGTGCCGTCTTACAAATTCGCCAATCAAGCGCAGCGGGCATCCGAAGAAAACCAATCTGGTGATCTGTACAAAATTATAATAGAGTTGTTCAACCACACGACTGCAGCTGGAAAACCCATAAAAAACGACAATGGTGAACTTGTAACATCTAATAAAGCGCAACTAGAACTATGAGCTGACTACTATGAAAAAAGCTCTCTGCTGATACGACAAGAGTATGTAGCTCTGTGTCTCGCACGTGCAGAGCAGACATACCCAGAGATTGCCCTTAATCTGCAGAAATTATAGAATCCATAAAAAAAGTCCTTAAAGAACAATAAGGCAGTTGAATGTGATGGCATTACGTTGGAATTATTGAAAGACGATTGCAAAAGTCATTTTGCCTATGGTAAGATAAATCTGGGTAAATAAGAAATTGCCGGAGGAAATTAAGTAGAGAATCATCGTTAAGTTTCCAAAAAAAGGTTATCAAAAGCATTATCGTGGACAGAATAATCAAAACACTTTCGCCAGAATTGAGAGCAAACCAAAAAAATATCCGATCACAGAAATCGTGCACAGGCCACGTTAACATCTTAAGAATAATTGTAGAGCAATCGGTGGAATGACAATCTCCTTTGTATCTAATGTTTATAGATTTAGAAAAGCCATTCGATACACTCTCGCAAGAAGTTATGTGGGCCGCAATGGGCAGCAAAGACGTCTTTTCGAAGTTAGTTAACCTTAACATATAAGGGCTTTATATAGAGGAGCAAGATATCGGATTATTTACGAAAAAAAACTTAGCCTAAGAATACCAGTACTTAAGGATATGAGGAATGGCTGCGTTTTGTCCCCACTTTAATATTTTTCTAGACACAGTTATGCGAGAGGTCCTTGTGGAGAGGCGAGGAATAGTGTGGGGGCTCAATAGTAGTGCAATTCAGTAAATTTTAACGATACGACAATGGAAAATGAAGTCGATATTTTATGTCGCTTGAAGTTACGATTATGTGATTCACAACGTTCACTTTAGCGATAGTCGACAACACTCTTTTCCGACTGGAAACTTTGTTAACAAAGCGAAAAAAATAAAGAAGAATTGAAAAAAATTTTTTTTGGGATATAGAAGCATATTGTATAAGATATTTTGAACAAAATGTTTATTAATGGATTTTATTTATGTCTCCAATTTCTATCATTAATTACGGCTACCAACCTACCAAAAAAAGGCGCGCCACAGCCGAAGAACAAAAGCAACTTTACAACAGAATTTACAATTTTGCTATAAACACATTCAAGGCTACCGACCATAGACCACAAGCTGTCAGAAATGAAATACATGTGTGCATATGAGAATAATTATTTTAGCGGCAACTACACGTCTACCGTTGTAGACCGTAGTCAACTTAGGCTAATTTCAATTTTTTTTTGGTGACAGCAAACAGTTTACTACTGTCAATAGAATAAAGTGCTTGAGTAGGCATTTTAAAAATCCAATACATGAAATATATGCATTAAAGATGCGAAGAAAATGTGCATGGCACCGTTGAAAAAGAATATCATACCACATGTACATTTGTTTACATTTTTTTGTAGCTGTTTCCAGAAGACAAGCGTAAGAAGATGTGTGGCAAACAAATTGAGTGACTTGTCTATTTATATTTCAAACACTAACAAAAGTTGAGTGCTTTGTTTATGTTCGTTTAAAATACAAATAGACAAGTCACTTGTTTGTCGCACGTCCTCTTACGCTCGTCTTCGGGAAACAGACTGTAAGTAGCTGGTTATTTGGCTACTTTTGTAGCTAGCGCCATTCGTAGTCGAGTGGTCAACACCAAAAAATTTGTCGTTACCTGACGACAACAACTGACATTACCAATGTATATCGAAGATCGTAAAAAAATTAATCGAATAGCAAAATCGATAATTCTGTCGTTTACTGTTAAAAATGGTACGATTATCGTAAACAAAAAGTTACTGAATCGGGCTACTGGAATGCCGCAACCCGCGTTAAGAGATATATGTGCAGGATCATGATAATCTTTTGACCCAACATGATACCATACAATGTTTTATGGTCCCAAGTCAGCCAAATACCTATTAAGACAGAAATAAGAAGACGCAAATGGTTATACGCTAAAAAAAAACAGCACAATGACAATATAAATTGGAGTCCAAAAGGTAGCCGACAAGCCCTATGCACCTTATAGGATAGAGGAAAATATATACATATAATGTTAAATATGATGGCTGGTGCGTACAAGGCGCAATTTGGAAATCAATTATCACAAACATATGCGTCCGTATTTTGCCAATAATTCTTCGAATGTTGATTTCCAGGTGTTCAATATTCTCTGGGTTATCGACGTAGACAAGTGACTCACATTACTACAACGAAAACATTACAATGAAATTAATAATTCTCTTGGAGTAAAGCGATTATAGAGCATGCTGTGTGGTATTTGGCTCCATCCTTTTGGACCGCATGTCATCAAAATCAATGAGAGCTCTTTGAGGTACGAACAAATTTTCTAATCATATCCCTATACCTTTCACCATTAACAGTAACATTCTAACCATCATCATCGTTTTTGAAGATATATGGACCAATAATTCCGTCAGCCCATAAAGCGCAACAAACAGTAATTTTATGTGGATGTAATGGTGATTCGACAAAGGCTTTTGTATTATCCGCAATCCAAATGGGCTTCATCGGAGAAGAAAATTTTGAATTTTGTAGTTCGGCGAACAGAACCATTAGTCAACATTTTTCAAGCATTGCTCTGGTGGCAGTCTATCCATAATGCAATATAAAACCAAACTAAACAAAAAGCAACTATCAGCTGTTAAATCAGTTATCAAATAAAATAGTGTTGCCAACTTAAACTTATGAAGCTCAAAAAATAAAACACCCGATTCATATGTATGTACGTCTATATATAAAGCCGTTTATTTAAGAAAGCAACTACTTCTGCTAATTACCCGAGCGTATCTTTATACCTTATCACTTCTATTGTTTAATTCTTTTTTACCTTTTCATATAATTCTTCTTCTTATTTATGTTTTTCCTTTCTGCATTTTTTTTCCAGCATATTTTTCTAATTTTACTTTACAGTTACCCGCATTTTACTGAAACTTGTAATGATAAATTGCGGCAATTTGGACTTGTTTCATTATTTCATTCATTCATTTCTTTCATCCCTTGCATACGGTTGTTGTAAGTTTTACGGAATAATTTTTTATTTTTTTTTTTTATTTCGCATTTATTATACAAAAATTACACAAATTTGAGCCTTTTGTGGGAATGTGTAAAAGTTTTTTTTTCTTTATACAACATTAAGTACTGAAAAGGTTTACAGGATTCTACAGATCTATTGCCGCTGTTCACTCGCTTCGTATTGTATTTATTTCTCTTTGGATTTGCTATGTTGCTATGATATTCTCTGTTCGTTTATGTTCATAAAAGTAAAAGTCGAATGAGTTATGAACCAGAAAAATGTTATTACTTTAAATATATTGCTTTTGTGCTTTTTTGTTGGTTTTGCTGTTAATGTTGTAGTTTTTTGTTAAATGGCTTAAAGATTTTCATGCAGCAAAAGAATAACAAAAGATACAAGACAAAAAATGGGAATGGTATGGATGGGAAAATATGTACAAAGAAGTTATTAAGATGGTTTTCATAAAACCAAAAGTCAAACTCTTATAACAAGAACCTATAAACATTCGCCTAAAGAAGACAAACATATACAATCGCCTCTAAACTAGTGGTCATTAACAATATCGTTACGACAAGTGCTACTGTTTTCCACAGCAAACTTTCAATGGATAGAAAAAGTAATTGTTTTTTCTTAAGTTACTTTAAACAAGCAAACCAACAACAATCAACTTCAATGGAAAGAAACAAGAAAGTATTTGTCGATAAAGCTACACGAAAGACTGCAAAATATCGTTTATACAAATATCATATGTAAGCATTTATAACAAAAAGGCCTTAAAAGGATCTAATTTATAAAACCGATTTGATTTGAAATCTTGCTCAAAATCGCTTAGATCGCTTAAACCAAATTTTTTGCCATTTAGCAAGATTTCAGTTCCATAAGAAATCGGCTAGCACAACTCACTTTAGGGCTCGCTATTTTAAAATCAGATTAATATATTGCCGCAACGGGGAAAGCATGGTAAGACTAGACTGGCCACGACACAAAGTAGCTGAAAATGGTTTTGATAGATTTGAAGATATTGTAGTAATTCTTTGCTGAGTAAACAAATAACAAGTGAAACTTTACTTTGTTTTAATTCCATTAATATTAATTGAGTAGTTATTAAGAAATCCAAGGTCGAAGATGAGCCTTTGATTTGGCTTAAATATAGATCACTGTGTGACAAGCAACCGTATTTATCGCGTTAATACTACTTAAATATAAAAGTAATTCTAAGATCAACTATATAAAAAGTTTGAAGTAGCAAAGCTTGGTTCTCGAGATATAGATCTATCAGTTCCAACATTCTACCGGGATATATACTGAAATTTTGAACACTTAACATGTCAATATGGATATGAAGTAAAACTTCTAGCGAATCCCTTTCGTTTAGTGTATACAAATTTTGGATCCACTGACCCATTGTGGACCGAGAACGAAAAAATTAATTTTTGAATGTATCTTTTTTTTTTCATAAAATTTACTTTATCTAGGAAACTAGCAGATAAATCAAATTTCCGACATATATGAGCTTTTTTACAAATCGAATGAGCTTTCATATCAGATACCATTTGTCGGTGTAACTCATAAAATATTGAAGATATGGTAAGTCATATATGGAACTTGTATATTTTCCTAAAAAATGGCCTCTTATATGCATACATATTGTTACGAAAATAAATATGTCTAAAAAATACACCACATCAGCGCCTTTAAAACTGTATTGTAAGATTTTGGTATGTTTGGTATTAATGTGGCACCCTGTCAATGCCGTACTTATTTGCGTATTTGGCAGCACTGCTAATTCGACCTTCTATGTGTTACATTTGAATTAGCGGATAAAATAGAGGATGTGAGAACGTTTGTGAAATTTCCAGAAATTTCCACACTGTAGGCAATTAGGTACTATATAAAGAAGCTGCTTTACCTACGTCATATATATTTATCGTTTTGCTGTCATAAAGAAAAGTCGTTGTTAAGTGTAAATAAAAGTGTTGTATAAAGTGTTGTATAATATTGAGTGCAAGAAAAAATAAGTTGCCGTAGTAAGATAAGCTGCATAAAGACTTAGTGAGGAAATAAAGGCTGGAAAGCAAGTAAGGAAATCAAAGCTGACGCAATTAAAAAGAACGTAGACGTTTTAAAAAAGGTTAAAACCTAGCAATTTGGTATTTGTAATTATTGTTCATTTGATACGAATATTTGTTGCAATATCCCAAATTCTGTATTATATCTGTCCTGTAGGGTTTTTTAACTTCTACATCGAAATCCCGACGTTCCACTTTCCATTTATGTCGAATACTAGAGATGAACGAATCTGACATTGCTCATAATACATTAAACAGATCTTAACTTTTACGAGATTTCTTGAATTTTTTCGGGTGTTAACTTATAGGTGCATGAAGGTCCAAAAACCGGTTTTTTCACGCAAATTCCAAAAACAGATCCTTCTTCTACTGACAACACCTTTTAGAAAAGTAGTGTCATTTCCCAGATATTTCAACTTCGCACTGAGTTATTTGAAATTTGCATTACAGCATCGAATTTTCGCCAGTTGCCAATTCATTTAGAATTTTTTTTTAATTCCTATAATTGCATGCATTCTGTGCTACAAAAAATCTTCTTTTTATTAAAAAATATAAAAAAAAAACCTTCAGATAGTTTTTTTAGTTTTGAGCAAAAGTGGGCGGTGGGCTTGTCTTTTGTCCTATTTTATGAAAATTTCGTTTTCATCTATTTTTGGTCTATCTGCACAAAATTTCATGTATTTAGGCCCACTCCTTCTAATTTTTTCCTTTCGCTCTATGGGAATGAAGCACTGTGCGAAGTTATAATAGTTTGGTGAGTTTTGACGCTAGAGTGGGTATGGAGAACATTTTTGGTCCTACTCTCGAAAAGTAAAATTTCAGCGAGATTACTTACAGTAATGGGATGAAGTTAGCTCTAGAATCATATCTTTTTTTATACATACACTTACCATTAGTCGAAACGAATTACATGAGCTTTACAACTAAAAAACAAACATAATATTTGCTAAAGAAATATAAATACTCACAAGAGGATTACACTGATGACAGAGTATACAGAAAGGTCCATAAAAATAAAATAAAAAGCTGCGTATGAAAATAAAGGCGATGTGAGTCTTATTGTCTAAGGTTATGGTTCTAGGGTTGATAGACTTTGCTGCTGCCAGAAATATGGTAATCGGTAGCACTAAGTTTAAGCACGAATATACATATGGCAACATTAGTGTTCCCTATTTAAAATACGAGGAACTTAATTGATCACGTCGTTGTAAACGGAAGATACTCCAGCGGTTTGCTGTACTTACAAGTAACCCAGAGGGCGAATATAGACTTCGATCATTATCTGGCTGCAGCCAAAATACTTACAAACTAATGTACAGCATAAGTTGAGTATCGCAAAGCTGAACAACACAGAGACTGCCACTGCCCACTCCACCATACGGTTATAGAAGCTGTTTCTGTCATATTTTCCTTCTTTAATTTTCTTTCTTTTCTTCTTTTATTTCCCTAAATTTGTATTCTCTTTCTCTCCGGAAGACTTCCGGAGAGGAGTTAGCGAGCAGCATTTTCTTTACCTACCTACCTACTTATTTATGCTTCCTATAATGATAGCCCGCATCAGGTATGACAAATCAGAGATAATGTTGCCACATCAGTGCTTGGGCTTTAAACACCTTTGTCAAAGAACCCATGGTACGACGAATAATACCGCCGAGAGGGTGTTGTCTAAATGGCGACTCTTGACTTAGTGGCTACATAATCTACGTGGAGAAGATATTGGTAAAATAATGGAGAGGGTAAGCATGTGGAGCGCGAAGCGTGCGCATGAAAACACAAGCCACAGCGAAGGACATGACAAAAAAAGATTTAATTTCGGTTTCGAGTGTTTAATAAAGAGGCTTCAACTTCCCTCCGGTAAACTTCACCTGGATAATAAATAGGAAGCCACTTAACCTTACCTTCCAGGTTACATTTGGCGATTATGACAGGCATCAGACGATTGATCAGGTGAAAACCCAACCTACTAGAAAAAAAATTTACAGTGCTAAAGAACAAGAAGACCACCACCAATTGGCAAGATTCTTAACCATGGTTGCAAACTACAGTCGGTTAATCATCTACTTAGCTTAGAAATCAAATTGATTAATGGAACCGAAATAAAGCAATGGATGCTTTTTGCCAATATACTCTCTAAAATAGTGACGAAAAAAGAGGATTCGAAACGGAAAGAGCATATTCTGCAAGCGATTAAAATACTTATTAAAGCTGTGCTGATAGTTGACATGCCAATTGCCATCAAGCTGCAAATTTGGGCAGAGAGAATTAGAGCCATATCTGGGTTTGGTATTCCTACAAAACTCATCAAACCATATAGAATGACTTTAAAAGTCAAGGTTGGTAAAGACATGATAGTGTTATGAAAATGGAAATGCTGAAGACAAAATTCACCACATCAGGGACTTATTATGATATTTTAGCTATAAAATGTATTGGCTTGTGTCAAGGCTTAATAATTGCCATAATTACCTGTACTAATTAAGAGTGTTACCATCCGCATGTCTAACGGTGTTGCCAGTTGGATTTCTTTTTGTGTTTATAAATTGTAGACCATTTGAATTAACGTAGAGAAATTGAGGATTCGTGTCCGTACTAAAACGTTCGATACTAATAACGAAATACCATAAAAAGATGGCACATTGCGGTTGGTGAGTTAGTTATCATTTGGTTGTCATAAAGCAAAGTCTGTTAAAGCAAAAATAAAAAGCGTTGTTTACGCGAATATCAATTTGTTGTATTAAGACAAAGTGTACAAAAGTTATAGTAAAATTATTAAAGACCGAAAACAAAACAACGTGGAGGTTTTTTTATTTCAACGCAATTTAAACGAACTCACAGGTTTTAAAAAGGTTAAAACGTAACAATAGGTTTTGTGACTGGACACTGTGCTCTGAGGGCAAAGACAGTAATTTGGGAAACTGACACTCCAATTTTCTGTCGATTTTGCAGCGATACGGGGGAGCCGGAGACTGTGGTGAAAATCCTCTGCCACTGCCTGGCTCGTCATGGACGTAGGCCGGGGCTATTTTGTTGGCTGGCTCTTTAGGTGAGGCCCGGTTCTTCTTAGGCGTCTATTTTCTTGTATACTCTTTTTAATTCTTCTTTTCTTTTTTTTCCTCTCTCTGTCAAGCCTTTCTCCTTTATTTCCTTTCTTTTCTTTGTTCTTATTGTCATCTCTGGGTGGGGTACTTTTTACCGCCTTTCGTACCTACCCACTTACTTTGGTAAAGACATTTTGAAGGCATTCAATATCCAACTGGGATGTAGACAAGGTGCTAGTCTGTCTTGTAATCTTTTTACCATTTTAATAGAGAAAGTTGTGCGAGATGTCAAAGTGAAAGGGATTAAATATTGTTTAACGGGAGATAAATGCCATTGGCATATGCAAACAACATTGACATCATTGTTTCTATATTACGGGAAATCACTGAAATCTTTGCATACTTGGAAAAAGGGTGGGACTAGTTTGAAAAACAGACAAAATATATGACCCGATTTGCTTATTATTCATGGTATTGCAATGTCAATGAAGATTGGTAAGTCGTCATAAAAATGCTTATCGTAAATTCAAAGATATGATTCGTACCCGGGGTATTCTACTTGACTAAATAAATAGTAGTAAGCCTTTATGACTGTAAAGCATTTGGTAAAAACTAGTCTAGAACTCAAAACGCTACTCGAAACGGCACTCATAAAGTTTCGATCAATTTTTTTTTTATAAATTTAATGAATTCTAATGTAAGGCAGCATCGACTACAACTATTGAGGATAAAATTTAGCTTTTCTTTCTTATCTATGTGGGTTTTTAATGAAACCATCGATTTAGTTTTTAAGTTAATTTATTTATAATATTAATTTTATTACATTATTTATTTATTTTAAAGTATAATATATATTAACCATAAAGTTACAAACTAATTTATTTAATATGTATGTTTGTGGGTTTTTATAGAAATAATTTTTCTCCATTTATATATTTATTTATGGATAATATAATAAAGGGTCCGCCAAATATTTATATTTTTTTGAAAATGCTATAAAAAAAAACTACTGAATATTTTCTCAAATTTCTTTTTTTATTTAAAAGTACAATTCTTCCGGTTAATAATGGAAAATAACTTCATTCAAATGGCTGCCTCGGCTGGCCATGCAGTAGCCTACACCATCGCTCCAATGGCTTCAAGAATATTGTCCTTTAAAGCGTCAATTGTCTCTGGCTTGTTGGCGTAACACTTATCTTTCACAGCACTCCACAAATAATAGTTCAACGGTGTCAAATCGCATCTCGGAGGTGGCCAAACGACATCAGCTCTACGGCTGATAATGCGATCTTTAAAAACAGTGCGCAAAACATCGAGTGTAGCTTCGGCTGTGTAGCACGTAGCGCCGTCCTGTTGAAACCAAATGTTGCTAATATCCTCCTCTTCAATTTTTGTGAACAAAAATTTGTTCAACAATGACTGATAACGATCGCCATTGACTGTAGCGGCCACTCCTTGCTCATTTTAGAAAAAAAATGGCCCAATTATGCCTCTGGACCAAAATATGCACCAAACAGTGACTCGTCTTGGGTGTATTGGCTTTTCAATGTATGCGTGCGGGTTTTCTGTGCCCCAAATGCGACAAACTTGCTTGTTTACATACCTGCCAAGATTAAAATGAGCTTCATCTGAAAAGATGATTTTTTTGACAAAATCGGCATCTTCTGTAAGTCGATCGCAGGCCCAGATTCCCAGCGTTGTTCAAGCGTATGCACAACCATATTCGTTAAGCGGAAGGATAAAACCAATTATCCGTCAAATCAGACATGAGCTGAGTGTTACCATTCACGAAATAAGCACTAGTTGAAAAAAAAACGATGGATGGCGGACCCTTTATTAAAGATTTTAATAATGACAAATTATTTTAATGAAGTTAGTCAAAATTAGAGTTTTAATGAACGTCTGTCTGCGTTGAGTGTTGAGTAAGTACTAAACTAAGAATATGTCCGTTATCCGTTCGCTATAATCTACCGAGTCCTATGTCCCCAAAGTTGCACGCGTCAGTCATAAAATACAGTGTTGCATTATTTAGTAAGTCCGTCCACTCCTAGTGTTACGTCCGTTAATTCCTAATCCCACATCTATGTATAGAGCTTATTTGATTAAATCACATAAAATTAAGCTTTCAAAACCTAAAGTAATAATTACAAGACTTACAGTGTCCAGCAATATAATAAATATTTGTAATTATCCGCAAAACTATGCCTCCTGTATATTTTATTTAAGAATTTCTTATGATTAAAATACAAAATTAGTTGACAAGAGAGATGATATTCCAAATGTAAATTCCATATAAAATTTTAATTAAGTTCACTGTGTATCGTCTTAGTATATCAATTTTTATTGTGTAAAGTACGGCTGTAATGAATAATTTTTTCAGAAGATTTACGTAAAGGCATTTTTAAATGATGATTACAAATTGTGCCAAGTTTATGATTACAACGTGCCGACTTGTTGTTCATTTATTTATTTAAATCCGCTTTTGTCTTGCTGCTTCAAACAAGAATTATATCGAAGTAGACAACAAAAACGTAAATTAAACTCATACAAGTAAAAGTAAATATATCTACATACGAGGGGTACTTTTTATATTTCGGGTGCTGGCAACACTAATGTCAACAGTTAAAATCTGGCAACATCATAATAAAGTTTGGATGTACGAGTTAGTTAAGAAAATCAATTTGGCCTAGAAATTGAAATTTTTATGAAAGGTTTTCGTTATTTTATTTTTCACAAATTTCGACGTGAATTGTCTCAACAAGAATGTGTCGATGAACTCATTTCTTTGCATGGCGAGAAAGCACCATCAAACAACACTGGTATAGTGGACTCAATCGTGGTCGTGGTTCGGCCAACGATGGATTCTCACTGAAGGCCGTGCAAAATCGGTTGTTGTGCTACAAAATATCAATGCTGTGCGTGAACTGATAATGATCCTTGCACATTAGTTCTACTTCAATACATACGATAATGCATGAACACAAAAAAATTTTTTTCTCTATGGATACTCCATATTTATCAATCGCGTCGATTGATGTAAGGAAATGGTTGAAAAGTTTGACCGTGGTGCCTCAAAAGACGTGTATAAAATCGTTACAGGTGACAGTACGTATGCGTATGAGCCGGAAACAAAACAGCAGTTGACCGAGTTGATATCCAGGACCAAGATATCACGAAAAAAGCACAGCGGAGCAAATGGCCGAACGGGTCATGAGGCCACTGTTTCGTTTGAACAACGTAAGAAGGTCAATTCTGTGTGGTACTATGACCAGTTGTTTGTCGGAAATCTTCTTCATTCTTCAGCATGACAACCCGAGCTCTCACACATCTCGTCAAACAGGTGAATTTTTGAGCAGGCAGAACAAAGAATTGATGTCACAACCTTCACTTCTGATTTGGCATCCAATGACTTCTTCTTGTTCCCGTAAATCATAGATAATTGCGAGCCCCGAAAAAGCTGTTGAAGCGTTAAAAAACATGTTTTGGCGTTGTCTCAAGAGGAATTGAAAAACTGCTTTGAGAAATGTTTTCAACGAAAGCAAAAGTGTATTGATCATCAAGGGGAATATTTTAAAAACAACAAAGTCATTTTCATTTAAAAATATTTGTTATTATTTGCTATTCGCGAATTACAGATAGTATCCCTCGTATATATGCATGTATATGTATATAAAATAAATAAAAAAAAGATAAAATAATTTACTACAAAATATATTACAAAGAAGTTTATAAAGCAAAACAGTAATATTTCAATGTGAAATGGCAAAATACTTGTTTCGCCTGCATTTGGCCAGAAGGGCTGCTTTTCATATCACTTAGTAGTTGCTGTTGGTGTGAATCCTTTTGAATGTTGGTGTTATAGATGTTGCTTTTCCTTTTATAAGCAATTAAAATTTACATTAATTATTCTTTTTATTTATATCCTTTTCATTAGCATTCTCTTTTAACTTTCGTTTGGTGTATTAGGGTAATTTTTTTATAACTATCTAGAGGTTGGCTTCCGGGTACATGCCATGGGTTTTCTCTAAATTCAGGCAAAGTTAGTAAGGCCAGAGGTGTTATCTTAACACGTCCAAAAATACCGAGTTCCAGATTGAAGTGATTAATATTCTTTAAACTAAGCAAACATACAAACAACCAGAAAAAAGAAAAAAAAAAAAACATTTTCATATACTTCTGACCTTCGATTGCTTCTGGAAAATTCAATGTAGTTAACATGCTGTTGCCGCGCACAAACAGTTGGCAGGTGTATTGTGCAGTAAATTTTTTATAACGAAAATTACCAAAATATTACTCATCTGTTAGCACAAAATTTATTTTTATAAAATTAAAAATAATTACATGGCAGACTTCTTTAAAGCTCCCTTGAGATTGAGCTACAGCAACAGCAACAGCAGGCACAACAATTAAAAAATTTTAAAATATTTTAACAGAATTTTGTGTTGTGATGCAAAATTATTGTAATTAAAATTATATTGTAATTAAAAAATTAGTAAATATTTATATTAAAGCTATAATTAAAAAATTAAATATAAGAAGTCAATTATTTTTTACACAATTTTCAACAACGTCAAATCAAACTCAAAGTTAAAATGATTCCTAACTTGCTAAAATTTTGTGTATAGATAGTATCGGACTTATCACCTACCCCAGCCAGCAAATGGAAGATCGTTTTTCGACAAATCACCTTGCTGAGTCGTTTTCGATTCCTTTTGGTGATTAAAAACTGATTAAGCACTTACACGCTTAATATAGGACTCGAAAATGAATCACGCTAATGGTTAAAATTAGTTTGATTTCAAATACAACAAATTGTATAGCAATCGCAAATTTATCATACAGAAGCTTAAAATGTGAGTATTAGGTACTACTAGAAAAGGGGTCGAATATGACTCTGAACTAACAACATAAAAGAGTCATAACTGATTCATCAAGAAGAGACGCGACAAAAGTATTTTTTTTTTTTTTTTTTTTTGATCAGAATATGAGAGCACATTCCAGCTTTTTAATCGCGCAGTGATATCAAAATTAACTCGAATTTGATTACAAATTTCAAAAAAATGCTGGCTGAGACATTTTATATACAGAAATGAATGTATGTTTGTATGCATGTGTGTATGTGTGTTTGAAGTCTATAGACAGCTAAACGACTTAACCGAATTTGTTTTTAATTTTTAGAGTATCTCTCTGTATATCTGGCAACATTTGTAGGCCATATACATTTTGAAAATTCCAAGTAGGTGGTACCACGCCCATACAAAATAAGTATTTACAGTTTATAAAAAAAATGTTTTCAAAGAAGAAAAAAGTTAAAATCTGATTTTCATTTAAGAATCCCAACAAGTTCTTAACATATTTTTTTTTTTTGTACACATCCCGTTACTTTACCTCTTAAAGACTTTAAGATGTCGTATAGTGACGTCACATAGTGACGTATAGTCAGAAGATTGGGGTATATCCATTGTTTAAAAGGCAAATTAGCACTGATATGTGTTTAGGGCCGTGTATCAGATCTTTTCCCGCGCTGAAAAAGTATGATCAATTGAGTTCTAAGCCACCAGGCAGACAAAAAAATAATTGCCGCTGAATATTTTAAGCAAGGTACCGAAAACAAAGCACTTCTACAAAAATAAGGTTGGTCACCCCTGCCATTTGTTACATTGCTAAAAATAAACAAAACGGACAAAAACGTACCGACAGTACATGTTACTTTACAAATAAAAATGAACGGCAACAACAAAATAGACACACACAAAAAAACAAATAACAGACATTAACAAACAACAACAAGGCAACAAAAGCAGAAATAAGTGGATGCCAACATTCGCAAGGCTACGTAAGAACTAAGAAGAAAATAAAAGAAAGAAATTGAATCTACAGGAAATATCGAGAAGTTCGAAGTATTGTTCACTCAGCCATAGCCCATCGGGTGGGCCATCTATCGGTCCCAGTAACGTGGGTCCCACAAACGTGGCAGATGATCACGGTTTTTTTATACCTAAGGCAAGTAGACCTAGTGATCTTCTCCAGTGGTATAGACGTATCAATCTCTCATCCTTTCTTTTGAAGGCGTTAGATATACTGTATACTATATAAGAGAGAGGTACCCCGTGGAACACCCTTTTCACCCGGGTCATTTGGCGTACGTAAAAGAAGGTGTCCCTTTTATGCAGTATTGAAAAGGGAAGTGGCTCTTAGTGCCTTCATGGATATTCACAGTTTTTTACTCCATTTCAAACTTGTTGAAACGATATCGTCTCTTGATGGGGCGGAACACACTATAATGGCGTCAAAAGAGCGTTCACAGGATGGAGTACTTCCTCTATTGTTATAGACGGTAGAAGTTGATGGCTTGCTCACCATGTTGCCTAAATAGGTGTGCCAGCGTAATTTTATGCTTATGACCTGGTTTTAACGGTCCGTGGAAAATATAAGAGTACGTTGTGTGATCTCATGAGAATGGCCCTGGGCGAGTTGTCAAATTAGTGCACTCATTAAGGGCTTTCGATAAATCTCTCAAAAACGATTGTTGTATATTTTACAGGGGGATAAATGTGACTGTCTTTCTTTTATAGGTTTTGCCACCAACTTTTCTAGGTGTCATTCTGGAAAGGAGGCTTAGCTGGAATTGGCACAGTTTTGTCTTCCAGATTAAGGTAATAATGACCCTCTGGTAAGTCGCTCCCCCTACTGTAAGATATGGAGTCTGTCGCCTAGAATGACTCTATGGATATTTACCGCTACTATTCGGCCCATTTTCACTTATGCTTGGTGGAGAAAGGCTGACGAAGCTAACACCATGAATAAATAAGTCTGGGTACAGAGACTCACCTGTCTCGGTAAAATTTGGGCGGTCTTGGAGGCCTTGATTAGTTTGACGCCGCTTCATATATGTTTATGTCATAGAGGTGGCGGCATGTTTTGCAGCAGAGTTTTTCGCTAAGGGTCCCAAATGCGATCGATGGTCGGAGAACCATCTTAGGTCCTGAATGACATGCCTTTGAATCTCTGCTTTTGTAGAAGATTCAGGCTTGACTTCCCAGACCGGGATTGTTGGTCTAATTGAGCTTTAGTTTTGCGTGATTTTGAATGAATGACTGTGTCGGTGCTGGTGTTGATGGACCCAACCGAAACTTATCAATTCCACTGATATTAAAAGTACGGAATTGACAGGGTACCACCTCAATACCAAAATACAGTTTTGAATGCCGTACTTATTTGCGTATTTGGCAGCACAATGTAATACACAAAGATGGTGGAATAAGCATCTTTGTGTATTACATATGAATTAACGAATATAAAAAAGAAGATATGAGAGCATTTGAGACATTTCCGGGACTTTCCAAGCTGTAGGCAATTAGGTATATAATAAAGCTGCTTTACCTACGTCATATATAGTTATCGCTGTCAAAAATTAAAGTCGTTTTTAGGCGTAAATAAAAGTGTTGTATAAACGAATATTAATTTGCTATGTAAATATAGACTGTATAAAGATAAAGTGAGAAAATAAAAACTGTAAAGCAACAACATCGTGGTTTTATTTTATTTTGACGCAATTTGAAGGAGCTCAAAAGTTTTTAAAAAGATTGAAACATAGCAATATAAATATATACGTAGAAATGTTCGTAAAAAAGTATCAGTGGTATTAGATATTGCCAACGCTACGCAAATTGTTGATTCACAGTTAGAAAGTTGTTCAAAATTCAAAATAACATGTTGGTTCTTTGTCTGAAGAAGCGCAAAAATCTATTAGTAAAATATTTAGAAAAGTTAGAGGCAATAGCGAAAGCTAATGTATAGTAATTAATGATTTAGATGATATCTCTAATTTTCCTTAAATAAAGGCTCTTAAGGCTAAACAAATAGTTGTGCTTAGGGGAGGAAAAATCTGTGGATTTCAACGTCAGTAGTGACGGAGGCACTGACGAAATACTAAGTGACAGCAAATAAACACATAATAAAATATCCTTTTATTGATGAATGTGTGTTGTAACCTTCAAAATATTTATGTTTTTTTTACAAAATGTTTTTTCTATTTTATCTTTCGCGTTATATTTTTTAATAAAAACGAAAGTTGTTTCGATTGATTCAAAATACCAAGACCACGACAGAAATCAGCACCACAGTCTAATAAACCTGGCTATTAACCTGATATCAATGGTCAATAGTTCCAAAAAGCTCTCGAGAAGGAGCGAGCTAAGTGTAAGCAATCTACATCTAGCTGGAGATGAACAGTGGCAAATGAAGTGAGCTACACTCTCCTCTTCCTCAATCGATCTACAACCTCGACAGAAGTCATTCACCTGTAAGCGCAGTTTTTGCGCGTGCCTCTACATATCACAATGCTCAATAAGCATAGATACAGTAGAGAAGATGTTCCCACGATCCAATTGAAACAAGTGATTGGGACGCCTACTCTCCAATCTATGATGCAAGAATGATCTAGAAATGAAGCAAGATTCCCCTATGCTAATAGACAGCTTAACGGAGGACACATTAAACTATGATGTCTAAGCAAAACTATTGTTGTCTGCTCCCATTAATGATTTTTAGCGGCTCATAGAATACAATACCGCCTTGAAACCACCCAGAGTAAAAATTTAGAAAAATTGCAAAACAACCGATAGTACTATTGATAGTACTGATTGTTTTTGGCTGACCATCGATAGTTTTCTTTCGCTATCGATACTATCGTCAAATTGTTGTCAGCCGTTTAGTTACATAGGGATACAGTTTAACAGTCTCTTAAATTTTTATTTGTTAAAATGAAATAAAGTATGAATTGTAACTAAAATATGTTCGTACATTTTGCATTTAACCGAAACAAATTAATCTTAATTTCGTTAGACCAGAGCATGTTGTTCTAGCTATACGGTGCAGATACAGGTTGAGGACTCTTACACATAAGTCTAGCTTCCATAGGTTTTTTTTCCCTTTTGTGCGACTTGAAACAGGAGAGTAAATTCATTTTTGAGGCTTTTAGATGACTTGAAGGGATTAATCTTTGAAGTACGAATTAAAAGTTTTTCAATACTGACAGTTGTTTCACGCTTACTTCCCATAGTCTGTGCAGTTTTCTTCACTGGACCTCATACTGTATATTTATTATTAATATTTTCCTTTAACTTACATTCTAATATTGTTGCCACAAGTAACACTTAAGGATGAGTTAGTGAAAACGTATCGTGTACTTGGGGATCAGCTGTGAAATTCTTTACATAACCAAAGCATGTTGCTGCTTACGTATACAGTCTACAGAATTTTGATTTTTACGTTGCAAATGCCAACTTTGGCATTACCTTAACAATAAATGGCTGACTGAACTGACTACTGCCATACGTTTTCACTAACTAACATCTTAAGTTTGACAATAGAGCAAAGTCTTTCATTGTATGTTGTTTTCACTAACTCAGCCTTTAAAAGCATTCGATGGTATCGATAGTATCGATAGTTTTTTTGCAAACTATTGAAACTCTCCAAAGGGCCGACTATCGATGGTTTGCAGCTCTAACCAAGAGTCCGAAATTGCTTTAGAAGTACCAAACCAACGTATTTTTATTGACGAACAAAAATAGTTTCGAATTATTAATTCGAAATTTGGAAGCTGTTATAAAACCCAATAAAACCCGGTGGTCGGTGTTTTGCAAACCCTGGTTAAAAGTCGTTCGTTATAATTAAAATATATTGGCTAACAACGGAAATTGTGGTGTAAATAATAGCCTCAAGATCTGTTTACAAAGTCCTATTAAAAAGTTTTTTGATATACTAACGAACACTTTATTGATTTAGTGCTCACCAAAAGTAGAAAAAAGGATATACAAGTATTTCAAACAAGCTCTCAGTTATAAAGGGTCCGCCAAATAAATTGTTTTTTTGAAAATGCTCTAAAAAAACTACTGAATATTTTCTAAAATTTCTTTTTCTGTTTGAAAGTACAATCCCTTCGGTTAATAATGGAAAATAATTCATTCAAATGGCTGCCTCGGCTGGCCATGCAGTAGCCTACACGATCCGTCCAATTTTTAGGCACATTATCGATTGTGTGCAGCTGTATTTCACCAATGGCTTCACGAATATTGTCCTTTAAAGCGTCAATTGTCTCTGGCTTGTTGGTGTAACACTTATCTTTGACGGCACCCCACAAATAATAGTCAAACGGTGTCAAATCGCAGCTCCGAGGTGGCCGCACTACATCAGCTCTGCGGCTGATAATGCGGTCTTCAAAAACAGGGCGCAAGACATCCAGTGTAGCTTCGGCTGTGAGGCAGGTAGCGCCGTCCTGTTGAAACCAAATGTTGCTAATATCCTCCTCTTCAATTTTTGTGAACAAAAATTCATTCAAAATGGCCCGATAACGCTCGCCATTCACTGTAACGGTCACTCCTTGCTCATTTTCGAAGAAAAATGGCCAAATTATGCCTCTGGACCAAAATCCGCACCAAAAAGTGACTCGTCTTGGGTGTGTTGGCTTTTCAATGTATGCGTGCGGGTTTTCTGTGCCCCAATGCGATAATTTTGCTTGTTTACATACCCGCCAAGATCAAAATGAGCTTCATCTGAAAAGATGAATTTTTTCTTTTTTTCATTCTGCAACATTACCATGATTTTTAAAGTAACGTTGCAATATTTCACAGCGTTGTTCAAGCGTATACACAACCATATTCATTCAGCGGAAGGATAAAGCTAATTATCTGTCAAATCAGACATGAGCTAAGTGTTACCATTCACGAAATAAGCACTAGTTGAAAAAAAACGTTAGATGGCGGACCCTTTATAAGCAAAATTCGTAGCAATTTTTCACTTTATATTTAAAAAAACAAAAAGTTTTCAAAAATTGTCCATTAATGTTATTTATAGATGAGTAAGACTGTTTGATTATTTTAACGTTTATCACATTTAAAGCTACGATCAATTAAAATAAAATTTATTAATACGGCCATGAGTTTATAAAGCTTTAAGTGGAATTAAAATTTTTAAGACTGTGGACACTTAGCTAAAGGCCATCAATTGGTCGTTTCTTTTAGTAAATATTGCCAAATGTTTTTCAGTTTAAGGTTTATTATCTTTTTTCGCGTTTTCCAATTGCTCTTTGAATGCAATCAATTTTCTTTAAAATTTAAATACGAATAAAAAAGTTTATGACCGTCTCCTCTACTTACGAATGAGCGATGAGAATATGAAGCATATTCGGTTTATGTTTCTGTTTGTAGCACTAAGTAATTAATGAATAATTTAATTTTTAAGTTAGAAAATTACAAATTTTACAATTTTCAAGTTAATTAATTATTGTTTTATGCAGTGGTCCCCTTTGAAAAAAAAGTTACAATAAATATTCAGTTCATAAGCAAAACTAGGCATTGCTCTCTAGGAAGTAAAATGAATTTATTCATAGATTTTGTGAGAGCAAATTTGTGGATCTAAATGTCTCCAAACAATTTTGATAGACAAATTTGATAGAATTTACGACGCGTTATCTAGTCACATAAATACTTATTGCTTTTGGTCGGTAATCACTTCTTTCGACACTATATGAGTGTTTAAAGATGGGAACTCATCTGAAGAAATTAGCATTATTTCAGAGGAAGTGCAAAACTCTCTTCCATCCCTAATCTTATTTTTAAGTGGGTGATAACAAGAAATACTTCAATCCATCTTTTAAACTTTTCTATATTTAGAAACCTTTATTTAATCTAAAATGTTATACAACTCGTACGTGTGAGTAGGTTCTTCAAAGTCTGTTTTTTTTTTTTTTGAAACCAGCACTCAGTGGGTAACCCCTACGCATGCAGTGCATTATGCTGGTACTAGGAAAATAGGTTGTGGAAAGTAGGATAGAGGAAGTAGTGTTTGTGGACGTTCGATTTGAATTTGCTCATGTCGTAAGTGGCAGAGAAGACATTTGCAAGAAGATTGTTTCACAAACGAATAGTGCGACCAAAGAACGAATTTTCCCTATAATGCGTTGTGCAATTCACTGGACAATAAACAACAAAAGTATGTGCTCTACGAGAAATACGAGTACTACGTAAGAATATTACTATGATTTAGTTCCTTAATATCGTCAGAACACATTCCATTATAGTACCGATAGAACAATGAAACACACGCCACATTGCGACGGTGCTTTAAGCAATCGATAGAGTTGGCTACACTACCGTCATTAATAAGAACCTTCGCCCTCTCCTGTACGCGGTCGAGAAGCTCCAAAATAGAATTTGAAGCACCGGCCCATACATGAGAGTTGTTTGTTTTGAAGCTTTGTACTGGAAAAAGCGTATTTACTAGGGAGATCGATTATTTGACTTTTTTCAAAAACCGGTTTTCGAAGAATTCGAAGAATTACAACTTAAAAAAAAACCGGTTTGCGGTTAAAAGTTAAACAAATAACCGGTTAACCAGTTCTTCTCTTCAAATACAATTTCTTTTAATTTTTCTTGCTTAATTCGTTATAATTGTTATATTTTCGGCATGTTGTAGTTTCTAGCAAGTTAGTATGCTAGAGCAACGTTCAGGGTTCTTAATGTCCTAATTCAAAATGTTCAAAATGTCCTAATATTTCACCCAGTAATTAAGTTTTTACAGAGTGAGTAACTACTTGATATAGAATCAAGTTTTTTTGCTGCATATTATCGTCAATTTTATTGACGTATTTAATTTTATTGAGAGGTTAATAATTCCTGGTGCCGAAAAGCCTTTTTAGCTTAGTACTTAAGGACACTCAAAATATCTAGACTTAATAATTTGTGGCACTGCGGTATGCTAGGTAAGAACCCGCCTACCCACCAAACAGTTCTCTGTGCAATCACAGGCCACACCATCTGACAATATTTATCAGGGGTATCACCTCGCAACATTGCTAGCGATAGTTTTTGTATATTTCCGCTGTGAAAAACTTCAATAGTTAATATATCTGCCGTTCGGAGGCCGCGTTTGTAGCGTTTGTCCCTTTCAATGAGTCTGGTTACTCTTCATTCACCATATATAAATTAATTATTTATTTACAGAAAATGAGAAAGTTATTACTGCTCAAGTGTGGATATCTTTGTCGATCTACGATGGTTTTTGCGTTCTTTTTAAGACGTTCTAGGTTGTCACATATATAAAAATAAGACGTTATCTTATAGAAAAATACTTAAAGGATTAGCAAATTTAAATATATACAAACTTGTAAAAATTATATATATTTAAATTAACCGGTTATTCGTGTTAAAATAACCGGTTTATTTGTCATTCGTAACAGGGACATTTAAAAAAAACCGTAGTCGTCAAAACCACAAAAACGGTTAAAACCGGTCGAATAATAACCGTTCGTTCTCCCCAGTATTTACGTACTTAAGTGACGATGAACATCAACCTGGTTGGGTCATTAGCTCTGCATAGGATAAAATTCCATGCACTTCGAACTTGTGTGAATCTTCTAAAATTTTTTATACCAAGCGTCGAGAGATTCTCTTCAAACTGATCTTTCCATTGGATTTTTCGAAGCCCTCTTTATTGCTCGAGCATATTCCTTCATTTACATGACATTTCCTAACAAACGCAATCTCTGCCGTTTAATTAATTTTATTATATCGATATTCTCCGCTGCTGCATATTGGTCCATAAATCTTACGTAAAATCCTTTTATCGAACACCGCAATAATAGCTTCACTCCCTTGTGCAAGCAGCCTCTATTCAGACCTACATATATACGTGATAGCAAGGTCTATATCAGTGTCTTGCAGAGTGTAAGTTTAGTTTGTCGGTAGAAAACTGCCAGCTTAGGACAAAATATCAACTGTTGGCAAGAATGATTCTCCGTTTCATCTCAAAACTGATGTCATTAGTATCGAGGTGAATTAATTTCTCAACAACATCGAAGCTCTTATAATAATTATCGACTTTCTTTTGTTCGTAGATACCTTCAGCTTAGTTTTGAATTCATTTACTGCCAGACAAATTAGTCCTTTCCGACAAACAAGCTACTCTAAGTAGTGTGCGTCCCATCATTATACTGTCTAGTGAATATTGTGTCTGTAGTATTTTTTTTCCGTAACTCTTCTTGGGAGCAGATAGCATCTCCATCTAACACGGTTTACAGCTGTTGACTTTACCTCTTCCCACGTTAGGTTGTTCTGTCTTAATTCTTGGATAATTGTGCGTCTCCAGGTATTGTTTGGTCGACCACGATTTCTTGATCCTTGAGTATTCCACTCGAGTGACATTATAGTGATACTTTCTGAACTTTTTCGGATGGTCTGACCGATCCATCACCACTTACTTTTCCTTATCTGTTTCAGTATGGGTTCCTCATTAGTCATGCTCCACAGTTCTGTGTTACTTATGGTGTTAGGACAGAATATTCTGCATATGATTCTGAAGCACTTGTTAAGGAATACCTGGAGTTTCTGTGTGATGTTATTCGATACAAGCCAGGTTTCACTGCCATACAGCAGCACTGATTTAACATATGTGTTGAATATTCTGAGCTTAGTTGTTCAAATGCCGCTCTCGCTTTATTGAGCCTGTTATCTACGTCTGTTTCTGCGTCACCGTTTGTAATCATTGTACTTCCTAGACAGCAGAAGCTATCTACATACTCGACTGGTTGACCCTGTAGCATGATGTTTTCCGTGCTCGTATTGTTTATTCTCATGGCCTTGGTTTTCTCGATATTTACCTCAAGCCCAACACTACGAGCCAATCTTTCCAGGTCCTCCAGTTTCGACTGCATATTGGAAATCTTATGCGAGATTAGACAAACGTCATCCGCATAGTCCAAGTTTTCCAGTTGGCGTCTAAAGACTCCATGTGGCCACTTTTCTTTTCAAACAGACTTTGCTCATTATATCACCCAACACGAGGATGAATAGCTGAGGTGATAGTGGGCATCCTTGTTTAACTCCAGCGTTGGTGTAGAATGGTTGGCTGATGTTACCGTTGTGAAGAACTGAAAGTTCTGCATCCTCATACATCGCTCAAATTATTCGAATTATCTTCTGGGGTACTCCTTTGGTTCTTAATGCCGTTCGCCTGATGGTATCAAACGCTTTCTGGAAATCGACGAATAGTAGATACAGGGGGGTACGCAATTCTACGGACTATTCAATAATTATTCGGTCTGGAGCTAGCTTGTTCGTCTCGCAGTATGTTTTATATTCTGCTTCGAAGCCTCCCCTGTATTATGACCGCAAGTATCTTATACATGGTGTTAAGTATGGTCCAATTATTTCAGTCTTTTAAGTCGCCACTTTTTAGTAACTTTGCAATGATGCCCTTCTTCCACATAGGAGGCAGCTTCTCCTACTTCTATACTGTTGTGATGTGAGGAAGTTCAGCTGTTGTTTGGATGTCAACTCGTAGAATTTCCGCTGGTAGTCCATCTTTGCGTGGTCTAGGGAATTATCTGAAGCCTATATTACGAGAAAGTTGTACATTTCATTTGCTGGGCCAATTTTAGAGTATGCCTCGGTTGTTTGGAATCCTTATTATAAGTACCATATTGACTCAACTGAATCTAGGCAGAGGTAGTTTTTATTATTCTGTTTACGTGGCTTACGGTGGAATTATGTTCATAAATTTCTTTCGTATGTGTCTAGGCTGTGCATGATAAAACTCTCTTTATTGGAACGTAGGATAACAGTTTTGGGTATTTGTTTTGCTTGAAACCTTATTGCGTGTGATATTGACTCTTAGTTTTTATTTCTGAACCTGAATTTTAGCATCCCTATTAGATTTTCTCGGCATTATCGTCCTCTGGCATTGGACTTCTACAGGACGATTTATACAAATTCGTTTTCTTTGCGATGATTGTGTAGTGATTGCCATTTACATTATGAGTTTATTGATTTTGACTGTGACGTCAGTAGTATTAAACGTAGTTTGCTTTTTGACATTATTTTGTAATTTTGTAATGTATATTTTCATAATTCATTTATTTATATTTCTGTTAGCTTTCTCTATAAAGGTATATCGATTATTTTTATATTCAGCTTGCAATTAAGTTCTGTAGCTGATTCATGTTCACGTTGTCATAACTTATTTACTTGTATCTGTTATACGAGTAGGTGGAGGGACCGTTCGTAAAAAGAAAAAAAAAACTAAAAAACCAAAATTCCGCAATAAAATTAGCCTTAGGGAAGGCTAATATTTTTTTAATCTGCACAGTCGTTTCAGAAATTAAAATTTTTGGCAAAAGAACAGTGGGATCACATTACTACGTACATTAGTACGAACGTATGAGTGATATTTTATTAGTAAATCAGATGTATCACTCATACGCAGAAAAACGCAACTTTCTTAGACCTAAATTTTTTTTTTTGCGTTCAGTGGTCAAAAACGTGACAATAACATTGTTACATTAAAAACGTACGAGTAAACCTTGCCAAAGTTATATTAAGCCAATGTGCTAAAATGCTTACTACAGAAATTATAATTAAATCTGCACAATTTACAAAAAAACTTATTGTTTAAACAAAAACTTCAAACTTCTCAATGCTATAAAAAAGAATGCAAAATACAGATAAATCTGCATATTTGCAACGCTGCTTGAGCTTTTAATCAAGCCTGCCGTTTTAGGTTATTTCTAACAAAAATTGGTGTGCAGATGTGTACTTCTTTCCATTTTGGGTACTTTTTTCACTTTCACATTAAACAGTAGAAATAGTATTTTTTTTATTTAAATAAAACATAAATAAATAGTTTTAAAGAAAATGAAAGAAGTTGGTAAAAACGTACTTGATTAGAAACGCGAAAAAAGTTTACTTAGATACTATTGGTCCTTAAGGGTGTGGTGGAGAAATTAAACTAAAATAAAATATAAAGTCTCATCTAGTTTTGCACTTAGCGAGTTCTATGTACACTAGATAAATATTTTTAAATATTAACCCCCATATTCATAAAAATATTTTCGATTCATGAAAAATTTATAATATATAATTTGTTTTATTAGCCAATTATAAATCGCAAATAATTTTTATGAATAAGGAGGTAAGTTTTTAAATTCAGAAATAGCAATATTTGCTCATTATAAGAACATTTTTAACTCACAGACAAAAAATAGGCTAAGAGGATATCTAAGATATACTTAGCATATATACATTATGGAACTAATTTTTTTCTTTTTTTTAAAATCAATCTACACATTTTGGTTCTTTTCCTGAGCAATCATTATCTTGGCGTTTGAATTTGTAAAAATGTTACAATTAGGGAGATCGTACGGTAATTAATCGACCGGTTTTAACCGGTTTTTTTGGTTTCGTCGGATACGGTATTTTCAGAATCTTCATTTTTCGAATACCGAATGAATGGGTTAACTTAACACTTAAATAAAAATTATTTGTATACGTTTGTATATCTTTTAACTCTTTGTAAAAATTGAATTATTTTTGTATATATGACAACCTTGAACGCCTCACAAAGAACGTGAAAACCAAGGTAGATCGAAAAAGATATGTACTCTTGAGCAAAAATAAACTTTTCTCCTCTTCTATAAATAAATATTAATTTTTATATATGAAAAGTGATCAACTAGGCTCATTGAAAGGCCACAAATCCACAAACGCTGGTTCCTAACGGCATATATATTAGTTAGTAATGTCGCTAGTTATGCTGTGAGGTGATATTGAACCGACGACTTCTTGCCTGGAAGGTGGGTATATTACCTAAAGTACCAAAGTGACACACACACTATTATATACGGAGGGCATGAAAATACACACAGGGGTGCTCGAAATCTAAGCAAATTTTCTTGTCGAGGCAATTCGTATATGACTAAATAGATTTATTCAAAGTAAAGCATTTAATTTTTATTATCTGAGACACCTAAATTATAACTATAATAACAATCCTTTAATTCCATTCTCTAGGAAGTTATAAAGGGTCCGCCAAATACATTATTTTGAAAATGCTATAGAAAAACTACTGAATATTTTCTCAAATTTTTGTTTTTATTTGAAAGTACAATCCTTCTGGTTAATAATGGAAAATAGTTTCATTCAAATGGCTGCCTCGGCTAACCATGCAGTAGCCTACACGATCGGTCCAATTTTTAAGTACATTATCGATTGTGTGCAGCTGTATTTCACCACTGGCTTCACGAATATTATCCCTTAAAGCGTCAATTGTCTCTAGCTTGTTGGCGTAACACTTATCTTTGAAGGCACCCCACAAATAATAGTCGCAGCTCCGAGGTGGCCAAACGACATCAGCTCTGCAGCTGATAATGCGATCTTCAAAAACTGGGCGCAAAACATCGAGTGTAGTTTCGGCTGTGTGGCACAGAGCGCCGTCCTGTTGAAACCAAATGTTGCTAATTTCCTCCTCTTCAATTCTTGTGAACAAAAATTCGTTCAACATGGCACGATAACGATCGCCATTCACTGTAACGGCCACTCCCTGCTCATTTTTGAAAAAAAATGGCCCAGTTATGCCTCTGGAACAAAATCCCCACCAAACAGTGAGTCGTCTTGGGTGTGTCGGCTTTTCAATGTATGCGTGCGGGTTTTCTGTGCCCAAATACGACAAATTTGCTTGTTTTTATACCCGCCAAGATCAAAATGAGCTTCATCTGAGAAGATGAATTTTTTTTGGCAAAATCGGCATCTTCTGTAAGTCGATCGAAGGCCCAGATTCCCAGCGTTATTCAAGCGTATACACAACGATATTCGTTCAGCAGAACGACAAAACTAATTATCTGTCAAATCAGATATGAGCTAAGTGTTACCATTTACGAAATGAGCACTAGTTGAAAAAAACGTTAGATGGCGCACCCTTTAGAACAAAAATGAAATTAGCTCCTTGATTAGGTGTTCGAAACTTAAGCATTCTTCAGTACTTTGTGTGGTAAACTTTGTTCTTTATCGTCTCCGCATACCGTTTTGGCACAGTTTTTATGAGATTTGTTAGAATTCTTGTTAGTATTGATTGCCACTTTAATTTTAAGCTCTCCGTCAACTTCTGCTTATTTTTAAAACAACGTGGTCTAGCTCTGCGCTGCAAGAATTAGGAACAATTTTGTTTAACCGGTTAACCTCTTATTTGAATTATTATGAACCGAAAACAGGATTTTTAAATGTGTTACTTTTCGAATTTTTCGAAAACCATGGAATATCGATCTCCCTAATTAAAATTCAATTGACTTGTACATCAGATAGTTCGGACTGGTTAGAAAAAAATTTAGGCTGTGGCAACACTGGCGTTAATATACCCTCTCACAACTTGTTCTCCTAGTACTAACACAATGCACTTGAGTAAGTGACATTCTCTGAATTCAGGACTTATGAAACAAAGGCAAAATACATATCTAACTACATATTGATAGTAAATATTTTTTGAAACGAGATGCTAATTAACATTTTAAATTATTTTCATTATTTTTCTGTAGTTACTCAATATTTAATTATTGAAGGGTATTATGTGGTCGTCATTGAACAACATTAATATCTCAGCTATTTTCTGACTTGATTTTATGCACTTTCTGTTGGTACTTTCGTTTATTTGCACACACAAATATATAAATTATGGTTGCGTTTTTCCATAAAGGTGAAAATTAATGTGTTCATTTTCTAATAATCGTATTTCAAGGAAAATTTATTGCTCTTTAGAAGAAAATAAGCACAAAAAAAAGAAAAGAAACAAGAGCATAAAACGATGCCTTTGGATTTAGAATGAGAAAAACAAGTGAAAAAAAGTATGTGAACCAAAATGAATGAAAGAATGGTTGAGTAAGTGAATGAATGAATGATTCAGAATGTAAAGTAAAACTAAAGGAAAATGGGAAAAAAAAACAACTAAAAGTGAGAAATAATGCAAAAATACAAATGAAAATACTGGGTACGCCATCTAATGTTTTTTTTTCAACCAGTGCTTATTTCGTGAATGGTAACACTTAGCTCATGTCTGATTTGACAGATAATTAGTTTTATCCTTCCGCTGAACGAATATGGTTGTGTATACGCTTGAACAACGCTGGGAAATATTGCGACATTACTTTGAAAATCATGGTAATGTTGCAGAATGTGTGCGATGTGTTCAGATGAATCTCATTTTGATCTTGGAGGGTATGTAAATAAGCAAAATTTTCGCGTTTGGAGCATAAAAAACCCGCACGCATACATTGAAAAGCCGATATACCCAAATCACTGTTTTGCGCGGATTTTAGTCCAGAGGCATAATTTGGCCATTTTTCTTCGAGTGGCCGTTACAGTCAATGGCGATCGTTATCGGGCCATGTTGAACGAATATTTGTTCACGAAAATTGAAGAGGAGGATATTAGCAACATTTGGTTTCAACAAGACGGCACTACGTGCCACACAGCCGAAACTACACTCGATGTTTTGTGCCCTGTTTTTGAAGATCGCTGATGTCGTTTGGCCACCTCGGAGCTGCGATTTGACACCGTTGGACTATTATTTGTGGGGTGCCGCCAAAGATAAGTGTTACGCCAACAAGCCAGAGACAATTGACGCTTTACGGGACAATATTCGTGAAGCCATTAGTGAAATACAGCTGCACACAATCGATAATGTGCTTAAAAATTGGACCGATCGTTTAGGTTACTACATTGACAAGCCGAGGCAGCCATTTGAATGAAATTATTTTCCATTGTTAACCGGAAGGATTGCACTTTCAAATAAAAAAAGAAATTTTAGAAAATATTCAGTAGTTTTTTTACAGCATTTTCAAAAATAAAAGAAAAAAAATTTATTTGGCGGACCCTTTATAAAAAATAAGGAAAAAAAGCTAACGAAAGAACGTTTATCCAACTTTATATATGCAGTCTATAAACACAAATAGACAAAAAAAAAATTAAGAAAAACTGGTATAAAAAAACAGCCATAGCTAAGTATGTATGTGTTTAAGAATACATGTGGCACATTAAAAGGACGATTCTAATGCAGGAAGCGGCGATATTTGTTCATTCCATCTATAATATGTATTTTATTGTTCTTATGGAGTGGTTTCACCACAGATCTTTCATCCCATTCTATTTTTTCTATTTTTCATTCGTCTCTCCATTGCTTTGGTTTTTTTCATAAAAAAATATCAGAATATATGCATTATAATAAACAATAAAAAGAGAGAGAGAGAGATAGAGATAGAACAGACAATATGTACGTATATGCATATATAATTTCACACTGTATACATACATATGCATAGTACATATATAAGTTTGTAGTTATATACAGTGAGTAGTAGAAGTGAGTATATGGGTTTCGGTTCTTTGTGTGGAACCTAGGAGCTTAACCTCTTGAGATCTAGGGTACACATATTTGTACTTTAAATTATCGTTATTTGTCACACGTAGCGACATGGTATTGGTATTGGGTAGCTGCTGGAGTTGCATTTCTTGGTGTAGACTCTAGAGTTTTAAAACTATCAAGAGATGGCATTTCTGCCAAAGTTATCGCCATTAATTTTTAGATTTTGAGAATTTTAATTACTTTTTAATAAGTCAACGAGTGATTTAGTAATGACCACAAGGAAGGGATATACATATAAAAAAACTGCTATCTGAGGTTAGAGTCGTTCACAGATAGTTCGATGACTCACACGAGTCTATGCTAGAGCTGCAAAGCTATAGTTTCAATTGTTCGCATAAAAACTATCGATATTATTGATACTATCGCATTCTTTTAAGTACTACTAGTGGCAACAATATTAATATACAGTGTTGGAAGATTAATCCTTGTATATAGAGAACATTGCTCAGACCATGAAGTGCTTCAAAACTAAAGTAATTAATAGGATCCAGCGAATGAAAACTGCAGAGACTATGGGAAGAAAGCGTAGAGCAACTGTCAACTTTTAATTCGAACTTCAAGGATTAATCTCCTCAAATCATCAAAAAGCCTCAAAAATGAACTCATAATCCTGTTTCAAGTCGAGCAATAAGAAAAAAAGGTTCTGCAAGCTAAACTTATGAGAAAAGTCCTCGAAATGCATCATTTCTCAGCCAATGGAAGTAACACCTGCATCGTAATAATTAGAACAACATTATATGGTCTGACGACACGAGGATTAAATTGTTGGGGGCAAATGCAAAATCGTATGTTCAAACATATTTTAGTTCAAATTCATACTTTATTTGAGTTTAACAAATAGAAATTTAAGAAACTGTTAAACTATGTCTCTATGTAACTATAAAAGTTTACAGTCGGCTAACAACCTGCTTCGAACAAATTTTTGCAAGTGTGACTTTGACCACATTTAGTGGCCTCCGTATTTACTCCTAGAATTTGACTATCGATGGTCAGCCAAAAACAAAGCTATCAACACTATCGATAGTAGTATCTATTTTTTCGCAGCTATAGTCTATGGACGGGGGTCTTTGGACCAAATAAAAAGATCTCTATTCCTATGGGCAAATAGTCAGGTATCTCTCAAGCTGAGATTCGTGTAATCTACAGTGGTGAACACATAATCATATTATCGGATAGTTAGGCAGGACTGAGTGCTCTGTCCTCATATACGCTGAAATTGCAGCCAATTGAAGAGTGCTTTGGCTATCTTCAATTACTTAGCGTGGCAAACAAGGTCGTGCTTTGCTGAGTTCCGCGTCATGCCGTAGTCGTTGGTTATAAGATTGCTGACGGACTCGCTAGGGGAGGGCGGACTTTTTCGGCAGAGATTTTTTGTGGTATTAAGGTCAGTTCGAAGGTGGAATCTCAATAGGGGTCACCCAATGGTTGTATTAGGCCAAACTGTGGGTAGGGCCTTTCTCCTACGGAAAAAGGCTGTATAGATTAGGAGAGGCTGATATCGGTTGGAAAGTCGGTTTTTCATCTGCAAGCTACTACATGAGGTATTATATCAAGAGTTTACGTCTCCTTGAAAAGACTAAGTGCAGGCTTTGTCTAGAGGGAGATGAAACCAAATGGCACATTTTGTGCGAATGTGTTGCACTGACTATGACCAGATTGCGCGTTTTTGAATTGAAGCCAGAGGAAATAAGTTTTTACTATCGGTGATTTCCTTGATTTCATTCGAAGGGCGGAGAAATTGCTCTACGAGTATGGCTTTCAGCCTACTCCTATGTGTTGTAGGAACTATATAGGGAACAGCAGAGTAAGAAGATGTCAGCGGACGATTATGGTTAACTGAATATCATCTGTGAGTGAGGGCGCACTATCCTGTGTGATGGGGTGATCATATGAGTTAACTTTCGTGAATACATAGGACACAGCAGTCTACTGGCTGAGGTTATAATAATAATATCGGCCAATTTTTAAAGAGCTTTCGGATTTGATTTAACAAAAAAAAAAAAACATAAAAATTATAGAAAGCTACGAAATGTTTATTTGAGTCGTTAAAACGACCTATATTACGATCAATATTTAAATATGTTTTCATGTAAATGTTGACCGCGGCTACGCCTAATATGGTTCATATGCTGTGTCCAATTTTAGCATAATATCTGCAACATATCGGCCGGTATCTCAGGAATAAATTCTTCAATATTGGCTTCCCGTGCGTCAATCGTTGAAGGCTTGACCCTATAAACATGCATCTTACCCATAGCCCCATGATCTAAGTGGCCATCTTATTAGTCCCAAACGTGAAAAAATGGTTCACCGAACCGGCTATTGTTTCACTTACTGTGTGGCATGTGGCACCTTCTTGTTGAAACCACGTGTCAGCCAAGTTCAGCTCTCCCTTGTTGGGCAAAAAAAATTTGTAATCATTGCATTGTAGCGTTTGCCATTCGTAGATTTAAAAAAAAATACGGTACAATGATGCCACCGGCCCAAAATCCACACCAAACAGTGAATTTTTCGAAACTCATTGGCAATTCTTGCAATGCTTCTGTCTGCTCTTCAAATCCAATGTGGTAATTTTGGTTGTTCACGTATCCATTCAACCAGAAATGAGCTTCGTCGCTGAACACTATTTTCCAATAAAAAAGTTGATCTTCATACAACTGAATTTTGATGATAAAATTCATTAATTCTTTCGTTTGTAAATCGATTCATGTTTAAAAAAATTTCATTTTTCAGTATACAGTGACGTGTGACAATGCCAAAAATGCGTTTCACAATTATAATATTAATACACGAACAACGCTTGCAAGTCCTTGAACTTTGTTTTCAAAATTCATGCTGTGTGAGAAATTATCTTCAGCAACGATGCTCATTTTTGACTTAAGTGATACGTCAACACAAAGAGGCTGTTCGAAATCTGCTAATGCACCCTGTAAGATGCACTATTTAGTACGGTTTGTAGGCTGGAGGCATTATTGGAACTTACTTCTTTAAGAACGATGAAAATCGCAGCTTTACATGGATCAAGGTACCGTTCGTTGATTACCTCCTTTTTTTGTCCAAAATGAGAGAATTGTATTTGGTTAACATGTGATTCCGACAAGACGATGCCATATGTCGCAGGGAACGCCATACCATGTATCCATTGACAGCAAAGGTCATTCGATAGATTACTTTCTGTGGTGATAGCTAGACACCTAAATTCTGTCGAGTACAGAGACAAGCCAGCCACAATTCCAGCCCTGGAAGACAACATTACAGCTGCGATTAGTAAGATACCGGCCGAAATTCTGGAAAAAGTATGCCAAAATTGAACCTAACGGATGGATTGCCTACGTTGAAGCCGCGGCAGCATTAACATGAAATAATTATTGAAAAGTAAATGGCAGGCATTAATTTATCGCCCCAAATAAATATTTCATTCACTTCGGAAAAGTTTCTGTATTTTTTTCAAAACCCAAGCGAGTGATTCGTTGTAACTAAACCTGTAACTAATCAAAAATTAACAAATTCACGGCGATAATAGGAAAGTTCTATGTGTTCAATTTTGCTCCTTTTGCAAAAAAAATTAATTAAAATTCCAAAATTAGTATTTAGTTCAAAGGAGTTTATTTTTAAAAAGATTATTTACGCGTTAAGACATAATGTCTAATAATTTTTCCAATATTTCACAGGAAGTTCATTTATTTTGGGTGTGGTTTTTCAATCTAAAATTCGTTTCACGATTGACCACAAATTTTCAATTGTATTGTGCTTGTTCAGGACTTTGAGGCGGTCACTCTGTATTAGTTGAAAATGCAGCTCAATTTTACGATTATTGAGCAGAAGTTTCTAGATATTCAATTTGGATTTATTATTGATTGATATGATGTGGGGTCTACTTTAACATATTTTCCGTCTTGACAATTCACCTGGAAACTAGCATACAGAACGACAGTTTTTCATTTTGTGTTGTTTCAATTTTCATCGTTTCTTATCTGATGACTGGTAAGAATGTTTCAGTGTAATCCAGCTCTTTGCGAGCAACCATGATTTACATTCATAGCATTCAATACGTTTCTAAAATTTTTTGGTTTGTCAGGCTTTCCCGTACGTACTATTCTGGGTTACCAAGATTACTATTCACCAAAGTATCAACCACAATAATAATGTCGCCATCATTTATTTCTTTAGGTTGCACAAACTTGACATAGCGTTTTTCTACATCTATTCGTCTTTTGGCATCTCATAAATGATAAGACTTTTAGTCTAACGTGGACTCGATTCCCTTTGGTTGTAATTTTTGATGTGCTGTCGTGTCTAAAGCTACTTCTACTAATCTTTGTAGGTGATCGGTTTCTAATATAAACCGCCGTGACTACTGCTTCACTTTATTTCGGGTCTGCACAATATTCTAACAATCCTACTTCCATATGTGTAATTCTATCGATATTTTTCAATCACCTCCATTCCATTATGTTACCTCCGTCATGCTTCGCGGTTTTTAAACGATAATGTTTTTGTGTTGTTTTATCAGAACGACTAAAATAATCTTGCTTTCCGTAGGATTGAAAACACTTGAATTGAATAATTCCTCTGAGTAAATTACTTGTTTTCAGTCCTTCATGGAACTTTCGTCGGTCACTAAGCTGATTCTGCCAGAAATGTATCTTCTTTTTAAAACACTTATGATGACAGATTGACTTATTTCGAGCTCTTAAGCAGTTAGGCGTAATGCAATGCCAGTTCTCTTTATATCAGTTATCTAATCAATCTGATCAATATTTTGTAAAAGTTTCTTTATGATTTCGTTATGCATATACCAAGCCAGTTATTTAATTGATAAATTACTCTTATTTTTAGGCAAACAAACTTGTTTAATAATAAAATTTAAACATCAGCGTAATAAAAAAAACACGTGCACGCTTTTGCTCCGCACTGTATACTTAAGCATATCAAAGACAGAAACTTAAAAGTGAGAGTGTTGGATTTTTTGGTCGACTGTTTTCGTAACCATTCCACTACAGTTTTTCCCTTTTGCGCACAAATCTCTGTAGAATATGGGGCAAATTGAAAAATTTCGACCATTTAAGTTGTCTTAACCATTCTTTGGTAGTTTCGAATTGTTTTTCTTATTTGTGTTTCAAATGTTAAAAATAATCTTTAAAAGAAGTGAAATGTTTGTCAAAAAAAAAATATTATTATTAAATGGGATAGAGCTTATATTAGACGTGAGTATATACGATGTCCAATATCTATTAATTAATTTTAAAGCTCACAACAATGGTCTACTGAAAGACTTACAGATTTTTCCTTATGTATGTATGTACTTTAAGGTAAAAATTTATATTGCAGCTGCGACTATTAAATCTAAAATAAAAGAACTAAAAAGGGAGATAATAAATGTAACCAGTTTACCCCAAATTTATGTGATTAACAAGAAAGACTTAAAATTAATGCAGATGCAAATTATGAGAATAAGTTTTGTAATCGTATTTTCTCAGAATACAGTTTGCATCCATCAAAACAACAGTAAAACATAAGCCGCTTAGCGATGATGAATGTGTATTTGGTGTAGTCTGTGGATGTAGAAAATTATTTATTGCATTGACTTGCCTCAGGGGCTTAATCAACACTTGGAGAGTTAGTTATATGCTGATGATATTTGCCTCTTAGCACACAGCTATCGCCACCTGTCTGCAAAGCTTAAATCTCTGGAGAGTGAAGCTACAAGGGTGGAAATAAGGCCCAACATTGATAGATATACAGATAATAATAATACAAAATTCAGGACACTCAATATCGAGTTAGAAGGCGTTAGTGATTTTTATTATATAGGCAGCATTCTAACGAAAATTCGTGGCTGTAGTGATGATGTAAAATTTTGGTTCCTCAAAGCCAATCAATATTTCTATATTTTACGACCTCTGTGAAATAGATGAAATGAAGTAAAATCTACAAATTGAAATTCTACGTGACACCAATCATCTTCTATGGATGTAAGTCCTAGAATATATCATCACCCAACGACAACGCTATCCAGGCATTCATCAATCGTTTTCTTCAAAGCTTATTAAAAATATTTTGGTTATAATAGTTTGGAGGAACAGTCGAGCTAAGGTCTAATTAAAATGAAGATTCTCGCAGACGAACATAATCGAATTTAAAGGAAAAAATAATGCATAATTCTTTACACAGGAACGAATGACAGGAGTTTGTTGCAGCCCTTTGTTCCTCCTAAGAACAATAGGACACTCTATTTTTCATTGGTAGGATGGTAGGCTAAATACAGGGTGTCTGCCGGGAAGGTATACTACTTTGTTTGTTTACAATTTTTGATTATATGAAAGGGAGTGGATCTTATATTGATAAATGTTTTATTTAATGTCGGCAATTATGTGTGGAATACAATATCAGATAAATTCTCGCCACTGTTAGCCTCACAAATGCGAGCCATTTTAAGCACATTTTTCTTTACATTCTCACACATTTCACGCGGTATTTCATTAATTTCATGACGAATATTTTGTTTGAGTTGCTGCAGCGTTTCTGCTTGGTTTGCGTAAGTCTTGCTTTTCAGATTTCCCCACAAAAAGAAGTCCGGAGCAATCAAATCAGGCGACCGTGGGGGCCAATCAACATCACCATTCCTTGAATTAATTTGTTGTGGAAAGAGGTCTCGCAGTAATTCCATTGTAATCCTGGCTGTATGCGATGGGGTACCGTCTTGTTGAAAGCATATGTTAGTTAAGCCCAAAGCATGCAGTTGTGGCGTGAACAAATTTTCAATCATATCACGATATCACTCCCCATTGACAATTACTGTTACGCCGTCTTCAGTTTCAAAGAAGTAAGGTCCAATGAATCCTCCTGACCAAATTGCACGCCAGATTGCCACTTTTAATGGATGTAAAGGTGACTGATGAATAATTTTAGCGTTTTCCATTGCCAAGAACCGACTATTCTGTTTATTCACATTCAGATGAAAATATGCCTCGTCACTCATTATGATTTTTTCATGACAATCGTGGTTGTAATGGGCGAGCATGTTTTAACGATTAAAACACGTTGGTTTACTGAATATTTTTCTACAACAAATTTGCCACGTCTCTACTTCACGACTGCCAAATATGAACTGTCAAGGCTAATGTTTACCAAAATGGCGGCAAAACAAAGTAGTATACTTTCGCGGCGGACACTCTGTAGAATTTTTTTTAGATTTTCGCAGAAGCTTAAAAAATTGTTAATTGCTCGCCATCCTATTTCTTTGCATCAGAAAATTGGTTGCATGGTAAGTATTAGTATGTAGAACAATGGTAACAAATATACATATGTACAGAGTAAAACTCGGTTATAGCGAATTCTCGTTTGTAGCGAACTAATTACAAAGTCCCAACACTTTCATTGCCATTTTCATACAAAAATCCTTCATTATAACGAACTCGCTTCCCGGTTGTAATAAACTATCCTTCATGGTCCTATCAATTAAATTTCATACAACGAACAACAAAAAAAATTGTACAAATTAATGGCAACATAATTTTTCTATATGCTATTCAGATTGAAACAAGTAATTGCTTTTAAACATATTTTCGTCATCAGGTTTTTTCGTCACTCCGCTTATGAGCCTATTGGTTTTGCACAAAGCATCCACTACTTTGTTTCAGTTTCAAGCTAAGTAGATGAGTAATCTACTGTAGCTCGCCTCTATATGATTTTGCGTGGTGGTTGGTGATAATCCTTGCTAAGTTCTGGTGGTAGTTATCCTTACTTAGCATTGTAACTTTCTCCCAGTAGATGGCGTCCGGAAACCAAATTGATGATTTGGTATTATACTTACGTCATTAATAATAGTGTTGAGCTTTTAAATAAAAAGTTGTTTGAATAATTTATGTAAGCCAAGGGAGCAGTTGGATATATGACATTGCTTCACATGGGTTTTCTAATCTCTTTAAGATCATAATAATTTCTGACTATTTCCAAAGGCTGGGAAAGTCTTCTTAAAAGCTAGAGACAGTAAAATGTATCAAAATGTGTATATCGGGTCCGCCGTCTAACGTTTTTTTTTTTTTCAACTAGTGCTTATTTCGTGAATGGTAACACTTAGTTCATGTCTGATTTGACAGATAATTAGTTTTATCCTTCCGCTGAACGAATATGGTTGTGTATATGCTTGAACAACGCTGGGAAATATTGCGACATTACTTTGATCGATCGATTTACAGAAGATGCCGATTTTTCCAAAAAAAATCATCTTTTCAGATGAAGCTCATTTTGATCTTGACAAAAAACCCGCACGCATACATTGAAAAGCCGATACACCCAAGATGAGTCACTGTTTGGTGCGGATTTTGGTCCAGAGGCATAATTGAGCCATTTTTCTTCGAAAATGAGCAAGGAGGGCTGTTACAGTGAATGGCGATCGTTATCGAGCTATGTTTTGTTCACAAAAATTAAAGGGAAGTATAATAGCAACATTTGGTTTCAATAGGACGGTGCTACGTGCCACAAAGACGAAGCTACACTCGATGTTTTGCGCCCTGTTTTTGAAGATCGCATTATCAGCCGCAGAGCTAATGTCGCTTAGCCACCTCGGAGCTGCGATTTGACATTGTTGGACATTATTTGTGGGGAGCCGTCAAAGATAAGTGTTACGCCAACAAGTCAGAGACTATTGACCCTTTAAAGGACAATATTCGTGAAGCCATTGGTGAAATACAGCTGCACACAATCGATAATGTGCTTAAAAATTGGACCGATGGTATAGGCTACTGCATGTGCAGCCGAGGCAGCCATTTGAATGGAATTATTTTCCATTATTAACCGGAAGGATTGTACTTTCAAACAAAAGAAGAAATTTTAGAAAATATTCAGTAGTTTCTTTTTTATAGCATTTTCAAAAAAAAGATGTTTAAATTTGAGCCAGCGGCTATTTCGAATTCGGCAATAGTTATGTCATTCTATTCTGTCGCAAAATTCAGTACATTACCTCCACTGAACGAAATGAATCGAGTTGAGATTGAGCAACGTTTGGATTTATTGGAAATTCATCACAATTTATAATCATCGTCTCAGAAAACGCCAACGTGTTCTTACAGAAACCAATGCACCCATTACGAGTGACTGTTTGTTAAAAATGAGGACTGAGAAACCATCAGGATTAATTGAGACAACTGTGGCACCATGACAATCGATGTTTTGTGCCTGCTCTTCATGTTATTGAATGAATGGTGCAACTTGCCACAACTGATTTATTACGTCGAACGTTTGATGGCCGTTTAATTAGCCGAAATGGTGATGTCAGTTGGCCGCCAAGAAGCTATGATTTGACAACGTTGGACTATTTTCTGTGAGATGCCGTTAAAGACAAGTGTAATGCCAACAAACCAGAGATAATTAGGCATCTGAAGGCCAACAATTGTGATGCCATTACTGAGATAAAACCACATACACTCGAAAAAGTATGAATGAAATAGTATTTCCTTTCTAAGCGAAACAATTGTACTTCACAACAAAAACATAAATTTTGCAAAATTTCAAAATTAAAATTTTTAAATGGCTCATCCGATAGTTACATAGTAAGCAGCTATAGTTATTTAATTAAGTAAACTTAATTGCTGAAAAATTTGAAAATTTTTCTTCGACTTAATAAAACGTTTCTCTAATCAAAGCATATTCTAAAAATGTTTAGAAATATATTTCTTCTTTAAATCACTAAATTTTTACAAAATTTTGCTTAAACGTACATATTATTGAACAATAAATTTTATCGTTTCAATTTGAAATCATTCAATATCTTAAAATTGGCAGGCACTTAATAAAATAAAAGAAAATTAAACCTTTTTTACATTCAAAAAGTTCAAGAACTACATAGACTTTTATAAAAAGATGTTCGCATTGCTTGCTGGCTTCTTAAGGTCATTTTATAAACTCAAACTCTATTAGTGAAAGCGCTAAGGCTTTTTTTCAACACTCTTCTGTATATACATTCTTTCATACACTTTTATTTTGTTTAATATTTAAAATTCTATTAATATTTATTTAAAGGCTATCTTAGCCACCAAACTCTAGCCCACATTTGGCCATTTTATGTTGTTCATTACACCCATATACTCTAGAGATGCCAGAAATTAGAAAATAAAACAAATTCTTAGAATTATTTTTAAACGATTTATTTTGTGGATTTTAGACTTAAGAACTTTTTCCTTTATGTTAATTTTTATGCAGAACTTAGATCCAAAGATCATTGAACGAGGCAATCTATATATTAATTCCCATAACATTTCATGAAGGAACATGGGGATTTCCCTCAGTCAATGAGCTGCACCAGATTTTTTTTTTTTAACTCATTGAAAGGGACCTACAGTTAAACGCCGGCTCCGAACGGCATATGCATTTAGAGGAGTTTTCAATAGTAGTAATACTTATAATCAGCTACTAGCTAATATTATGAGGTGATACCGCTGTCGAAAAATTTTTTCTTTTTTTTTAAGATGGTCTGGCGTTATATTGAATCGACGACCTTCTGGTTGGTAGGCGGCTGTCTCACCTACCATACCACAGCGGCACACAACAAGGCAATCTACTTAAAGTTAAAAACAGTTAGTTAAACAATTAGATATTTTTCTTATTTACTGGCACACATTGCGTTTATAATTTGTGCGTCTTCTTTAAAAGTTTAATATTGTAGAGTTATAATGACAGATCAAATACCTTAAAACTTTTTTAAACCAGTGGATGTAAACTGCATCGCAAATGTTCTTGTGGCAGCTCATTATGGACGTACAAATTTTTCGATCATAGCTGGCCATATGTTACAAACAACGCGAACAATATTGGCCTCCAAAAAGTCAATTGTTGCTGGTTTAAGGCCATGACTGTCTGTCCTACAAAGTCGTCCGATTATGTCAAATAAAAATCTGATAGATTCCTGTACAACAAAAAAAAAAAAAAAATCGGAAGTAAATGTGTGATAAAATGTCACACTATCATACAAAAAAAAAAAAAAAAAAAAAAAATGCAAAAATATATGCTTCACGAGCAGCAACTCTGATCTCACAGAAAGTAAAATTTTTTGAAAATTTCCAAAAAATTATCAATTTGGATATACTTGTTAAAAAATCTGCCACACATACGCACTTTTTATCCACACCATGTTACTTTCTTAACATACATATAATTTTTGACATATCGAATGACTAAATATGACAGTCTGTCATGACCTTTATCAGCAGAAACTAGTGACTTCACTTGTCCCTGGGAGAAAAATTCGAGAAGTGTCAAATCGCATGACCCTAGACGCCCATTGCCTGATTCATTTTTCAGAATCAACTAATCGCCAAATTTTTAAATTCAAATAAATCAATAGCTGCGCTTGTAGTATGACACGAACCACCATACAACAAGCTTTAATGATGCCACCAGCATTAAAACTGCACCGGATGTAATAGAGTCTCTCATATCTGCTGTAGCGTGGGTTCACTCAATATGCGGCAGTTTGGTTTATTAACAAAGCCGTTAAGCCAAAACTAACCTTCATCGCTGAACGCAATTTTATCGTCTATTAGTTGCGCAAAATGATGATGGATTTTCCAAGTAAATCACGATAATTTGGTTGTATTGTTCAAGCGTAAATCTATTCATGATGATTTGCCAAAGTATACTGACCGCATGACCTGGAATTGGCATTAATTGATTTGTTTGGTATTAGCGAAAAATTTTCGAAACAAAAATATTTGTTTTTGCCGAACAAATATGCTTCACAGAGTATAGAACATTGCTATTCATTTCATAAGACTTTTGTTCCTTCTCAATTTACATATATTCTTATGCTATTACTTTTAGTCGTCACTGAAATAGCGACGAATGAACACGCATATCGGCTATATTATGATATTCTTCTATTTTTGTTTTTGTTTTCTTATTTCTTTAAAGATACACGTTAGTTATCTGTGGATTATTCTTGAAGCCAAGTTCACCCTTAGGAAAAACATAATGGATAGGGTGAAAAAGGCGACCATAGCACTTTATACTGTAGGCGAGATATGGCTCTGTCAGCCCGTGGTATTACTCACTGTGCCTTACAGTGACCATATTTAGTGGACGATGTGTAGGTATCAGTGTCATTGTAAGCTGATAGATATGAAGCGCAGTCAGGCAGCTGTCGTGATCACTTGTGCACTCAGCTTCACTACAACCAAAGCCTTATTTGCTATACTTAACTATCACCCCACCGATCTCCTCCTGAAACAGAGGGCTAAGCTGGTGGCAGTAAGGCTAAATGCAGTTATCCCGTGGCCTAATCTGGTCTATGCATATGCTGCGATTATTGGGTATCAGAAGCAACTTTGGATCGGTTACGTGATCCCTCATAACTTTCTCGATAGGAAATTTGACTTTGATATACCCACGAGAGGATTGTGGTCTGATGGACAGGTTGTTTTGTGGTGTATAAGTTGTCTAGCCACTGCAGTGTATTTCAGCTGGAGCTCATGGCCATACTGAGGACTGTTCAATGCTTGTTAAATGACGAGATTTTTGAGGATCCATAGGATCTTCTGATCTTTTCGGCCAGCTGGGCTGCGATGAGGTCTCTCGCGAGCGTCACCGCGACGTCTATCCTAGTCCATTAATGCCGCAGGTTTCTCATGGAAATATCGGCTTATTCGAAGGTAACTCTCATATGTGTTCCGGGAAACAGGTATATCGTCGGGTATTAAGTTGCTGACGAACTGGCCAGGGTGGCTACTGAGCTGGAAATTTTCAAACGAAGGCCATAGGATAGATTGGACTTCCGATTGCCTGGGTTAAGCTGGATATCCCTCGGTCAGTCTATGGATATGCGATATTACCAGGCTCTGCTGGACTGATTTTGTTGACTGGGAGACATGCCGATAGACTCGGCACCCCTCGTATGATTTTTGCAGGAGTTGTGGTTCCGAGGACGAGGAAGAGACTGTTTTTGAACACATTTGTCAGTGTCCCGCACTTGCTACCAGACGACAGCCGAAATTGACCTTTCACATCTAGCCGTCTTTGACTGAACTCTACCAGATTAAAGGTCACCGTAATTGCGTGATTTTTCTGAAGTCAAAATTGTTTCATATGGAGACTGTATGATCCCTGGGTTAGCATACATGCTTAACCAACCTAACTGGTTATGAGTATTTCTATTATGGAAGATTTTTTAAATGCATAAGCAGTTTGATGCCGACGTTTAATTGTAGGTCCCTTTCAATGTGTCTAAAAATAGAATCGGGTGTAGCTTAATGACTGAGAGAAATCCCCTTGTAATGGTAATTATTCTGATAACTGTAACTACAGGATACTTAAAACTTTTTGTTAAAATAAATTCTTTAAATGTATTTAATTAAATCGAATTAAAATTATTATAACAAAACAAATATTATTCAAGAATCATAATTACTTTCTATATAAGGACACCCAGGCAAATTCGGATGGGTAAAGCTAGATATGTATACAGAATACAGAAGTCATGCTTTGCTTTTGTCTCAAACTAAATATTGTAAGTATTCTCTTATTTCATACGTCTGAGATGAATGGAAAACATTCCCAGAAAAAACAATTAAACCCTTCACTGGGTATCACAGATTCAGCATATTTGTATGTAGAAATACTGTTGATCCTATTTTGTATTTAACACCAACACCGAAAAGTTTATAAAAAAGAACAAAGAAATACTTAAAAAGGCAAAGAATCATCACCATTATCCTTGAACACAAACACAAACAAACGTACACATTAAATACCCTATTCTCAATACATATACATACATAGAGTATATACACAAATATAAATTGAGCTCTGACGCCTCATTGAGTCCATTAATACATAAATTTTTTTCTTTTGATTGCCATTCGATTCTTTTGCTTGCACGCTTTTTCGTGTTTTCATTTATTCCTTTTTGGGTGTTCTTGCTGTTGTTTTTGCCAATTTTTTTTCGGATGTTAATGTTCTTGTAAAAATGTTTTAAATTCATTTTACGTGTTTTAAGTAAAAAGCTTTAATATTATCACAAAAATATGCAAATTGGCAATTTAAGGTATTAAGTGTTTTTGCGCTTTTTTTCTATCCCTCTTGTATTTGTACTCTAGTCTAGATTTCTATCTTCTTTTATTCGTTTGCTGCGATTTCATTCAACATCTAATACCAGACAGAGGTGAATTAGGAGCTTACGCATACAAGTTGAAATAGTTATGAATTACACCATTTCCAATTGTTTTATTTAAAAATTAAATAGAATTAAAACTAGTGGAAGAATAATTATGAGAAAATCAAAGCAAAACTTATTGGTATAATTGAGCATGTATTGGAAATATCTTTATTTGAATCGATAGAACGATCTACATAATTCAATGTAAATATTGACCGCGTTTACGCCTCAAACGGTTCATACGCTGTGTGCAATTTTGGCATACACTCGCCACCATATTGGTTTGTATCTCACTAATCAGTTAGTTAGTTTGTATCTCATTAATTCGATCTAGTCGGCCAATTGACAGGCCAGAAATGTGAAGTAAGCTTTTCACCGAACTGGCCTCTTAATTGGGTTAAACTTTCGCGTGCTGTGTGGCCTTTGGCACAAAATACAGCTCTTCCATTTTTGAACAAACAAAAATTTTTAATCATCGCACTGTAGCATTTGCTTTTCACAGTAACGTTCCTGCCGTCGTCGTTTTTGAAGAAGTACGGTCCAATTATAACCCTGACCCATAATGCAAACCAAACACTTAATATTTCGGGAAGCATTGGCAGTTCTTGCACTACTTCTGGCTGTTCTTCATACGAAATACGGCAATTGTGCTTGTTCACGTATCCATTCCACTAGAAATTAATTGAACATTTTTTTCCAACGTTACTCCTCTGCGGAATTTTTTCGGAGAAGCTCAATCTAAGGGACTATTGTAGCGTGTTTCAGGCGGAAGTGATGGCTATTTACCATGCTGCGGAGTTGATATGGAGAGGCGCTATCCACACGGCCGATTTATGCATTCTTTCTGATAACCAAGCAGCTATTAGAACTCTCTCGGGTGCAGCTTTCGCTCTAGGCTTGTCAGGGTGTTTCCCTCTCACAAAGGCTTAGTGTCAATCTCATTTGGGTCCCTGGTCACAAGGACATTCCGGGTAACTGTGTGGCTGACGAACTTGCTAAAGCGAGCACACTCCTTCCGGACAGTCACCTGCTTGTAGTGGTTGGCGTACCGCTGTCCTCCGTTAGACTGTCTATCAGGCGAAAATACTCACTGGACGCTGATAAATCTTGGGCAGAGGGTGATTCTTGCTTTATTGCTAGACTCACCTGGCCCAGGTTGGATGGTATGCGTACCAATAAATTTTTTTAAATTGGGTCGCGGGAGCATCTCCTCTATCGTGTCTATTCTCACGGGGCATTTCATTATGAGTAGATAGGCACAGAGGCTGCGTCTACCGGCGATTGATTTCTGTTGAGGTTTTAGATTGAATGAGGAAGTGGAAAGTGTGGCCCATTTCATTTGTCAATGTCCGTCTCTAGCCAGACGTAGACTGATCACACTTGGCTCGCCTTTTCTCGATAGTTTATCGGAGCTACAGATCATTGATATCGGGCTTATAGCCAGATTCATAAAATTGTCGGGCTGGTTTCCGACTTGATTTCCGGGAATGTGCTTCTATGTGGAACCTCTGGCTGGCTGTCAAGAACGGTTACCACCGGTACGGAGATCCCGCTCTATTTGTGGTACCACAACGGGCCGATATGTGTGCTTAAGAATGCCTTGTCTCAGCGAGGCTGCCACTCCCTCCTAAACTAACCTACTCCTCTTGGGAGCATATGGCTTCCCCAAACCATCTACACCTAACACGGCTTACTGCTGTTGACTTTACCTTCTCCCATGTTAGGTTGTTCCGCAGTTCTATGTTACCTATGGTGTTAAGCCAGAATATTCCGCACATAATTCTGAGGCACTTGTTAATGAGTTTCTATGTAATGTTATTCGATACAAGCCAGGTTTCACTGCCATACAGCAGTACCGACTTAATACATGAGTTGAATATTCTGAGCTTAGTTCGTCTGGGTATATGTGAGCTTCTCCATGCCGAATACAGTTGTCCAAATGCCGCTCTCGCCTTATTGAGCCTGTTATCTACATCCGTTTCTGCCCCACCGTTTGTAGGCATTGTACTTCCTAGATAGCAGAATCTATCTACATACTCGACTGGTTGACACTGTAGCATGATGTGCTCGTATTGTTTATTCGCATGTCCTTGGTTTTCTTGATGTTTATCGCAAGCCCAATCTATCTAGTTCGTCCAGTTTCGACTGCATATTGGAAATCTTATGCAAGATGCAGCACTACTGCTAGAGGAAGCGTCAGAAAGCAGACCTAGATCTTGTTGGGGTAATTCATGTCGGAAGTCTCGTAATTCTGGTGGTAGCATCCTGCTTCTTCTCAAGGAATACAGCTTGTATGACGATGCAAAAGCTTATACTTCGTTCATACGCGTGGACCAAAAGTATTTTTCAATAATATTGCACGGTCTGATACATCTATGAGAAAATGTATTTCCGTTGAGAAGAAATTAGCTGCAAGCTAAACATTCTTAGCGTCAGGGAAAACATTGAAGAAAGTTTCAAAAAATAGCAAATAATCTGCATCCAACTTCTTGCTTGTTCAAGTTGATCGTTTCAAATGCAATATAACGAACACAAATGTATATTTTTTTAAACTCCTCTTAGAAGAGAATCCTCCATAGAGTTATAGCACTTGGTTAGGTGAAATAGGGAGAGAAAAGACTGACGGATGGGACTCTTTATCTACGCTAGCTAGCATCCGGGTGGCAAAGTTCTTGTCTACAGTTCTCTTAGTCTAAGAAATGTGTTATCCATAAATAATTACTATAGACTTCCTAATAAACTACAATATACAATAAAATAAAATGGACCGGTAGTTGATTTGTTAATACGTCATTGTAGGTGTTCTAAATACCCCAATTTACAATCAACTATGCAAGCTGAACGGGATCAGCCTTAAATAACCCTATCACGAACTAATTTTGAGTTCCCAGATGTCATAGGAACCAAGCCTCTTTACCCGCCCTACCATGGATCATCTGGCGACACATGATAATGAAAATTACCAAAACCAAAAAAATCCATCCGATCACATCACTCGAAATATTTGTATCACAAATTCTCTAATTTTCATGTATTCATAATATTTATTCATAAAGACAATGTATCCTATTTTCTTCCTTAAGAATAATATTTTTTTCTATTATTCTTGATATTTATTTAAGTCAAAAAAAAAAATTATTTAATATCTACTGTCGTATTTTCTTCAACACTTATGAATAATTTATATAGAATTTTAGTACTTTAATATTTTTATTAGGTATAAAACTTAATTAAAAATAATCAGGTGCATCTTATTGCATAGTTTAATCACAGAAGACAGTTTCTACATCCCACTAAGACTTTTGTACACCTAAAATTACTGTTATGGGCCGTTCCCTATTTGACAGATGGGAATTAAGCAAGTTTACAGGGTTTAAACATAGGCACTTTACCGTGCGTTGATATGCGATGAGATACGTCAATTTACAGTTTAGATAGACGAATATTCTTCAAGGACTATATTCCCAATAAAAACAATAATAAATTACAAAACTCAAAGGCTCAATAATTTGCACATTGAAAACAAAAACCACACGTTACAGCAACTTGCCAACCCTGATTTTTCAAAATGTGCATGTATTAGTTTTGTGCTGGTAATGCGTGGTTGTAGCCGGATCTCTTCACCTCTCTTCCCTATAAACTATCATTTTAAGCCAGCACAATTGTTCTCGTGTGATTACACCCAGTAAAGGGTGAAGTAATGGGTGTCGTACAAGCGATATTTTTATTTCAAAATTTATAAATATCACTCATACGCACAGTGGATTTTTGGCAACTATAGCAAAAAAATATCTCAAAACACTTGCAGAATCGAAATGCTGATGAAGTTTTGAAGTTTTGAAGTTAGGCGACCATAGCGCCTAAAAAATATATATTAAAAATCAAAGGTATTTTTGCTTGCTGCATAGTGTAAGTGGGCGGGCACCTTCTATATATGAAGTTGCTATATTTGTAAAAAAACAAATAAAGATCGTTATCTATCCACATAGACCAAAGAGCGGGAAAGATTATATAAGCGGGTATTGCACAAAGTATGCCAGGTAAAAGCTATCTATATATGTACATCTTACATATAAAGTGGAATGTATGTTTGTATGTATGTATATACAACCTGGCGTTACCACGCCCATATAAAGAAGATTTTTATTTGTCTAATCATCGAAATTGTAGCAGTAATCGTATCTAAACTTAGTCCAGATAGTGTCATAGTCAAACAAATTATCAGTCAAAAAGTGACGGAATCGGATAAGGGGGCATGGTACCTCCCATATAAATAATTTTTTTTTTCTTTTATCTGGAGAACGGTTAAAGTATAAGTTTCTAAATCTCAGTTGAGATAAAAATTAATAAAGTGCTACCACGAAGCACGCCGGGTTACAGCTAGTATGTATATACAATAAATAAAAAACAAAACAAACATTTTGTTAATTGATTTTAATTCACGATTTTTTTAATTCTGTGATTTTATTATTTAAAATGTAGGAGTTTTCTTTAAAACGAATTGAAATTTAGAAATGGTCAGCCAATGGAAACAGTGTAAATTGTATGTAAATTTAATGGGAATGATTTTCAGAAAAGTTCCTGTTATTATCTTTGATGGTAAACAAAAAATTTTTTTTTGTTCTGGCCTTTGAAGGGAAGCCTTTAAAAATATTATCAACTTTGTAATTCATGGGAATGATGTTTAAACGGAAAATAAATTCTTAAAATTTTACATTGACATCTAATACGTTAAATACATGCAATTTGTTAAAACAATTACACCGAAAGAAATTCAAATGAAAGACCATAAATAGATTTAGATTGTTAATAAGTATGTAGTAGTAAAGTAGTGATTACTTTGAATTTTCGTATTGTAGTTTGGTTTAAAAAGTGCTATTTTATGTTCTAAAATTTGATTTAATTATTTTTTTTTTATTTAACTTAATTTTGATTAAAAGTCTTTTTTCTTTATTTATAAACGACTTACTTTAATAAGTTATTTTGTTAACTAATAACTTGTTTGTTTGTATGCAAAGTGAAAATTTTTTAAAACGATTGTAAAGCTTTCGGTGGCTCAAAGCTTAAAACCGATTTAAATATATTCATTACTTGATGTTACATACAATAAATAAAAAAACTTTGTTCTTAAATATATATGCGTACTGGAGAAATCCTTACCCCTTTGCGTTGTCTACCTTTAGACAGTATTTCTCAGGAGAACTTATTTTTATATACATACATAAATAAGAATACGTACATATATAAATAGTTTTTACGTGGTGTGCTGTGTGCCCTACCCACTGTTCCAATCTCTGCAGCTTTTTGACTAATATGGGTATATCACGAAACTTCAACAGCTACCGTAAAATTCTATGTTTAGTATGAATGGGAGCCCACTTATTATACCTCGTCCAGTAATGGACTGATGATGTGTCATGGTCAAGAAGTTTTATATACCAAATTTAGAAATTTCTCTATAACCGTTCACAAGATATACAAAAATTAATAGTTAATATTTGTGGATGCTGCCACACACTTTTTGCCTGATGATTTGTATTAACTATCAAGTCATTTAGGCCAAATTTAGAAACTTCCATTTTAAACGTTCTCAGGATATACAAAAATTAACATTTAGATTGTATGGTAGGTACCATACACGCTTATCCAATTTCGCCTATTTTTCAACTGATTTTTAATGACTACCAAACGGTGTAGACCAAGCTCAGTAACCGATATTCTAACCATTCTCATTCTCCCGTACTTTGCACGTTAGGTGCCACTCTCACTTTTCCAATTCCGCCCACCACAGAGTTATTTGGAGCGAATTCAGAAACATTCCCTACTACCGTTCTTTATGGCAGGTGCTATACCCAGCTATTCGATTCCGATCATATTTTAATTGATGGTGTATACTGCCAATGAAATTTTTCAGACCAAATTCATACCCTTCGATTGTTACCGTTCCAAAGATAAAAATCAATATTTACTTTGTATTGAAGATGCCTCTCCAACATATCCAAATCTGCTCACATTTCTACAGACGATTTGTATTGACCACAAAGTGATTTGGGCCAAATTATTATTACCATTTTGAATATATAAACATATAAATAGTATAACAAAAATTTTATATGGGCTTGGCATCGCCCAGTTTAAGCTAAACCATCAGTGAAACCTTTCCCAAGCGTGTATTGGTTTGTAAATCGGCTTAATGCTTCCCGAATTATAAAATGACGAACATAGGACAACTTATGTTTATATATGTACTCGTATGTATATAGATTTAAAAGCTGCACGCAACGAGTTTGCAGTTGGAAAATTCTTATAATTTTACTTGATTCAACAAAAGTGGATACAACTAAAAGTTCCTGCAAAAATCTAATAAAGCAGGCAAATAAAACAGAGCAGTCTTAAAAGAAAGGCAATAATATAGGGTTTTTCAATTAGAAGTTTCATTTTGATATGTCAAAAAGTATATTTTTAAGCAAAATCATTGGATGTTTATTTAATTGTAGAGAGAAGGGTATGCAATAAATAATGCAAAACAATATCAGCCAAATGACTGCCATGCCTGCGCTTGCAGGATCATATTCTTTTAATAAATTTTTTCATCACCAAATTGTATATTTGAGACTGTATGTCCTCGATAACAGTGTAGACCTTGTTTTTCACGAAACCTCAAAGAAAAAGGTATTCAAGTATTAAATCACAAGACCTCGGTGGCAAATTTTGATCACGTCTTAGCACGCAGAGCGATAGTATCCTTATATATGTGGCACGTAGCGCGTATGGACCAAAATAAACGTCGTCCACAGCAATATTTTCCAATTCTGGCCATAATCGTCCAATGATAGCGTAATCCAATCACACGCTGTGGATGGGGGAGTAGGCTTTGAAATAAAAGTGGGCCTCAACACTCATGATGATTCTTCACCGAAATTCCAGATCAGTATTACGCATTTTAATGGCGCAATCAGCAAAGACCCAACGTTTTTGATGGTCGGTAGTCATGAGCTCTAGCGTCTTTATGCAAAATGCGGTGTAATGTCGTGTGTGGAGTATTCAATTCCAAAAATTTATGAGAAATGGTCAAAACCAGTGTTTTCTTCAACACTATGGGCTACAACTGCAACATTTTAAGTTTTTCTTGAGCAGCGTGCGCGAGTTCGGTTTTCCACTTCTTCCATGAATTTTCCAATTTACCAATTCAAACAACAACTTCTCCAGCCACATTTTCGAAAAAGTAAGGCCCGCCAAGCAAAAACCACATAAAACAGTTTTTACTATTCTCACAATTGCTGGTCGAGAATGTGCTTTAGTTTTGTAAGCGGTGAAAGCGAGATTTTTTAATTTTTATACTGCACTACCTAAAACCCGGCGTGCTTCGCTATCCCTATTTTAATTACTATCTTGAATGCTATCTTAGTTATATGTTTTTTTTCTCCTTTTTGTCCCTTCAGGGGATAAATGCAATTATTTGGTGCCACGCCTACTTATCCAATCTCGTTCAGTTACTGACTGATTTTGTGTACTGTTCACGATGTTGTTTGAATCTAATTTAGTTCTCAAGATTAGCAAAAATCAATATTTACTTTGTGTGAGAGGTACCAAGCACACTTGTCCAATTCCGCTCATGTTTTGACTGATGACCTCTATGACTATAAAATGGCGGGCTATTGAAATGAAGCTTCTTATTGAAACAACCTGTGTAAACTTAAAACAGAAACAAATATTGGCGCAATTTATTAGCCAAATGAAGGACAAAATAGAGTTTCTGCAAAAAGGCTATGGAAAACTCCAAGGGTGCTTAATGTGGAGTAAGGTGGCGTAAATGCTTCTCCGATTTTATGTTTCGTTATTCAATAATTTTATTCACACTTCCATCAATATAAGAATGAAATTTCGATTCAATAGGAATTAAATGCCGTAATTAAGCAACTCGATAAATATTGAAATTAATTCTGCTCCGATTGATTATTCACTATCCGCAACGTCGTTTAAGACTCCTGGCAATAAAACAGCATGCAAAATTGTTGATTTAGGAAAATTTATTTGCAGAGAACCTTTTTGCAGGGTGAAATATTTCTGTGAATTTGAGCTTTTCATGTAAATTCCAAAATCCTTTTTACTTATTCACGACGTTTTTGGCAATTTTCTTTAAGGCTTAAATGAATTTTTGTTTTTTTATTTATTATTTTGTAAAGTGTACCTGCTGTTGTTTGACTATTGTTATTGTAATTGTTTTTGTTGTTCATTTTTAAACTTGGAGTTTTAAATGTAAACTGTGCGTTTTATTTTTTCCCCGTCACTCCCCTAGGGAGCATATTGGCTTTCCACAAAGCATCTATTGCTCTGTTTCAGTTTCTTTAATCAATTTGATATTTCAAGCTAAGTAGTAGATGATTAATCAGCTGTAGCTTCCTCCATATGATTTTTTCTTTTTTTTTTGTGTAGTGGTGAAGATTCTTGCTAATTGGTGGTGATCTTTACTTTAGCATTGTAATTTGTTTCCAGTAGGTGGCGTGTTTTTCCTGATCATCGCCAAAGGTATGCGAGAAGGCTCAGGGAGGCTTTTTTCTTTATTTTGTTTTAGATGAAGTCTGGAGGGAAGAAGTTAAAGCCTTTTTTATTATTAAGCATTCGAAACCATAATTTAATTATTGTTTCTCCGTCAAGTCCTCTGCTGGGGCACGAACATGGGTCGTTTGTATTGTTATGCGTGCGCTCTAACCACTACACCATGCCACTGGAACTGTATGTTTATAAAAGTCAATAAGTAAAATTATGTGCGTGTGTGTGTAGCTAAAAATGCTTGTGTATGTATGAGTTTTGCGAAATTTAAAGCAGTTGAGGATTTCTCGCAATGGTTTGTTGGAAATTTTGAAATTTCCATTTTAATAGTAAAACTGTTTTTATTGTTTCATTTTTTTTTTCTTAGATATTCATGTTTCTGTTATTACAGTTATTTTTATAAATTTGTATATACGGTGTCCGAACAAATAATAGGGACACTTTCCTGTTTTTCAATAATATGTCATAAAATGTGATGTATTGAGGTTTTATTGATGGAACTTAGCCTTACTCTTGCTCACCTAAGGTGAACATTATTCAGTTCGTAGCCTGAAAACTGCATTTATTGCTCCTGTTTCAAGTCGCCATTAAGAGAAAAAAAAACATATGGAGGCTAGATTTATGACTAAATGTTCTTGATTGTGTCTTTTTCCAGCAACATTAGAACAACATGCTATGGTCTGACGAAACGAAGATTAATTTGTTTGGTTAAGATGCAAAATCGTACGTAAGAGCATATTTTAGTTGATACTTTATTTGAGTTTAATAAATAAAAATTTAAGAAACTGTTAAGCTGTGTCCCTATTATTTGTTCCAACACTGTATTTATGTTTACATATATATATACAATTATGTATGTAATTGTAAATGTATATTAGCAAGAATTTATAAACAAAAATATTTATTCTTTCTTTTCTTGGAAGTATTTTGCATTTAAATTCTCACTGTCAGCAGCAAAATATTTTCCATTTTGTGATAAAATAGTACTTTTTATAAATTAAAATTATAATTGAATCTGAAGTCAATACCAAACAATACCAAATTCTGTTTCATAAAATAGAGACTATGGTGAGTAAAATTTTGCTTAAAACCTATGGACTATGTTTACTATTGCGTAATTAGACTGCATAGGCGGCAAACTTGTCAAGTCTTAATAAACCTTAACAAAATTTTAAGCTTTTTATTTAATTATTTTTTTTGTTTAATTAGAATTCATTTTCGTTAAATAAATGAATTACTTTAAACTATAGATTTAGAAGGAAAGTTAAATCGCTTATACATATTGTTGTGTTCACCTAACCTTTCAGGAACTTATTCTATTGAGTGGTTACAATGCTACGAGTGTTAAAATAGATACATTTTCAATTATACTCGTATAACCTATTAAATATGCCACTGTTGTATCTATTTAATAGGAAAATCGCTTATTCGACTTTTTTAAGATACCGGTTTTCGAATAATTTCAAAAATTACAATTTTGTAAAAAACCGCTTTTCGGTTAAAAGTTAATAACCGGGTCACCGGTCCTTTCATTAAAATAAAATTCTTCTCAATTCTTGTTGCACTAGCAAAAAAGTTGATAAATTTTTGTCTTATGTAGTTTCTACCATGTTATGCTAGAACAACGTTCGGCTACTTTAGGGCATTCATGGATATGACTTTCTCGACAACATAACGTCCTAATATTTCATCCAGTGATTTACTTTTTACAGCATATTTTTTAACAGATTTATTTGCCAGCGCCTATAGACCACTTGATATAAAATCCTTTCCTTGCTGCACAATAACGCTCATCTTATAGACGAGGAGCCTTTTCAGCTTAGTATTTAAGGTTATTCAATATATCAATATCTATCCTTTCCATCGATTTCCAAATATTTTGGCATGTGAAGAAACATAAATATGGTATGTACACCACACATATCATAGTGAGTGCCATTGTGGTGAATTAGGTAAGACACTAGTCCACCAAAGAAGAAATCCTCGATTCAATCACGGGCAACACCATTTGGCAATTTTCAACAACCGGTCACTTCAAAACATTGGTAACGACTGGTTATGAGTATATACACTGTGAAAAACTTTACTAATACATCTGGCGTTCGGAGCCGGTGTTTATAGGTCCCTTTCAATGTGTGTAGTTGATCATCATTAACATTTTTAAAATGTTAATATTTGGCACCAAAACTCAATCTACTTTTTAGAATCCATCTGTATGCAAATGGCTGAAGACTGCGATATTAAGCTTCTACTACTATAACTGATATGCCAGTCAACAAATTGCACGTAATAGTTGCTATAGCATCGGAATCCTATAACTCACTCTTTCGCCGTTTTCTGTCTGATCCATTCAGTTGTGAGTGCGAAATTTTCCTTAATTAACGATTTCTAATAACTAATTGAATACGATTACAAATAATCTAAAGGTAATCAGGTAATCCTACGAAAACTAATATAATCATAACTTAATCCTTACTTCACCTCTTAAAAAAAGCAATCTATTTACTAATTATTCCGATTACTTATTTTCATGGCCGTAATGATGAGGCACTATCAATAGTGTGCATACTCAGGAATCACTAACTTCATGAAATGAATTTCATTTACTAGCCTATGCAGCTTTCATGAATATTCCTACTACCCCTTCATCATACATTTGCAGTGCGATTAAGGGTTCGGCAATAGTGTTTATTGACACGCTGACATTTCAAGATATTCTGAATAAACCTAAAGTGTTTCGAGCATTTTCCATGGTTTTTCACCATTTGATCTACCAGACTATGAATTGCCACACTCGATTGATATGTAGAGCCATATACATTCCTTTTATTTCCCCAAAATTAACATTTCAGAATTCCATGTTCCATATCATCGTTAGTCTCGTAGCACATTTTGCACTTTGCAAACTTTTTATTTTATATCAAATCAAATAAGAGAAATTGCCGTATTTGGTGTAAATAGCAACCAGAATCATTGAAAAAACTGCCAATGCATCCCGAAAAATGCACTCTATGTTGTGAATTATGAGCCAATGGAATCGTTGGTCCGTTTTTGTCAAAGAGGATGACGGCAGGAATGTTACTGTGAACGGCGAGTGCTACCGTGCGTGGATTAGAATTTTTTTTGCCAAAATGGAAGAGCTGGACTTGGCTGACATGTGGTTTCAACAAGATGGTGCCACATTCCACACAGCACGCAAAACAGGGTGTAGAATTACCTTACACTTGGGAACTAAACAGATATAAATTACTTTATCAAGTTGCACATTAAGATCAAGAATTGAGTTCACAGAGAGAGTGGGCGTGGCACCTTCTATAAAAAATAATAAATGTCGTACATCTGAACAAATATATCAGCGAAAATCGCCAAAAGTCGTCTTAACATTCTTTTTTACCAAGAGAGGCAGGTGGCAGAAAAAAAACCGATAGGATCGGGAAAATAAAGAATATGTCACCCATTTAAAATAAACATATACAGACATACATAGAGTGTCGGTTAATGCCCGCTTGGTATTATGATAGCTTCAAAACTTTGTTTCGACACCATTTCAAAATTTAGTAAAGTAATAATAAAGTAATAGTATTGAATTATTTATTTTTTCTTCAAAATTCCAAAATTCTATCCTGTCAAAAAATGAGTCTATTTACGCTTGAGCATCCTTGGGATTTATTGAAAATTTATTTCAAAAAGAAAAACAAAAAAAATTGATTATCATCTGGGTATGTACGTTAATAAGCAAAATTGCCGTACTCGGGGCTCAGAAAAGCCAAACATGGTCTTACAGAAGCTAATGCACCCATTACGAGTGACTGTTTTTGTGCGGCTTTTGGAGCGGAGGCATCATTCGCCCATATTTCTTTTAAAATGAGGACGGCGTAACCAATGGAGACACCTATCGCACCATGATAACCGATTTTTTTGTTTCCGCTCTTCATGGTATTCATGTAAGCGATGTTTTGTTTCAATAGGATGGTGCAAAGAAAAGAAGAGAAAAGAAAAGAAGAGAAAAAAAAGAAAAGAAGAGAAAAGAAAAGAAAAGAAAAGAAAAGAAGGGAAAAGAAAAGAAAAGAAAAGAAAAGAAAAGAAAAGAAAAGAAAAGAAAAGAAAAGAAAAGGAAAGAAAAGAAAAGAAAAGAAAAGAAAAGAAAAGAAAAGAAAAGAAAAGAAAAGAATAGAAAAGAAAAGAAAAGAAAAGAAAAGAAAAGAAAAGAAAAGAAAAGAAAAGAAAAGAAAAGAAAAGAAAAGAAAAGAAAAGAAAAGAAAAGAAAAGAAAAGAAAAGAAAAGAAAAGAAAAGAAAAGAAAAGAAAAGAAAAGAAAAGAAAAGAAAAGAAAAGAAAAGAAAAGAAAAGAAAAGAAGAAAAAAAATTTTCTGCAAATTAATATTTTTTTTTTTTCGTTAAGTTTTGTTTACTCGATATCATAAAAATATAAACAAACATATATAATACAATAAATATTCAGATATTTCTGTAATTCTCATTTTAAAATTAGCCACAAAATATCATCCATACACATTTTTTTAACTATTATACATCATTAAAAAATAATTAGTTTTTTTCATTTCGTTGTTTTTGTTTTACCCTCAGTTAATGAACAGTTTAATGCCGACTCCGAACGGCAAATGCTTGAGAAAAGTTTTCAATAGTAACCAGTTACTAGCTAATGTTATGAGGTGATACCGCTGTTCAAAATTTTTTTACTTATTCAGATGGTCTGGCCTTGTAATGAAAGGAGGACCTTCTGATTAGTAGGCGGGTGTCTTACCTTTCATACCATAGCGACACGAGACAGTGCTTCCAGATTATTATTGATCTAAATGATGTCGATTTAAGGGAGTGCAGACCCTATTAAAGTATTAAAATTGATATGTCGATATATTAAAGCAAATTTGAAGAGCTATTGTAAGCAACCTTATTTTGTTTATGTAACTAAAGGGTCCGCTATATAACGTTTTTTTTCAACTAGTGCTTATTTCGTGAATGGTAACACTTAGCTTATGTCTGATTTTACAGATAATTAGTTTCATCCTTCCGCTAAATGAATATGGTTGTGTATACGCTTGAACAACGCTGGAAAATATTACTTTGATCGATCGACTTACAGAAAATGCCGAATTTGCCAAAAAAGATCATCTTTCCAGATGAAGTTCATTTTGATCTTGGCGGGTATGTAAACAAGCAAAATTGTCGCATTTGAGGCACAGAAAACCCGCACGCATACATTGAAAAGCCGATACACCCAAGACGAGTCACTGTTTGGTGCGGATTTGGTCCAGAGGCATAATTCGAAAATGAGCAAGGAGTGGCCGTTACAGCCAATGGCGATCGTTATCGGGCCATGTTGAACGAACTCTTGTTCACAAAAATTGTAGAGGAGGATATTTGCAACATTTGGTTTCAACAGGCGCTACGTGCCACACAGCCGAAGCTACACTCGATGTTTTGCGCCCTGTTTTTGAGGATCGCATTATCAGCCGCAGAGCTGATGTGGTTTGGCCACCCCGCAGATACGATTTGACATCGCTGGACTATTATTTGTGGGGTGCCGTCAACGATAAGTGTTACGCCAACAAGTCAGAGACAATTGACGCTTTAAAGGACAATATTCGTGAAGCCATTGGTGAAATACAGCTGCACATAATCGATAATGTGCTTAAAAATTTGACCGATCGTGTAGACTACTGCATGGCCAGCCGAGGCAGCCCTTTGAAAGAAATTATTTTCCATTATTAACTGGAAGGATTGTTCTTTCAAATAAAAAAAAAAACTTGAGAAAATATTCAGTAGTTTTTTTTTTTATAGCATTTTCAAAAAAAAAAAATTAAAAATTATTTGGCGAACCCTATATATTGGTCTTTTTTTTATAAATATGAAGACTTGAGATTAAGGCTTAACAAGCGTTCTTTTTAACGCCTTGTATACTATGATATGAAACATTAAATTTAAATTAAAATTATATTTTTGTTTGTTTCTTTCTTAAATGAAACATTAAAATAAACAAAATATTTTCCGTATTATAATGTGAATTATCAAATAACTAACGATATGAAGATTAAGTTTAACTCACAGGTTCGTTAAAGTAAATGAACCATTTTGAGTTCAAAAATATCTTCGGCTTAACGGGATATGTGGCTTATGTGTGTGAGAGTATTTGTTTGTGTTTACAAGTCTGTTCGTGTTCTTCAGTTGGATGTTAGAAAAACAAGAAAAATAAAAATATACGCAGCAAAGTCAAACAAAAAATATCACGTACATGTCGAAAAACGTATAAAGAAATTTTATGTTCGCAAAATATGCGTTAATGTGTCGGTTTCTTTTCTAGTGTAAACAGTTCTCCTTACTCATACGCTTGCATTGACCTTGTAAATATATGGTAAATGTTTGTTTTATACAATCTGTGTATGAGTGTATATGTTTGAGGGAACGCATTGTTGTTTGCGTATGCCTTATGTATATAAGTAAACAAACAGTACAAACAGTGTAAGGGAATAAACGAGAAAACGACAATAACAAAAAATTAACTTTGCAGGCCTATTAGGAGTCGTAGTTAAACAACCCAGCAACTCCCACTTATTTTCTTTGAAATAAGAAAAGTGAGCGAGTAAGTGAGTGAGTGAGTGAGTGAGTGAATATTCATGACACATTTCTTTACATTTATTTTCTTATTTGAATATTCTCTTCAGTTGATTCTTATGGTTTTCGATGTTACTCTTACTGCTGCGGCTGCTGATGTCTTGTAGTTATTTAAAGAAGATTTATTTAGAATTAATCTTCAACCATAATAGCAATTTACAATGAACAATATTTGTTTGTTTCTTTGTTTGTTTTTATACATCGTTTGTTTATTTTGTTGTTGATTTTTATAAAAATTTTCCAAGTAAACATGATAATTTTTTACTTTCTTACCACGTCTCATTATATAAATAATATTAAAGCTTTGCCTTTCTATATACTTATATTACATCTACATTATACATGCTTGTAAGACGGTGACATCCACCGCAAGGATATTTTCTTAAAATTTATTTATGTTTTTACTTTCAAATAAGGAATTAAGATTGATTTAAAATAATTACCTCATGTTAATAAATAAATAATTTATTATCTGCATTATAAATGGATAAAAGGAAAATAATTGAGTATCAGTAACAGTGATTATCAAACAATTTTATATGTTGAGTAACTACTGACAAGCTTCCCAGTTGAATATAATATAAGAACATACACTAGGGCGCATAATTATGCTTACAAACTATTTAGTATACTTAAAGTTCTGTTTCTGGAGCTAAGGAGTATCGGCACTTTTTGAATTTGGTTGAAAATTATGTTGTGTATTGTCCTTTTTCACATGCACAGTTTGGCGAAGATAAGCAACTTTAAGACAATAGTATGACAGGTAGATATGAAAAGTACGAGGTGTAATGTAACCATTAATAGCAAGAATTAAACATATCCTGCAATAACAATTCTTCCAGATTTCGTAATTGAACAAAGCCAAAAACTGACATTGCTATTTCGGCTAATTAAGCCGCCATCAAACGTTTGACGCAATAAATCGATTGTGGCATGAGATGTGTGGCAAGTTGCACCATTTTGTTCAAATCAAACATCGTTGACATCAATACCATCAAAAGCGGGCACAAAAAATCATTCATCAACTTTCCTTTGCAAAAAACACAACCCTGAAAAAATAATTAAAAGTGTAGGACTACGGGAGCCTTTGTAAACTAGCAACATCGGTAGGGGGGGGGGAGTTAGTTCGGTCCTTGCTCTTAAAAATTCTTGTTTTGCACTATAATAATAATTTTAGACGCGGTATTTATTTCTATTAAAAAAATTTTCAAAGCCGCAAAAGACTTACTTGAGATGTTAAACATAATCTAGCATATTTATAAACACGTGTATATTCATTTCCCTAATCAACCGAGGAAGTTTTTGGGGAAGTATGCCTCCTAACTTTCCTATGGTTTTAGTGACAATAATATTTCCAAAACCACTTAAAGAACCAAACTACTGCTCAATCTAGCTCATTGTTCAAGATGAAAATGAGCTTCATTCGAAAAGAAAATTTGTAAAATTTTTTTTAAATTTTTTTGCAATTTCCTAAAAATTGTTTTTGTTTTGTAAATAAATTTCCAATACATCCCAATGTAGCTCAAGCGTAAATCGATTCAATTTTGAGACAGAATAAAATGATATAAGTATTGCCAGATTGAAAATAGACGTTGATTCAAATTTAAGCCGATAGATGACCCACCAGATACAACAAGCAAACTTTTGTATTGTGTGCAATATGTTTTGAGCCGTTGTCTTGCTGAAATATGTAATCATCTTCAATGCCCAGTTTTTTAATATTTTACGTAAAAATGGTTTATAAAACGTCTTAATAGACGTTGTCAATGGTATAAACTCCATACTACCTACGGTTTTGCACCGCATCTCTATTGAAATAAAAGCTATTGGTTTTAAATTTTTTGGCAGTCAGCGCTGTCAAGGCCTTTTTGCAAGAATTTCTTCACAAAAGGTTGCATTCTTCTATACCAAAAATACAGTACTTGACTTCATTCATAAATAGAAGTTTTTTCCGGAACTCTGGAGTTTTAGTTATGTGTTCCACAGCGAAAGAAATTAGCTTTTGTTTATTGACTAATGTGTATGCACACAACCGGCATTAGAAGAATTACACATATGAAGATAAATTACACACAAAATTTTGTTTCTACAAATATGATACACAAAACTGTTTTAACCGTTTGTGTTTTGAAAATTAAGAACAATAGAGAAAATTTGTAAAGTTCAATGAAATATATAAAGGGTCGGCCATCTAACGTTTTTTTTTCAACTAGTGGTTCTTTCGTGAATGGTAACACTTAGCTCATGTCTGATTTGACAGATAATTGGTTTTATCCTTCCGCTGAACGAATATGGTTGTGTATACACTTGAACTTCGCTTCAATAAGTGGGCCGGCGATCGACTTACAGAAGATGCCAATTTTGCAAAAAAATATCATCTTTTTAGATGAAGCTCATTTCGATCTTGGCGGATATGTAAACAAGCAAAATTGTCACATTTGGGGCACAGAAAACCCGCACGCATAAATTGAAAAGCCGACACACCCACGACGAGTCACTGTTTGGTGCGGATTTTGGTCCAGAGGCATAATTGGGCCATTTTTCTTCGAAAATGAGGAAGTAGTGGCCGTTACAGTTAATAGCGATCGTTATCAGGCCATGTTGAACGAATTTTTGTTCACAAAAATTGAGGAGGAGGATATTAGCAACATTTGGTTTCAACAGGACGGTGCTATGTGCCACACAGCCGAAGCTACGCTCAATGCTTTGCGCACTGTTTTTGAAGATCGCATTATCAGCCGCAGAGCTGATGGCGTTTGGCCACCTCGGTGCTGCTGAAATTATTCTCCATTATTAACCGGAAGGATTGTACTTTCAAAAAAAATAAATAAATTTGAGAAAATATTCAGTACTTTTTTTATAGCATTTTCAAAAAAAAAATTTATTTTGCGGACCCTATATTTGTATGGGGTTTTAATGTATGCCTTTTTATATCTCCACAAAAAACTCAGCCTTCGATAGATTTTATTTTTTTTTATAATAATTTTATTTACAAGTATTAATCTTGCAATTCATTTGCCTCAGCGTCAGTATGACATTATTGAGACGATTTGGCATTTTTTCCACCGAAATATATAAGTATACTTGTATTAAAATAATAATACTGCATAAATAGAAGTAAAATTGAAATGATTGCAAATTTTGAGGTACATTATTATATTCCAAACATTCAATATACTCAACTCTTTGTTTCGTGGTTTCAAGTCTACATGCTGCAATTCTTAAATTAGAACTATTTTTTGTACTAAATACTGTTTGGTTCCTTGAAAGAGTTATCGTGCTGTGACCAATAAGTAATTGCATTTTATACATTCCATTTACAGGTAGAATATTTCTACATACTTCTCTGTAAATTGTAATTGTTGGGTTGGCCTTCTTTTGTAATACTTGAAGTGATATGAGTTCGATACTGTTCTTTCAACCGTATGCTATTATCAGGTAGTTTAAATGGCTGTGAATTAAACTTTGATCAAGTATTAGTTTCGTGTTTCCATCAGATTTATATTTAAATTTATATAGTGAGGATATTTGTGATTTTATCTCTTTTATATGTAGATTCCATCTCAAGTTACTTTACTCCCAAGTATCTTACGGAATTATATCGAGAATTATTATTATTCGAAGACGGCTCAAATCTTATAAGTTCAGTCTTTGTCGCATTAATGATAATAATACTGTCTCATGTTTGTATATCCTTCCATAGGGATTTAGATACACCTTATCATTTAACTAAATTTTAAACAAAAGTGGACCCAATACACTGCCTTGAGGAATCTCATGCTCAATATTTCCGACATAACTTTTGTTGTTATTTATTTCAACATTTTGTTACCGGTTTGTTAAATAGCTTTGAAAAGTCATAAGGAATACCAGCAACGTCATTATAACCTTGATCTAAACCATGATAAATGGTCCGCCATCTAAGGTCTTTTTTTCAACTTGCCGATTTTGCCAAAAAAATCATCTTTTCAGATGAAGCTCATTTTGATCTTGGCGGGTATGTAAACAAGCAAAATTGTCGCATTTGGGCCACAGAAAACCCGCACGCATACATTGAACAGCCGATACACCTAAGATGAGTCACTGTAACATTTGGTTTCAACAGGACGGCGCTACGTGCCGCACAGCCGAAGGTACTACACTCGATGTTTTGCGCCCTGTTTTTGAAGATCGCATTTTCAGCTGCAGAGCTGATGTCGTTTGGCCACCGCGGTGCTGCGATTTGACACCGTTGGACTCTTATTTGTGCGATGCCGTGAAAGATAAGTGTTACGCCAACAAGCCAGAGACAATTGACGCTTTAAAGGACAATATTCGTGAAGCCATTGGTGAAATACAGCTGCACATAGTCGATAATGTGCTTAAAAATTGGACCGATTGTGTAGGCCACTGCATGGCCAGCCGAGGCAGCCATTTGGATGAAATTATTTTCCATTATTAACCGAAAGGATTGTACTTTCAAATAAAAAAAGAAATGTGAGAAAATATTTAGTAGTTTATAGCATTTAAAAAAAAAATTATTTGGCGGACCCTTCATATGAAATTTACCACATTTACTACAGCATTCTCAGTAGCACTACCTTTTCTAAAACCGTATTGGCTGCGTATTGCAGTATATTATTGATATCCGAATAATGAGAAAGTTGTTGGTGTATAATATTCTGAAATATTTTATCGATAACAGGCAATAAGGCTATGGGTCTCTACATATCTTCACTATTAGCAGGATATGGGTCTGTACATATCTTCACGTCCAGGAGCTTTATTCACGGATAAGGCTAAAATGATTCGATAGATCTCATTCATTGCTAGATTTCTGATCTTGAAAGCATTATTGCAATAGTTTAAAGCCCATTACAAAAATAAGTGGCAAAAAGAAAAAAAAATAGCATCAAACTATACCTCTTTCAGGGTGCATTAGTTGCTCTTGAAGAGAAGCTAGAGACGGGGTCTCTTCACACCCATTTCTGCTGATGCATACATTAAACTAAAAAGAAGCTTCGTCGCTGAAAATAATTTTTCGAAAATTTTTAGAAAACTCATTCCTCACACAGCACGAGTTTTAAAAACAATATTCAATGATTTGCAAGCGTTGTTCGTTTGTTAGTCTAATTATGGTGAAATTGCAAAACTTACTGAGCATTTGTGGCATTGCCACATGTTTTGACACTGATAAAATTCACACTAAAAAAGATCAAATCGTTGAAAACCACCCTTTGTCAGTGCCGCAAAACTATCAAGTATGTTCTCTGGCGGTTAAAGACCTAAGGAAACGAATTTTTTTGATCGCATATAATATCGAACGCCGAAACTTAAACACGAATTAACTAAGGGAAGGAAATTTTATAAGATAACATCAATTGTAGTGCAATCATATTAAGCATAGTGTTAAAAAATTACAAAGGAAATAACCTTAGCAGGCTTCGTCTTTTTTTTCCATTTACTTGTTGTGCCTTTGTAATAAATTACTAATAACACTGGTCTACAACAAAAAAGACTTTCAATGAAACTATATGGAATATATAAGTTAGGTACCTGCCCTTATTTTACTTTCAACATATCTGGCTTTTATTTAAATGCTTCAAATATTAAATTTGTATTCAATGAATTTTTTTGAAATAAAAGAAAAAAGAAAAAAAATCCACTAATTTTGCAAGAGAAAATTGTTTCTAATTTTGGTCAAAGTTAGGCACCTGAATTCAATTGGTGGTGTTCCTTACTTTAGCATTATAATTTTATTGTATTTATCCTGATCATTCTGGTGATGACTGTCACCGTCGTCAGACGCTTCTTTTGAATGTTTTGGTTTTGGAAGGAACTATAGACTACCCTAAGTCTTTAAGCTTTAGGTTAAGTTAGGGAAAAAGATAATTGTTGAGATATTAATTAAGATAGGGGTAGGTCTTAGCTAGTTTTTAATACAAATTGTTTATTTTAAGCCTAAATTAATTTACCATCGTAGTGTGTTCATAACAAAAAAGCCCCTCACTCTTATTAAAAGTTTTCCTCAAATTTTTTGCTTGTGCAGAATGATTAAGGATTCAAAAAAATATGCTTGTTGTTGTTTGTTTTTATGCAAAATTTTCCTGTTGGTATTAATTATTCGCCTTCTATGTCTAACCAAAGGAGAACCGAGAAGTTCTCATTAGCTTTTACCTTCAAAATGAAAAAAGAGCCCAAGAATGTGAGAATGAAAATTAAAAATGATTCTGATACGATTCGTATAAAAAATTCAGCACCGGTGAATAATTTCATCTCGTTATTTTAGATGCGGCTTTAAACAGCATCAGCATGAGCTAATTAATGACAAAGTTTTTTCTTCCAAAAAGGATTTTCTTAGTTTTATCTTAAGATTAACAAAAGTTTTCATGACTTCTTCAGCTGCCTTTCTTTCATTTTTCTTTACCGCTTAATGATTTGCATCTGTTAGATAATGTTAGTGAAATCTAAACAAGATGTTGTTGTTGTTGTTATTATTGTTTTTTACTTCCTCAAATTTTCCTCCTTTCTTGTTTTCCCATTTTCATTATGTTTTGTGCTTTTGTTTTTGTACAAAAATTACAACATTTTTGAGCAACAATGCTAATGAACAACATTTCATATAGCCGTTGTTGTATGAGATACATAGTTGCACAGAAAGGCGTATCAAAAGCTAGAGAATATGAAGGAGCAAGTGGTAGGGAAATATGGGGTGGGTTATAATGTACAACGATTTCAAGCACAGTTGGAAGGGAGAAAGAATAATAAAAATAATGTTTTTCTCAAGAAGCGCATAAATTGTGATGATGACGATAGTGAGAGTGTAAAATAAGTTTTTTTTTCTTCGTTTATCCTTGTCAAAGAAAACTATAATATTGAGAGAAGTAGGATGACTTTATGATCCCTTTAGTTTACATTTCTATTATAAATTTTATAGGCATGTGTGTGTCTATATGCCAATGTGTAAATGTATGGGTTTGATGTTTGTATCCTGTTATATGTTGAATAAAAGAGAAAGTAACGTATAAATGTAAAAAACACAAAGTGTGCATGTGTTTGAACTCATATACGAGCATTTGTAGAAAAAAAAAAAAAAAACAGAAAATAATAATAATCACAGAACTAAGGAAGGCAACTTTAACGTAAAGCCAAAAAAAAAAAAAAAATAACGTACATACACAAAAAGAAAATGTTGGAAAAAGATTACAAGGACGTATAGAAGTAAGAATTAAAATTGTGTATATTGCTACTGTCATGTCACATTTGTCAAATATTTGCTGAAAAAAAAAACGCAACCACTATTTTATAGAAACATTTTATGAAAATATTTTATTTTATGTCAGCGTTTCTTAAAAAAATTTTTAAAAACAAAAAATAGTACAAATGGGTTTACAGACATAAAATAATAAACTTTTTTAAATTTAATTGGCAATAAAATATCAGGGCTTATTACAACATAAAATATTTTGTTGTTGTCGATGATTTAAGCAGCATCTTCCAAGGATTATCATCAAAAATATTCCAGTTTATTGCAAATTAATGGAAAAATACAACGATAACAAATATTACCCAATTTTCTTTTTAATGTAAAATAATTCTTTACACATCTATTGCTTTTTACTCAGCTTAGCATTTAATTGAAGATCAAATAAGTTTTGCCACTATTTTTTGAACTCGTTATTGTTTCCAGCAATTTTGTAAGTAAGTTGGTTATAAGATTTTGTAATTCAAATATCATTTGGTTCAAAATTATACAATTTAAAATATGCCACGAAAAAGGTTATCTTGCAACGTCATTCGGTTGATTTAACTTGAGACCAGCATTCAGGGGATGACCCCCACTTATGCAGTGTATTGCTCTGGTACAAGGAAATAGGTTATGAAGAGGAGAATAGAGGGAGTATTGTTTATGTGCGTTTGATTTGAATTTACCCATATCGTAAGTGACAGGAAAAACTTTCGCTGCGAGACTATTCCACAAACGAAATCTGGGACTGAAGAACGAATTCTCCCTATAATGCGTTGTGCTATTCGTTCAAAATATGTGATTATCAGGAATTAAATCTCTTACTTTGTCAGAACACATTCCGTTATAGTACCGATAGAACAATGAAACACACGCCACATTGCGACGCTGCTCTAACGAATCAATGGAGTTGGCTACCCTAAGTACACGCTCGAGAAGCTCCAAAATAGACTTTGAAGCACCGGCCCATACATGAGAGTTGTATTCCAACTTGGTCGGATATAGTTCTTGTAAATATTGAGGAGGTCAGATGGATTGAAGTATTTCTTGCACCGTCTTAAAAAACCGAGGCATTTAAATGCTTCTTTCGACACTCGGAAAATGTGATCGTTCCAACGGACATCACAATAAATCCTCATGACCAGAACATCAAGAGCATCTGACTCCTCAATATCTATATTACCCATAGTTACAGGCGACACCAACCACCACGTCTGCGTGTTAGAAAACAACATTGGGTCTTGCGCGCTTTAAAATCGACTAGATTCGCACGACCCCACTCGAAAATTTTTGCAAAGTCGCTTGTGAGTGTGTCATTCATATTCCGCCTTTTCGCCCCAATCTCCAGAAGATTCGGCCTGCGATCAAAAGAATACAAATGACAAATGTTGCTGTCTCTGCGAAAAAGTAGATAGGATTGGAAGTGAGAAGAAGAAAGTCATTAAGAAATATTAGGAATCGAGTTGGAGTTGAAACAAAGCCTTGCGGTACCCCTGAATTTAACCTGAACTCGTCGGAACGCTCTTATGGACCGATCTCTGAGAAAGCTCGATATAAATCGAGAGCAGTGACTACCAATACCAAAGGCAGTAAGTTTCATTACTAATGCCTCATGCCAAACTCTATCAAATACCTTGGAAATATCCAGAGCCACAACTTTGCTCTTACCAAAACCACGAATGGATTTGTTCCACTTCTCAGAGAGTATCGCCAGCAGGTCGCCAGTAGAACGGCACTTGCGAAAGCCGTATTGACGATCGCTTAGCAAATTGTTGAACTCAAAATATTTGACCAGGTGAAGATTAACCATACTCTCCATAACCTTGTAGAGTGCCGAGCAGACCGCAATTGGGCGGTAGTTTTCAGGGTTGGTAGCCTTACCCTATTTAGAGATTGGCGTTATATTAGCAACCTTTTAGCAGGATGGAAAAATACCGGCACGAAATGACGCACTGAAAAGGCTGGCTAATAGACGCGCAAGTGTCGAATAACACTACTTCAGGACCAGTGCTGGTATGCCATCTGGCCCAGAACACTTGTTTACATTGAGATTTGCAGGAAGTTTTTTTACGGCACTGGCTTGAAAGAATATACTAGGCATAGTTACCGATACACTTTCGAGTGCGAGCAGTGGTGTTAGGCTCTCTGGCAAGCTAGAACTAATTGCAAATAATTCAGCCAAAAAGTTTGCTTTATCAACCGGGTTCGTGAATGCTTGGTCATTCCTTAAACGAACTGTAATCGAATTAGCGCTATTCCCGAGAATTTTAACAGATGACCAAAAGCTCTTGCTTACTCTGGGAAAATTAAAAACTTAAGCACGAAGGCGCTGATCGTCAAAAGTTTTCTCACGCCTAAGTACTGCGGCACACGAAGATCTCGCCTGTTTGCGTAGCGAATCAATAAGGTCGCATTTATTGCTGCGTCAATTCCCGAATGCTTTCTGTCTAGAGTTGACTGCCAGTCTGCACGTCTCATTGAACTAACATTTATATCGTGACTTAATCGAAATCTGTTTGGATGGAATAAACATATCCATCCTCAGCTTTATTAATGATCACTTGTAAAAGAGTATAACTAATTTATCAGAAATGCTTTCAGTGGCAAGAAAAACGATTTACAATGTACAGAATCGAGCTGAAAAAAGCGCAAGATTGAAGTTAAAGAGTCGAATTGGCTCTAAGACTATAAAAAGTAAACATGCAGAGCGTATTATTATTACAAAAATTGCCCAAAGTCCTCAAATTTCCATAGGAACCCTTGTAAAAGAGCTTGAAGAGGATAATGGTGTTGACGATTGTTATTAAACAGTAATAATAATCCAGAGCAGCACATAAGAAACCATTATTATCTGCAGCAAACATAGAAAAGCATTTTCTCAACGCCATTATGAACGCTTAACAACCGTCTCACTATTGGAATTATATTATAATTGGTGATGAATTGGAAATGGTAGAGTATTACAACGATGGGCCTACAAGAGTGTGTAGAAAACCCTCAACATGGCTATAAAAGAACATTATCATTCCAAATGTTAAATTTTAAAAAATGTCAATATTGGTTTAGGGCTGTGTCTCAAGGGAAAGCGTAGAAGACTTTACTATTATAGACTCAACAAGAGATGCACGGAAATACCAAGGCACTTTAAAGACCATTTAATAAGTATCACTATTTAAATATTATCCGGACAATGATTCTAAGAATAATTCGCATATAGTGCGGATGTATATTCTTTATAACTGCAGAAAAGCTATGGACACATCTGCACAAACCTCTGTTTTAAACCCTATTAAAAATTTTTGGGCTTTTTGAAAAAGAAAAGCAGCTAAACGCCGACCAAATAACATTGTAGTATTCAAGCTGCAGTAATATAAAAATTACAAAAAATACCGGCAGATTATGGTCTAAATCAGTTGGTTAATTGGTTAGAAAAGCTACTACAATGTGTAATAAAAGCAGAAGAACACGTCATACCAAATATCAAAAATCTGAAAAATGACTTTTATTATTCGCTAAATATAATGTAAACAGATTTTTTAATTTTTGTGTAAAGAGTTAGTTGACAATACCAAATGTGAGCAAAATTTGTTTTTGGTAAATTTCTTATGTGTTTCTTATTTGTTTTATTTTTGTATAATAAATTTAAAAAGTTATTGTTAGAAAGCAAAAATTGCCATTTTATTGTTGATGACGTTGTAAGTAATTAATTATTTTCAATGTGTAAACTCATTTTTGACGCACTGTAGATTTTAAAATTACTTAATAAATATAAAATTAATAATAAAGTAACAAATCTTATATTTATGGTATTGGGTATACAAGTTAATAATGTCGATTTTGACAACATATGACATAACTATCACATATGGTCTGTGTCAATAATAACAAATATGGTATTGTTACGTTATAACCTTTTTTAAATATTTGAGTTCGTTTAAATTGCGTTAAAATAAAATAAACTTCACGTTTGTTGTAGTTTTACAGTTTTCTTTTATTTATTGCACTATAACTTTTATACACTTTGTCTAAATACAGCCAATTGATATTCGCTTATAAAACACTATTTGCTTGCACCTAAACAGACTTTACTTCATGACAGCCAAATGATAACTAAATCACCAACCGCAATGTGCCACCTTTTATAGCATTGTATTATTAGTTTCGAATGTTGTAGGACAGATTCAAATCTTCGATTTAGCTACGTTAATTCAAATGGTGTAAAGTTATAATAAACAAAAAGGAGTCGAACTGGCAACACCGTTAGACATACAGATTAGTACAGGTAATTATGTCAATTATATCAATTGATATTTTTCGAATTATTCGAAGACCGGAAGACCGGAAAGAACAAAGGGACTTCTCTCAGTCAATGAGCTGCACCCGATTTTATTTTTAAACTCATTGAAAGGGACCTACAGTTTAACGCCGGCTCCGAGCGGCAAATCCATTTAGAGAAGTTTTCAATAGTAGGTAACACTAATAACCAGTTACTAGCTAATGTTATGCAGAAAATTGTTCTTAATTCTTGAAGCACAGAGCTGGACCACGTTGTTTTAAAAATAAGCCGAAGTTGACGGAGAGTTTATAATTGAAGTGGCAATGAATACTAACAATAATTCCAACAAATCTCATAAAAACAAACCCAAAACGGTGTGCGGAGACCATAAAAGACAAACTCTATTACACAAAGTACTGAAAGTTGCTTAAGTTTCGAAGAGCCACTGAAGAAGCTAATTTCTTTTCTTTTTTTGTTGTATTACTTGGTAGAGAATGGGATTAAAAGTTTGTTATTATAGTTATAATTTAGGTGCCTTAGATAACAAAAATTAATTATTTTACTTTGAATAAATCTATTAGTAGTACATGAGTCCTTAATTGCCTCGACAAGAAAAGTTGCTTAGGTTTCGGACAGCACTGTATGTAAATTCATGTCCTCCGTATATAATAGTGTGTGTGTCACTTTGGTATGTTAGTTAAGATACCCAGCTTCCAACCAAGAAGTTATCGGTTCAACCCCAGGATACATCATCTGATAATTTTCAACAGCGATATCACCGCAGAACATTAGCGACTGGTTATGTGTATTATATCCTGCGAAAAATTTCATTAACTTATATATTTGCCGTTCGGAGCCGGCGTTTATGGGTCCCTTTCAATTAGTCTAGTTGATTATCTCCATATATAAAAATCAATATATATTTGTAAAAGATGAGATAAAGTTATTGTTGCTCAAGTGTGCTTATCTTTTTCGATCTATCTTGGTTTTCAAGTTCTTTGTGAGACCTTCAAGGCGTTCATATATACAAGAACAATAAAAAATTATACAAACGTACAAAAATTATTCTTATTAACATGAACCGGTTATTCGTGTTAAATCAAACGGTTTATTTGGTATTTGAAAAATGAAGATTTTGAAAAATCTGTATACCACAAAACCCAAAAACCCGATTAAAACCGGCCAAATAATAACCGTCCGATCTTCCTAGTAAACACATATTTTTTTCAATCACTTTCTTTCATTTGAAGATATCGGCTGCTTAAAATTATCGATTGTACGTGGAAGCCTTGGAATTCATTCAAAAGCAAGGAAATTAGGCCCCATATGAATTGAAGTCGAGAGAGTTTGAAAGGCGAATGTGCATGTAGAAAACGATGCTTTAACGCTATAAAAAGAAGCAATTTTTGCGTCGTATTGTTACCGGCAATGAAAGCACAAAAAGTCATATGTAAGGCCCAGCTAATCGGCCAAATCAACGCCGGAGTCGAATATACATGATGGCTTTTTATTTTGAGCTATTGAAGTCAGGTCAGTCGATCACAGGGGGTCTGTACCAAACATAACTGATTCATTTTAAGAGAGCAAACAACGAAAAACAACCAGAATATTCGATCTGTTAAAAGACCGGTCAAAAATTATTTGGAAAACAGTGGATGGGAAGTTTCGGCTCACCAATCTCATAGCCCACAAATTGCCCTTTCTGTCTACCATTGTTTCGATCGGTGCAGAACGCTCTTACTGGAATACGCTTCACTTCAAAACAGGGTATCAGAAATTGACTTGATTCATTTTCACCTTATTCTCTTGGCGCGGAATCCAGAAAGGTGGGAAAAAGTAGTGACTAACGATGAACAATACTCTGATTAATGTATCAATTCTATCTACCGACATTATTAGCTTTTATACCATGGTTGGCAACAACCTTTTTTTTTTTTTTTTTTTTCTTTAAAACCCAACCCACCGGGTTTTATTTGATTGTTTTGATAGGTTTTTTGGGTTTTAGAAGTGCTTCCAAATTTCGTTCACGTCAACAATATTTTTTGTTTATTTATACAATCACGTTGTTAGACTATTTATAATGCAATTTTGCTTTCTTGGTGGGACCAAAGCGGCATTGTATACTATGAACTGCTAAAACTCGGTGATCGGATCAGGCCGCAATTACTTCGTTTGAATCATGTATTATGAGACATGATTAAGTTATTCTTTTGTATGACAACAGCCGACTATGCTATAGATACAATTTACATGGCATTTCGCCTGTTTGAATTATGGAACACATTCGCTTTCAGAACAAATTACCTCGTTCTACGGTAAAAAAAACCGTGGATTCTCCATTTTTTAACAAAAAGTGTAAAAAAACAAATGAGTATGAGTATGAGTTTATCTTTTAATATTGCACCGAATCATTTACTTTGAAGACATACAAAATCGGCTTTAAAGTTTGAAGTTTTTGTGAGAGAGACAGTATTTGGAAATTGGCTCAGAAGTGGTGAAAAGATGTAAGCAGTGATATGATATATTTGTTTTTTCATTATATTTTTGAGTTAAAAAACGGAACAAATAAATTTAATATCCCAATACGTAAATTACACTTATTTTTGTTGTAAAAAATACTTCGGAAAACTTTAACCCGGGTGGGTTTAATTGGGTGGGTTGCAGTGGGCTTCAAACTCTGTTTTATATTCAATATATTAAAGTGAATATGTATTTGTATGTTTGGTTGTTGGTTTGTTTGTTTATTCAAAGTTTGTTTGTTTATTTCAAGTCTATGGCTTGTTATTTCCTATAAATTTTTACATTACCTCTCTGTTTGTCTGGGAGGAACTAAAGCCTATAAATAAATTTCAAAAATTACAAGTGGGCGATGCCACGCCCCTACAAAGCAAATATTTATTTTTCTATCTCTTCAAAATGGTAACCAAAAGTTTCCAAATTTGGCCTAAATTGATTCATAGTCAGTACAAATCAGCAGTGAAACAGAGGACGAAATTGGGCAAGGAGGCGTGGTACCTCCCATACAAACTAAATATTGATTTAGTTATATCTTAGGAAAGGTTAAAGCTAAAGTCAGTTTTTGGTTTAAGTAACTTCATGTACAATATAAATCATCAGTCAGAAAGTGGGTGGAAATGGACAAGCATGGCAGGTTGCTCCCATGTAAAGTAAATATTGATTTTAGTATATCTTTAGAACAGCTTAAGAGAACAGCTACAGTATTAAAGTTTGGTCTGATTGAATTCACGATCCATGTAAATCATCAGTAAAAAACTGAGCTGAATTGGACTGGTGGTGGATGGGTACCTCCCAGGCCAACTATATATTAATTTCTGTATATCTTGAGAACGGTTAAAGCAAAATGACTTTAAAGTCAATGCAAATCATTAGTCAAATTAGTGCAGTGGCAGACAACAGTGTCCGATCAGAATGATGAGAACGATACAACAATGTTACTTTCTGAAACTCCTCTTTCGTCTCTTAATATTTTTCTGTCTATGTAGGTACAGCGTCAGTTGTTTACAAGCCAATGCTATGCGCAAACGTGTACAGCTCTTGATGAAGTAGAGAAAAGTGTTTAAATTAATCGAAATGACTAAAATGGATTTTGTGTTATTTGTTGGATTATCTGCGATATAAAAAAACTTTAACGAATTATCATTAAAACAAGTTATCAAAATTTAAATACTTACATATATTGGCTCATATTCACAGTCAGAAATAAAGTATACTTTAGCAGAGCAAAAGTCGACTTTTTCTAGAAGAATAGTTAAAAATTCCAGTTTTGATATAGGAAGTCAGTAAGTAAGTGTACGCATTTAAAATTAATTTTTCAACCAATTTTAATAATAATTACACTAATTGGTACACCTTTTTATTTAATACAATAAAACACTGAATACAATGATACAAGGTTTTGTGAGTATAAAAATTATTTCCTACCTTACAATACATACATATACATATTGTTACGAAAATGAAAACGCTAAAGAGAAAAATCCACCACATCAGGGACTTAATTAGTCAGTGGTTTGACGTGAGTACCAGCCCTAGGACAGAAAATACAGTGCGTCCTTCATCGCCCCCACCTATCATTCAAATCCCCAGTGAGTACCAATTCCAAATAATGTTATTTGGACATGAACTCACACCTTGGTGAGGTGCCGGAGACTATCTAAATTCCTACCGATCTATGGGTTACGGCATATGGTTAAAATGTAACTCCACATCGAGCCAGCATAGGTCTCTCCGCGAGATGGGTTTAAGCCACAGCCACTACGTTGCTCCCACAAGAGGGCCCCACCATAGTCGGGCAGGAACCGAAGTCACTGGGGCTCCCGACACCTGTGGTACCAGAATTAAGCCTCCGGTCAGAATTCGTAGTATAAATACTACTACCAGTGTAAGTTCCAAACGACTCCGGACTGGTGGCCATTATGATGAAAAACAACAAACAAGAAACACTCAACAACTCAACAATAAGCGGAGCCATCCTCATGGGAGAACTCAAAGTGGCATCGCGCGCCATGGACACAATTCACAAAATAAAAACACAACCAGTCAAGGATAGACTGGTACAATACAACACACCCATGTTCGGCAGCTACGACGAGACCGGAAACAGCAAGCAGCAAACAATAAGCAGCATAACACACCAATTAACAGCACATCACCGGGAATCCAAGCTAGAATAAGCAATCCAGGAGACCGCTAAGATGGTGGTGGATGTTCAACCTCCGCTAACAGTGCCGTCCTTCTACACCTAAACACCTCAAGGTCAAAGACGCCCAGCCTACCATAAGTACGATCGTCCAACCATACCCAACTGAAATCCCACACCCCACCAGTATGAGTGATACCCATACTATCTAAATCCCTAACGTCATCATAGTCCGGGCACGAAGTCAGTACATGCCTCCAGTCCTCAATTCCCCTCCCACACCGACAGTCAGCTGATTCAGTCTGGCCAATTCGATGCAAAAATGCATTGAAAGAGCCATGTCCCGTCAGTATGAAGTCCAGACTCAAGCCAAAGCCAAAGTTAGGGTGTCTCCGTACGAACGTAACGTCCGGAACGAATCCATAAGTCACCCTTCCCTTGTCGCTGTTCGTCCATCTCGTCTGCCACCTATCTACAAGGCACCCCTGCAAAAGGGCTTTATACATATCTCTCCCATTCTCGAGCTCCGAAGCAGAAAGCCAATCGTTCGTCCCAAGTGGCAGTCCCCTTTTGACCCTGAAAGCAATGCTACGACGCACCACTTCTAAGACAAGCTGTGGTACACCAATAAGGACGTGCAAAGCATCGGTAGAGACTGTCCGGTTCATCGGGACACATGCCAGGAGTGCAATTCTCTGACACGTAAGAATCTTACTCTGTTCAACAACAGACATGACCGTCTTATACCAAACCGACGCGCCATACGCCGCACAAGCAACGTAAAGCCCATCGTATATGATACGGACGGCACGCCTGCTGAGTCCCAATTCACTCCTCAATATGCGCCTAACCTTTCCAACAATGGCTACCAGTCTATGCCTGACATAGGTGAGAGGTACCTGACCTAAGTCACAATAAGTCCCTCATTGGCTTGTGTCGGGGCTTGTCATTGTTGCCATAATTACCTTTATTAGCTTAAGAGTACTGCTGCCTGCATACGTAACGGTGTTGCCAGTCCGATTCTTTTTGGGATATTTTGGTTTTACATTGAAATTACCGTACATAAATCGAAATTTGTAGCAACTACAAGAACATTCGAAGTTGATAATGAAATGCTATAAAAGGTTGCGAATTGCAGTTGGTGAGTTCAGTGATCATTTGGCTGTCAATAAGTAAAGTCACGTTGAGGAGTAAATAAAAGTGTTGTTGTATAAGCAAATTTGCTGTATTAAGAGTGAAGTTAATAAAAAAGAGATAAAATGCAAAACAACCACAAAAAAGTGTTTTATTTTATTTTAACGAAATATAAACGAACTCAGACGTTTCAAAAAAGTTTTAAATGTAACAATATGATTTCAAGATTACTTACAATGCCACTAAAAATGCCTTTCTATTTATCACTTGGTAATATGTAAGTAAAAATACAACTTTTCAGGTCCTTATTTCAAATTTACTCAATTCATTATTTCTGTTAAAATTTGTTTATCAGCTAGGGTCGATTAGGTTTTAAGTACTTCCAAGATGTGCGATTACATTAAAGGTAACGTGGTTAAAGGATCGATTTCAAACAAAAGAAAGAGGGTTTGTGCTGTGCCAATAAAAAAACGTTAACAAATTTATTACCACAAAGTTGATGTAAATCGGTACAAAACTATGTATTTATTATTTAATTTTGAACATTTTTTAAGAGTAACAAACGTGTTCGCAAACGGATAATATCACCACCATCTATACTGGATGTATGCATACCTATAAGTTATAACAAAATACTTGAGAAAAGTAGTGTCGAAGAAGTGATATATAGAAGAATAAATTTTTTATTATGTATAAAAAAAGGTTCGCGTGTAGAGATTTGAGTAGAATGTTGTAAAATGCTCGTTTTTCCTTTATATGCCATTTGAGGCATATTAAAATTTTTCTAATTACGAAAGAGGAAAATTTGCTAAGAAATACAGAAACCGATACATAACTCTTGCCGTTTCATTCACATGTTATATGTAAGGTGATGTTCATGCTGTTGTTTTAAATGATGTTCTTACTTCTGTTGTTCACCTATCCTATGCTTAGTTAGGTATGCATGAGAAATGCTTGCACGTGTAACTTAAATATTCTCCAAGGGAAAGTGAATTCAAATAAAAAAAGAAATAAAAACAATAACGAAAAAATAAAAATAAACAATATTTTGACAAGCTGTAAAAGAAGGACTAATAAAAAAGCATTAAATTTAAAAAATCTGCTTCATTGTTGAATAAATAAATTTTGTCTGAATTAAAAAATAAATAAATAAATAAAAATAAATTAAAAGTTAAATGTTGGATCAAAAAACTCAAATAACCTACGGTATATTAAGCTTAACATTCAAATTTATATTTTAAATCAATTTTCGAACGGAATACTTTAGCAAGTTTAAACACAGTTCGTAAAAAGCTGCCACGATTGGCACTTTTTCTTAATTTTTGGGGTCAGGCATAATATAGGGATTTTTTTAGAGGTTTATAACTTTCAGTTGGCAACACTGCTTTATTTGACAACCAATTTAACAGCTGACAGTTGATTTTTGTTCAGTTTGGTTTTATATTTCATTCTGAGTAGACATACATACGCCAGAGCAACGCTTAAAAAATTTTTGAAAGTTTTTATTAAAATAATGGTTCTGTTCGTCAAACTTATTCTGCACTTCGTCTATTTTATGGCGTATATAATCGTCCTACGGATCCAATCGTCCCACAGACTAAGATCGTGTGACTTAGCCCCATTGTATTATTTTTTTTTTTTTTTGAGTTATATAAAAACACTTGCCTACGTCGATAAGCCAGAGACAATTAAACACCTGGCAATCAGCATTTGAAAAGTTATTGGCCGCGTATGCCGCATAAAGTTTATAAAAGTTGCTGTTTCAGACTGCGCAGCGCGCCACATATGTGAAATCATATTTAGACATTAACGTCATAAAATTTTCTATCCAAAAAAAAAAAATTGTTTCTTTGATATTACAACTAAATTTGTTTTGTTAAATTATTATCCAAACTTGTGTAAATGTAAAAAACACCTGATATATATAAAACTTTCCTACTTATTTCGAACCTCATCTTCTATTCAGTGTCGAAGTTTTTGGAAATGTTGCATCATTGCTGTTTATCTTGTGCTGTTGCTTTAGCCATTCTTCTGTCTAAGCTGTTCTCCTTGAAGATATTATCGATCGAATCTTATTATGTTGTTCTTCTACCCTAACATCAAAACTCTTTTGGGCATCCTGGTAACAGGGCCGTACCATCTCAGCTTGGATCGCTTAATTTTAGTTAGTAAGGGTTACATTCTTAGGTCCCCTCTAAAAGTTTCGTTCCTTAGGCTGTTACTTAATTTTTGTGTTTAGTTATTGCAAGATTGTTTTCGTCTTCTTCTACATCAATTACCTTTGTTTCCCCCTTCTATTCTTATCTCTTTTCTACGCAGGACGATCACAATGGATCAGATGGTCTGTGGGTGTTTGCGACCATCGGCGTTTTATCTACGCTTCGTAGATATTTAATTTCTATTGCCGTACGTATAGTTATAGACCGCTAGTTCTATGTATTTCTATTTCTGTTAAAACCTGTATTTAATCTAGCCGATATTCTAGCGTTTAGGTACTTCTCCAATTCCTATTCGTATCTATAACCGACCCCAGGTATCGGTATTGTTCCGCATGTTTCAGCATTTTCGTTCTGATTTCAATGCAATGGTCAACTCTTTCACGACAAATTACCATTATTTCCATTTTCCTCGTATTTATACGGAAGCCTTTGTTGGTCATTTCACCCGCAAAGAGATTGCAGATGCTCTGTAGCTCATTTGCCCTATTTGGCACTAGAGCCACATCGTCTGCATAGACAAGAACTATTGTTCTCACTGGTTGTAGTTTACAATAACCCATTGGACACGATGTAATTAATTGTTTACAGATTTTAAATATATCGTCGAGGACTACAATAAAAAGGTACGTTTTCCTGAACTCCCCGAAGATGTAAAGGAAAGAGGAACTCAAATTTGTTCATTTATACTAGAAGCCCAGGTCTAAGCAATTAAAAGTTTTATATTGTAATCAAATAATTTAAATTTCTAGTTTTCTTCTTCAAGAATACTTAATTTTCCTATTTCATAGTATTCTAGGAATAATTATCCGATATCTGATAGATCCAATCAATGCACAACTATATAAACAACAATCTTGCGTGCAGCCAAATCACTCAAGTATGGAAAACATTAATAGTATGTGAGTGCTTCATATGCTGTATAGGGGATTGCCATAAAGGCGTGACTCAACCACAGGTGTCAAACAAGAATGCATCTTGTAGCCGCTGTTATTTATTGTAGTCTCAGATTGGAGCTCGAAATGTTTTACTTGCAAAGCAGAAGTATCAACTGGAGGCTTAATTTAAATTCAGAATTGAATTGTTCTACTCTCTTACACCTGCCAACATATACAGACAAAGCTCAGCTTACCTTGTAGCTTTACTTCCTTTGGATGTGATTTTTTCTTGGATGGAGATGCACAACATGGCATAAACAACATAATTTAAAATGCAAGAATAACCTTTGCTAGACTTCGAAATATACTGAGTGCTCGCAACATCCGGATGGATACAAAAATAAACATTTTCAACGCATGCGCGAAACCAAAATGAATATACAAACTTTCATTTTTCGCTGCTTACGAAATACATATATATATTCATAAACACATAGATATCGAAAAATGTCGTTAATAAAACATACATATGTACATAGATGGTTCTCCGATGTCTTATTTTTCTATTATTTAATAACTAAATATGGAATCAGAATCAGTTCAACGGCGAAAAATTGGAGAGTCACTCCTTCTGTTAATGTTAATACTGATGAATTGAATTATAATTTTTTGATATTCCTCGACCTGAGCAGAATGTATATGAGAATATGCGTTCAGTATCCAACCAGTAGGTCGTCGGTTTAATACTAGGCCAGACCATCTTAAAAAAGAAAAAAGTTTTCGATAGCGGTATCACCTCATAACATTAGCTAGTAACTGGTTATGAGTATAAATGCTATTGAAAACTTCTCTAAATGCATTTGCCGTTGGGAGCAGACATTAAGCTGTAGGTCCCTTTCATTGAATTTAAAAATAGAATCGGATGGAGTTCATTGCCTGAGAGAAGTCCCCATGTTCCTTCATGGAATGTTATGGGAATTAATATTTCTATTGGGACGACTTTTAGCTTTTGTTGCGTAGGTCATAGTGAGGATTTTGAGAGTTTTTCTGCTGTAAAATCTAGGACAACTGGAATGAATGGGTTCGATCCAACATTTATTAAGCTTTTATTACCAAGAATTCTGCCGTTTTTAACACACTTGTGTAACACTGTCCTGACAAAATCAGTATTTCCAGATGAATGGACATTATTGAAAATTACTCCTATTCCGAAGGGGAACATCGAATTTAGACCCATTGCGATTCTTCCGTTTTTGTCTAAGATAATGGAGAATATAATGGGAAAACATGAATATCCTAGGCAAAGGAATTTATTGTCTGTGGTACAATCAGAATTTGTGAAAGGAAGATTTTTCATTATAGCTCTTACAGATGTAGTTGAGAATCTGAGGTATAACCTATACAAGGGAAAGGTGTCGTTTTTAATACAACTTGATCAGAGCAAGGCATTCGATACATTAGATCATCTAAAAAACTTGGGAAATTATTTTATTTTTCCCCAGCAGCCTGTAATATCATTCGCACATATCTTACGAGATGATCTCAAACAGTTTTATACAATGGCAGATATTAAGGGACTCTCAATATAAGCCGTGGTGTCCCGCAGGGATGAATTCTTGGACCTCATCTTTTTGTATCCATATAGAATATTTACCAAATGTAATAAAGCGTTGTGGGGTTCAAATGTATGCTGATGATGTGGAGATGGATAGTAGTTGTGAATTGAATATTGTTTCTCAGTGTGTTGACAATATCAACTCTGACTTAGCTAGGATTAACGAATGGGCCACGAACAACGGACTGTGCATCAATCCTACTAAATCGAAGTGCATTTTTCTCAACAGAAACAATAGGATTCTTAATAATGACATTGTGGTAAAAATAGATGATAATAATATTCAGTTTGTTAGCTCTTGTAAAAATTTAGGCGTCATATTTGATGATAAACTGTCCTGGTCCAGCCACGAAGCGGCCATTGTTGGTCGTGTTTACGGAATGCTTAGGAATCTTTGGGCTGTTAAATATTCAACTTCACTGGAAATTCGTTCTTTGCTTGCAAACGTACCTAATACCGGTTCTATTATACGGTTGTGAGATTTATGCGTTTTGCACACGATCCGACTTTAATGAGCTAAGGATTGCATATAATAATATTGATATATTTATGGTATGATATATAACATGACCTGTGAGAATCTTTTAAAGATTTATAGCCTAATTTTATTACATAAGATTATAACTACCCAGCAACCGAATAATCTCTTTGGAGTGTTGAGATTTAGTAGATCAGCACCAGGTAGGAAACTAATACAGCAGAGATATATGAGGACTTTTCCACAGCGGCAATTTTTCATTTACTGCACTAGTCTTTGGAACGAATTACCGAATCGGATTCAGAATATTAGTAGCGTAAGGCGGTTTAAGCTTGATCTTCGTGGATATTTAGCTTGATAATGTAAATACATATTTTTTAAATTGTTTAAAATTTCCTTCTTTTTGTTTTTATTCCTTCACTTTGTACACATGTCGGAATATTTAAAGTCTACAGGAAATGAGAAAAAAATAATTATTTTGTAATGGAGTATATTATACGGATTATATTTTGTGGTTAATTTGTAACCGAAAATTACAGAAGTATTTGGATATTGATTTTATTATAAAGGGTCCGCCAAATAAAATTTTACTTTTGAAAATGCTATAAAAGAATATTTTCTCAAATTTCTTTTTTTAATTTGAAAGTACATTCCTTCCGGTTAATAATGGAAAATAATTTCATTCAAATGGCTGCCTCGGCTGGCCATGCAGTAGCCTATACGATCGGTCCAATTTTTAAGCACATTATCGATTGTGTGCAGCTGTATTTCACCAATGGCTTCAAGAATATTGTCCTTTAAAGCGTCAATTGTCTCGGGCTTGTTGGCGTAACACTTATCTTTGACGGCACCCCACAAATAATAGTCCAACGGCGTCAAATCGCAGCTCCGAGGTGACCAAACGACATCAGCTCTGCGGCTGAAAATGCGATCTTCAAAAACAGGGCGCAAAACATCGAGTGTAGCTTCCGCTGTATGGCACGTAGCGCCGTCCTGTCGAAGCCAAATGTTGCTAATATCCTCCTCTTCGATTTTTTGAACAAAAATTGGTTCAACATGGCCCAATAACGATCGCTATTGACTGTAACGGCTACTCCTTGCTCATTTTTGAAGAAAAATGGCCAATTATGCCTCTGGACCAAAATCCGCACCAAACAGTGACTCGTCTTGAGTGTATCGGCTTTTCAATGTATTCGTGCGGGTTTTCTGTGCCTCAAATGCGACAATTTTGCTTGTTTACATACCCGCCTAGATCAAAACGAGCTTCATCCGAAAAGATGATTTTTTTGGCAAAATCGGCATCTTCTGTAAATCGATCGATCAAAGTAATGTCGCAATATTTCCCAGCGTTGTTCAAGCGTATACACAACCATATTCGTTAAGCGGAAGGATAAAACTAATTATCTGTCAAATCAGACATGAGCTAAGTGTTACTATTCGCGAAATAAGCACTAGTTGAAAAAAAACGTTAGATGGCGGACCCGATATATCGCTTGAGTTTTACAAGCAATGCAATTTTCAGATAACTAATAGGTATTTGTCTCTATAAGCTCAAAAATTAAGAAGAAGAAAAAATAACGACTTTGTGCGTTAAAAATAGTGGTGCTGTGCATTTTTTTGTACTCTTGGCTTAAACAATAACTTCGAAAAGGGCACATCCTCGTGTTCCCTCTGCTATGACGTTTAAAGTAGAAACAATGCTAGGGAGGTTAGTTTTTCAAGTGTAGTAGGTGCAGGGAAGCATTTGGGACTCATTGATATGAAAAAACCAGAGATTTTCCGTTTTCGAAATTGCATATAGTTATTATATTGTTACGTTTTTACGTTTTTAAAATCATGAATTTATGAGTTTGTAGATAATTAAAAATCCTTTCGTCAACACAGTTATGTGTACCACTGCTTGTAATCCTTTTACAGGCAATAACAATTTTTATTTTTAATTACTCTGTCTGTTTACAACTTTGCATACAAAAACAATTATTCGACAGATCTTTCTTCCTAAAGATCTTCTAAACCGATTGTAGTTATAACTTAGTTTCAATCACAACCTATTCAACCAGAGGTTATCCACACTTAACTCTTTTTACTGAGTTGGCTCCAACTAAACTGTTTTTACTTCAATACTGGCTTCACGAGTTTATTTCTAATAACACATCGCTGAGTTAACTTTATTTAAAACTGCACTCGCTGAGTTTACGACACATAAACCGATTGCTGTTCGCATCGATGTACTTTTTATATGGCTAAGTAAACAACACATCGAAAGCTCTCGAATCTCTAGACCTACAAAACTATCGATAGTCAGCCCACTCGAGATTTTCGATAGCTTGCAAAGAAACTATCGATACTATCAATACTATCGGATTCTTTTAAGTACTACTAGTGGCAACAATATAGGAATTTAAGTGAAAGGGAAAGTTTAATAATAAATATACAGTGTAGAAACAAAAAATAGGGACACTATTTTCTTTCGAGGATGTAACAAAACTGTATGTATTGATGTTTTTGATGGAAGATTAATTCTCATATATAGCGAAAATTGCTCAGCCCACAACTAAGGTGTCCACAACTAAAGTTCTTAATAAGATCCAGTGAAAGAAAACTGCAGAGACTATGGGAAAAAGGCGTAGAGCAACTGTCAATTTTTAATTTTTTGTACTTCAAAGATTAATCTCTTCAAGTCATTGAAAAACCTCAAAAATTAAGTAATTCTCCTGTTTCAAGTCGGTAAGAGTCCTCGAAATGTACCATTTCTCAGCAAATGGAAGCAACACCTGCACCGTAATAATTAGAACAACATTCTATGGTCTGACGAAGCGAAGATTAATTTGTGCGGGTCAAATGCAGAAGCGTATGTACGAACATATTTTAGTTAAAATTCATACTTTATTTGAGTTTAATAAATAGAAATTTAAGAAACTGTTAAGTTGTGTCCCTATGTAATATGCGTCGAACAAATTTTTGCAAATGTAATTTTGACTACATTTAGTGGCCTCCGCATTTGCTCTTAGAATTGGACGATAGTATCGATAGTGAAAAAAAAACTATCGATGGTCAGGCAAAAACAAAACTACGAACCTCTCGATATCTCTGGTAGATTCCATTTATTTCTTTTAATTTCTTTTTAGTTCTTTTGTAATCATGCGTATGTGAACATCTACCTCTTTCAGCTCTTAGTATTTGTTGTTGCTTGTTTTCTTTGCTGCTTAATTATTATTGTTGCCGTGTTATTTTTATTCACTTTATCTCTGCAAATGGTTATCGTTGTAGATTTGGTTATTTGTAAGCAGCCCGTATAGTTCTTCTTGCAGCTTTGTTTTATTCATTTAAGCGGTGTAATAAACGCTGTGGTGTCCAACCTTATTTTCGTAATAATACATTTAATTTATATTTATATTGTTTTTCTTTAAACTTCTCCGATCTATATTGTATTTTAATTTGATAATTCTCTGTAATTTATTTATTTTTTCTCTTCCTTAAATTGTAGTGATAACCTATTAAACTTTAGCACTTTAAATTTGTAATCTCACTAGTACAGTAAATTATAAGATTTTAGTCTTGTCGTGCTAGATGCAATATATTATTAAATAAATAAAAAATAAATTAAAGAAATAATATTGTAAAGTAATTAAAGAAAACAAACTTCTAAAAATTTGTTTAAAAAATATGGTTTTTACAGCTATTTTCCTGAAGCACCTAAAATACATTTTTTCCATAGTATTTATTATTATATGTTTGTCCTCTTGGGACAATATAGAAAAGTAGCCAAAAATTTTTTTTAGTATTTTATTCAGCGGGTTATTATCTTTCAATATATGTATACCTTTTGAAAGTTATATAAATCCAAAGTGAGTGGTTATTAGATTTTTATCTATGGGACAATGTACTGTGCATCATTTGCATTCCTAAATATATATCGCGACCCTCGTGTTGCTTTAAGAGCAAACTAGTAAAACGTCTGTTATCATCAAAACACAAAGGTGAAAATAGGGATAACTTAGTTTAACTAATACCTGTTATATTCAGAAAAAATTAAATCTGATATATTTCACTGCATGTTTAAAATACGCGTTTAAAAGTATCTAATTTTGTAATCATATGAAAGAATTAAATTTTGTTTGTTTGCTTTAAGATAACCTTAAAATGCCCTTTATTTCTCTTGTACTGTCTAAATCATAAAAATGAATTCAAAAATAAATTCATTTTTATATTTTACTTGAATACGTTTTAAATGCTTTAAATAAAAATGTGTAATTTCCTTTATTTCATTAAGTTTTTTTTTATTAATTCAGGTGCTACACTGCAGTGATTCTTATATGATAATCTTTTTCCTGTTATTGTTTTATGTTTACACTGAGCTTTAAATGTTTACAGGATATATACATACACTCGAGTTAAAAATAATATAAATTCTTCATTTCGTGTTGCTGTCAGTAATAAAATATTTATGTCACCAAAAACAATAATAAGAAATTTATTATTTACGAACAAACTTAGGAATGAGGAAATAAATAAATGAAAAAATGAATGAGTGAGCAGATGAAATAAGTGAATGATAAAATTGTGCGTCAATCAGCCAAGAATACGCATTTGCATCAACAGTAATATAGCAGGAAAAAAAAAAACAATAAAAATCTGACCCTTGACATTTATTTATTCGTTTTCTCATTCACTTACCAACTTATCTCTGAACTTTCCCACTCTTTTTCAACTCAAGTATATGCAATAGAATCCACGTTAACCACAAAACAATATAATGATGATGATGATGATAAACTAATAGAACTGAATTGTACACTTGTGCTCTCATAAAAAAATATAAATATTATCTGTATATAGACTGTATATAAGAACTTCACATATATTATATAATACAAGGAACTAAAATGACAAGAATCCAAATGAAATTAGCAAACAGAATGAGAGCTATGGCAAGAGAGCAAGCGAGTGAGTGCAAGGATTTCTTGACGTTACTCATGACCACGTCTTGGCTTATCAAGAACTTTTAAAAGTGAAACATCACCAGAAGCAGTTAAAACTAAAACAAGAACAAAAACATTAAAAAGTTATAAAGAACAAATCCAAAGGAATATATAACACAAAACAAAAACTACCAAAACAAAACAGACAGGCCAGTCAGGCACCTTATCATGCTACTGAGAAACTAACAGTACGTGAGTCGTTTCATAAGTCTTTAAACTTAACTCAATTAAAACTTAACTTAATAATTGTTAGTGAATAATATTAAAATCAATTTTAAAAGCAATATCTCTTATCCTTTTTAGTCATGTGTGTTTGTTATTCAGTAATTAAACTGCTTTGAGGCTATTGTGGCTACGCTTTTGCCATCAGTTAACAACTTAACAAATTCTACCAGCAATATGATAAAGGCAATGCTAAAACTTCCAACAATTTCGTTACATGTTGTACCTAACAGTACGTGTTTTTTTAAATATTTTTAACCCATATGGCACCGGCAAAAATAAAATTGAACTCGAATATGGGGTAGGCCATCTGTCGGCTTAAGTTTTAACCAGCGCTTATTTTAAAACTGACAATAATTATGTCATTCAAACACACACAATTAATTGGAAATTGCACCAAAAGAAGGACGAACAGCACCATGATAACCGATTTTTTTGTGCTTGCTCTTCATAGTATTGATGTGAACGATGTTTGGTTTTAACTGGATGATAAAACTTGCCACACATTTCATGCCACAATCGATTTATCGCGTCGGCTTATAAGTGTTTGATGGCCGTTAAATTAGCTGAAATGGTGATGTCAGTTGGCCGCCAAAAAGATTTGCGATTTGACACCGTTGGACCTGTTTTGCCGACAAACCAGGGACAATTTTGCATTTGAAGGCCAGCATTAGTGATGCCATTGCCGAGATACGACCCCATACACTCGAAAATGTTCTCAAAAATGGGGTATTGTAAGGCCAGTCGCAGCAGACGTATGAATAATAAAATATTTCATTTCTATCCGGAATAATTGTACTTCACAACAAAAAAATAAATTTGACAAAATTTGAAACTGTTTTTGTTTTATTGCAGTTTTAAACATAACTTTTAAATGGCCCACCCGATATATCCTTTAACTCTACATAGAGAACGCAAGCCCATCTTTGTCATTTGTTATATGAAAAAGTTTTTACGGTCAAAATTCTTAGCCATACTACGGCCTCGTATCACATAAGCATGAGCGGAAGAGAGGCTGCCTTCACCTTGGAAGAAAGGTATCATTGTGAAGTAACTAAAAAGTGGTGACTTTTAAGATGGCAATAACTGGAAAGAAATCACTCTGCTTAACATCATATACAAGATACTTGCAGTGAAGGCTTCAGAGCAATATAGAGAACATATTGCCAGACGAACAGGCAGGCTTCCGGCCAAATGCATTCTGACTATACCATGCCAAAACTCTATGCCTCATAATAAAACAAACTCTAGAATGGCGTGTTCGACAGTGCAACTCTTGGTCGAATAATAAGTGCATTGTCAGAGAATGCATAACTCTCTGTCCTTAACAAAGGGAGCATCATCCAACCATTCTATACTAACACTGAAGTAATGTCCACTTTCACCTCTACAATCGAACTATCGGGTACGCCATCTAACATTTTTTTTCAACTAGTGCTTATTTCGTGAATGGTAACACTTAGCTCATGTCTGATTTGACAGATAATTAGTTTTATACTTCCGCTGAGCGAATATGGTTGTGTATACGCTTGAACTACGCTGGGAAATATTGCGACATTACTTTGATCGATCGACTTACAGAAGATGCCGATTTTGCCAAAAAAAATTATCTTTTCAGATGAAGCTCATTTTGGTGGTGGCGGGTATATATACAAGCAAAATTGTCGCAATTGGGGCACAGAAAACCCGCACGCATACATTGAAAAGCTGATACATGCCAGACGAGTCACTGCTTGGGACGAATTTTCGTCCAGAGGCATAATTGGGCCATTTTTTTCGAAAATGAGCAAGGAGTGGCCGTTGCAGTCAATGGCGATCGTTATCGGGCCATGTTGAACGAATTTTTGTTCACAAAAATTGAAGAGGAGGATGTTGGCAACATTTGGTTTCAACAGGACGGCGCTACGTGCCACACAGCCGAAGCTACACTCGATGTTTTGCGCCCTGTCTTTGAAGATCGCATTATCAGCCGAACAGCTAATGTCGTTTGGCCACCTGGGAGCTGCGATCTGACACCGTTGTACTATTATTTGTGGAGTGCCGTCAAAGATAAGTGTTACGCCAACAAGCCAGAGACAATTGACGCTTTAAATAACAATATACGTGAAGCCATTTTTGAAATACAGCTGCATTGAACCGATCGTGTAGGCTACTGCATGGCCAGCCGAGGCAGCCATTTGAATGAAATTATTTTCCATTATTAACCGGAAGGATTATACTTTCAAGTAAAAAAGAAATCTGAGAAAATATTTTTTTTAGATGAGATCATGAGCGATCTCTCTTCATGGAGAAAAAGTATAACGTGGAGTCCCAACCGACAACTCTAGGATCTGGATTATGCAGATAACATTAACATACTCTCACGCAATTTCTCCAACATGCACTTAAAATTAAAAGACCTGTAGGCTGGCTCGCAGTGTTCGACTTGAGATAAATTTCAGGAAAACCAAAGCCATGATAATTAACAATAATAGCACAGAAAACATCATGCTACAGCGCCAAACAATCAAGTATGTAGATATCTTCTACTATTTTGGAAGCATAAGGGCGGCAAAGCAAGAGTAGTTTTGTTGTAATTGTATGTAATGGGTGTCGTATAAGCGATATTCTTTTTTTTGCAAAATTCATCAATATTACTCATACGCTCAGTAGAAACTTCGGCAATTACTGTAAAAAGAATTTTTTTAAAAACTAGGTACTTTCACTTTATTGGGAAAAAAATATGTATTTACCAATGGATTTTCATGAATTAAGGTTTATTTTATTTCTATTATATGGCACTTTAAGGATAAATAGTAAAACTGAAGCAGCCTCTTCAAAAATCTCACATCTTAGAAAAAAAGTTCTAAAAACAAAATCTTTCCATAGAATCTGAAATGTTGATGACTTTTAAAATCAGGCAACCAAAGCGCAGCAAAAAATAGCCACTATATTTTTTCCATGGTCAGGAAAGGACTAGAGGAAGGTACATCTCTAACATCAAAATTAGCAATTTGCAAACGAGTAAACCATTTCTCTGCTGTTTTTTTAGTTAAAGCTTTAGCAGCTTGCGATACATTCTTACATTTGCTAAAATAAAGGATATGCAAAATATATAGTAATGTATTGAATTCTCACTAAATTTTAAACGTAGAAAACTTTTCACAGAATAATGTGATTTTAATAAAGTCATATAACAAAGTGTCATTTATGAAACATGCTATAGTGATGCCTGATGCATTTAGTCTTGCAAGATACATTGCATATTAAAGCCATCTACTAACAGCTTGTAACCGAAATTAACCGGGCATGTAATATATGGATTAGTTAATATAGTAAGAAAAGCATATAGGGAATGAAATATTAATTTACACTCTTTATGGGTATTTGGAGAGGAACTAAATATATAAATTAAAGAAACACCATACCTGCCAATACTTTAAGCCTTTTTCTTTCAAGCCATTAGCTTAATCTCAATCCTAATTATGCCTGCTATTTCCACATCTCTATTTAACTGTCTCTATCATGTGGGGCCGGGTCTAGCCGGTTTAACTTATGTTTTAATATCTCGGTTCAAATCGGGACTTGGTCTAGAAGCGCTTATAGATCGGAATTAGAAACATTATTCGGCCATAATATTTTGAATATACCTATAGAACATCGGTTAAAATACCACCAACATGAATATGCAGCAGTCTGATGGCACGTTTCGCATAGGTATAGTAAGGCTGACTTGAAGAACTAATATGGCGCTTGGGTATTTAGATATCTAGCTCTTCCAAGTCGTCCAATACAGTATAGAGAAAAGCCAGTATAGGGTGCAGCAGTTTCAAAACTAATATAATATACGCGTATGAGCATAATAATATACATAAATTAACACAAAACTGTATTTTATTAATTCTTAAATCGTATTTATTTTTTCGTTGAATGTTTTATATACAATCAAATAATAAATTATATAATTACAAAAAAACATTACATACATATGTATGTAAATAAATAAAATAATAATAATAATGTAAGTATTATAGTAACAAAAAATATAATAAATATATATAAATAACAATAGTCAAGACACAACAGTAAAATAAATTAAATAAATAATAACATTAAATTAATACATTAAACGGTATTTAAGGACCAAAAAAAACATTGTACAAATACAAGGATAAAATAAAAAATCAGTTTAAAAGAATTGTAAATTCAAAATAGCAAGAGAAAAAATCGATAAAACAGCCATGTGAAATGGTAGAATCAAGATAACGAAGGATGGTAGCAATCAAAAATACATATCAATAGCGGAACAATTATGAGCATCATAATGAATAGAGAGATCAGGATAACAAATAATTAGCGGAGTACAATTGAATGTGCAATTTCAAAAATGCCACATGTCGGAATATTTAAAGTTAACAGGAAATGAAAAAATTAACTATTTTGTAATGAAGTATATTAGTTAAAAAAAATTTTATACGGATTTTAATTTGTGGCTAATTTGTAAACGAAAATTACAGAAGTATTTGGATTTTGACTTTATTATATATGACTGTTCTTATTTAAAGTTAATGACGTATGCCCTTTTCGAAATTTATGATATCGAGTATACAAAATTTAACAAAAAAACCATATTAATTTGCATAAAACTTCATTTTGGTATAAAAAATTAAAGGCAATACTTCTACTAAAAATAAATAATATACTTTAAAGAAAAATCTTCTTCGGGAAGCTCTTTTTCAATTGTAGTCGGCCATTGCAGTATTTCTTCATAAGATTTTGTAAATTCTGCCGGTATAAAGGGTCCGCCAAATAATTTTTTATTCTCAAATTTCTTTTTTTATTTGAAAGCACAATTCTTTCGGTTAATAATGGAAAATAATTTCATTCAAATAGCTGCCTCGGCTGGCCATGCAGTAGCCTACACGATTGGTCCAATTTTTAAGCACATTATCGATTGTGTGCAGCTGTATTTCACCAATGGCTTCACGAATATTGTCCTTTAAAGCGTCAATTGTCTCTGGCTTGTTGGCGTTATACTTTCTTTGACGGCACCCCACAAATAATAGCCCAACGGTGTCAAATCGCAGCTCCGAGGTGGTCAAAGAATACCAGCTCTGCGGCTGATAATGCGATCTTCAAAAACAGGGCGTAAAACTTCGAGTGTAGCTTCGGCTGTGTGGCACGTAGCGCCGTCCTGTTGAAACCAAATGTTGCTAATATCCTCTTCTTCAATTTTTGTGAACAAAAATTTGTTCGATATGGCCCGATAATGATCGCCATTGACTATAACGGCCACTCTTTGCTCATTTTCGTAGAAAAATCGCGCAATTATGCCTCTGGACTAAAATCCGCACCAAACAGTGACTCGTCTTGGATGTATCGGCTTTTCAATGTATGCGTGCGGATTTTCTGTGCCACAAATGCGACAATTTTGCTTGTTTACTTACCCGCCAAGATCAAAAAGAGCTTCATCTGAAAAGATGATTTTTTTTGGCAAAATCGGCATCTTCTGTAAGTCGATCGATCAAAGTAATGTCGCATTATTTCCCACCGTTGTTCAAGCGTATACACGACCATATTCGTTCAGCGGAAGGACAAAACTAATTATCTGTCAAATCAGACATGAGCTAAGTGTTACCATTAACGAAAAAAAAACGTTAGATGGCGGACCCGATATATTGCTTGAGTTTTACAATGTATGCAATTTGCAGATAATTAATAGGTACTTTGTCTCTATAAGCTCAAAAAAGAAGAAGAAAAAAATAACGGCTTTGCGCGTTAAAAAAAACCAGTGCTGCGCATTTTTTTGTACTCTTGATTTAAACAATAATTTCGAAAAGAGCACATCTCTTAGAGTTCTGTCCCCTCTGCTATGACGTTTAAAGTAGAAATAATACTAGGGAGGTTAGTTTTTAAAGCGTAGTAGGTGCAGGGAAGCATTTGGGACTCATTGATACAAAAAAACGCATTTGCCAAAATATGCGAGATGTGCCCTTTTCGAAATTGCATATTCAATTAAAATGATGCAACAGTAACACGCTGACAAATTTTTAATTGCAAATAAAATAAATGTGTATGTTGAAAATTTTTAATCGCGACACAAGTCTTTATAAATTGCAATTAATAGAATAGTTTACGTAGGACGTAATCCCAACGGTCACACGGACGGACATATTAACCGATACATCAGTTATTATAACTAATTTATAAAAATACAGTGTTTTCCGACCCTGAAACACAATGACAATTAAAGACTAAGCAACTTACCACCTTGATCAAAACGGTCCCGGCGGTCCCATCGTTTCAATTTGAGTTTCAAGGTGGTACATGTATATATAATATTCTCAATATACATATGTTGCTTAGTTTTTAATTGTCATCTTCAAAAAATTAATACCTGATACAATTTTTCTAATCGGTTCTGGCGGGTACAACAGGAATCTCTTTTCGATATTTTGGTAACACCCCCAAAATCTTGAGTTAGGAGAAAAAACAGTTTTCTTACCCCACTTAACTGATTTTAAGTTTCCCAGCGGTTGTCGAAAAAAATAGAAATTTTTCTTTCCATCGGAAGCGTTGAATTGAAAAATTTCAGCGTGATTTTTTGGATGTCTCCGTTGCCTTTCAGATTCTATTTAGTCGACCGAAAGTCGATCTACACAGAATTAAATAACAGAATTTTGTCACACATGGATTCCCCATTGTGTGTATATGTGGCGTTGTTTACGCGCATGGCACAAGTTTCTCCAATATTCACCTCTACAACAAGGTTTTCATTGAGTTTGTACTGCATGTTGGAAAATTTGTTGGAGAGTAAGCATTATTATTGTTATTATAAGATCGACCAAGATACTGCAAACCACTAGATCAATTGTGCTCTTAAGGCCTAGAGTTTGTTCAGCAGATCTGCTCTCTTTCTAATACACACCAGCAGGCCTGAAACTATAATGGTGGATATGTCACCCAGTGTGTTCCTATGACCATCTAAACCTTTCAAGGACCCCATATTCACACAATATGTGTTCCTTTGTTTCTGTTGCCTGTGAGCGCAATCTATAAACATCTACGTCTGTAACCGCTATCATCTTCAGATTCGTTCTTAGCCTACAGAGGCCAGTAAGAGACTCTGTAAGGAGTTTCAAGTCCAGTCTGAGACATGAGAAATTCAAAACGATGCCCAAATGGCAGACTAATCGTCACCCTAGAGTGGCGAAATCCCCCTTGGTCATTCCACTGTTCCAAACATTTGGCGATTTCCCAATTGTTGATTAGATTAAGGTGCTGCACAGTAAGGTTCCGGACCGACATTGGCCTTTCTGGCCAATTTATCCGCTATTTCAATACCATCTATTCTACAGTTTCCAGGTACCCAAAACAGCTGGAACTTATTTCCAAGAAACAGTTTGCACAATGAATCGTAGCAATATTTGACCAGCCCGAAGTCATACGAGGAAAGTAAGCATATATTATTCGCATTTTCTAGACCTTTTAGATGTTTGTGCATATCCCATACAATCCCTCTTTTCATCTACTCGTATACTCTTTCATAACTACTCGTATACTGTTTCCAATATATGTTTTTCCATTCAATGGATATCTCGGTTATATTGCGGAGAGTATTTGTATGGTCCAAATAAATTCTGTGCGTTCTAAAGCCAGCCTATGGATCCCATAGAGATTGTTCTATACATTGATGTCTACTATTTATTATAATTTCCAATATTCTGTAGACAGTGTTTGGCAGTGCTATATCTTTCTAGTGGTTAGAGTCCGCCCAATCATGTTTTTCTTATAGAATTTAAGTCGTAAGTATTTGAAATTAAAATTACTATTGACAAAAACTGGCAGTATAATAATAATAACATCGGATTAACATGTAGCCCTACCATTCTAAATTAAATAAAAGTGGTCATGGGGAAACTGAGGAGTAATAGGACAGCGAGTGAGAATGGATTACCAGCTTGACTTCTACGACACCACATCACATCAGTCTAGGAAGGGGAATGGCTACCTTCAACCTACAAAAAAATGATCATTGTTAAGTTATCAAAAATTGCTGACTTGCAAAATATCAACAACTAGAGGTGAACTTCTGTACTTCACACCATATACAAGATACTAGCAGGCATAATACAGTAAAGAATTTAACTCGAAATATATAATATTTTGGGAGATGAATACGCAGGAGCAGCTTAGCTCATGCCAGCAATCTGCGCATAATAATAGAACGGTTCCTAGCATACTATACTTTTCTTAGATTTATAGAAAGCTTTCAATATTATAAGACAAACTGCTATATGGAGTGCACTGAGCAGAAAAGTACCGCAGAAAGTAATTCAAATCATCAGAGCTGTGTACGAAAATGCAGCGAGAACAGCAGCTAATAATTTCTAACCAACTCAAAAGCAAATATTCCATGAATTACCTCAACTATTCACCATCGTGCTATATGCTATTATGAAGTCTTTATAGAGAGAAGACGAATTACAAGGAGTCTCTCACGCCAACTCCAGAATTTGGATTATGCGGATGATATTAGTCGACTTTCGCACAAGATCTTCAAGTAAAATTAAATGGCCTGGAGATATTAGCGCGCAATGTTGGACTTAAGATAAATATCCAGAAACCTAAATGTATAAGTACAATTACAACGTCAGCACAGAGAACATCATGCTAAAAGGTCGAGTACGTGAATATATAACTCCTGCTATCTAGGCAGTACAGTTACAGAATAGGGATGCTCACAACTATGTAGAGGTACCAATATTAGAATATTAAACGCATATATAAATCAACTCTATAGCACGGAACTGTAATCTGGCTAGTATCGAACACCATTACACAAAACTACAGGTATTCATCAACAAGGGCTTGAGAAACATAAGCATAATATTCTGGTCCAGCAACATGAATCTTTGGAACCCATACTTGAACAAATAAAGAGTAGAAATGGAGGCCGTAACAAGCATGGGCACTACAGTGAAATCCTTAGGATTCAACATACGGTGATTGGCAGGACTGTGCATACCGATTAAGATGAATATGCTTTGTTTGTATTAATGTGTTGGTTTGCCGTAATTATATTTATTTGATTTTATTTTATTTGCTTTTTAGAAAATTATCAGTTACACAACCTGGCTACACAACACTTTTATACACTTCATGTTAAGCTTCCGTAGAAAAAATATATTTTCTACAGAAATTGTTGTTAAATTTTTGTTGTACATCATCAAACCAAAACAAAACAAAAAAAAAACAAATAAAAAGTAAAAAAATAAAAAAATAATCTTTCCATTACAACTGCTCCCCGAGCGAATATCACAAGTTGTCATGGTCTGAGTGCTGAATAACAGCAGAATAAAAGCTCAGGCAGAGAGAGGCAAGATGTTCAAATACTATCAACGATAAATTAAGGACAGACGGATACACAAAAAATAAAATAGAAACTAAAGTAAATCCAACGGTTCTCATGGTTGCCATTAAAAGTTTGCACACATTCATACAAACAAAATCATAAACAATATATAGTATGGATGATATATATGGTATATACGCAGGACCTGTATACACATGAGATAATAATAAATGTGAAAATAAAGATTAGTTGGGTACTTGCTCGCTTATTCGCATAAAAAAAGTGCGTTTGCATGTGAGTGTAATCTCAATAGAATACCAGGTAATAGTAATAATTTTGCTATGCTTTCTCCTGCCAATGCTATTATCGTAATAAGGTCTAAGGCATATGATTAGGCACATGCATATACACCTTTACCTTTAATCACACTCTCGTTCATTTACTCATCTATTCCTCCATAAATATAACCACTCATCTGAAGACAAAGCTGCTTGTTCAATTATGACATGGATTTATGCAAATATTCGTACACACAGTGATGTGAAGAGTAATAAGGACACTAATGTGACACATTGAAATGTAAAAGGAAAGTATGAAAAATGGGAAAATTTCTGATAAATAGTCGTACTCATAAGCTACAGAAACAAGTTTCATAAAATTTTTATTAAATGATTCCTTGTATTTCAACATTTTAATAAAATTACGCACAAAATATTAATTCGCCCGGTAAGAAAAGTAGGTTACTTAGTTATACAGTTGAACCACGTTCATCCGGGCCTCTATTAACCGGCTACATCTATTAACCGGCAGGCTTCTCGTTGTTTTTTAAACCTCTATGTGCTTTTGTCTCTACAATTCGTGCTTCATTTTTATATCTCTATTAACTGTGATTTTACTCTATTATCCTAGATATACGGATACAAGTTTTTCTTTTATTTATTTTTTTAAATTTTTTTAACGACTTTACGCAATATACAGTGCACACGGGATAATGGAAACACTCGTCTTTGTCAACATTCCAAACCATTAACCCTTTTTTTCTAACATTGTCGACTCTAAAACGTCAACCATAACACAAAGTTCTAACACGTCAACACCAAATAAAACACAATTTTAGCTTCAATAACAGTTAAGACACTTTCAGTGGTGGCCTTATAATTAGTAACGTGTTTTAAGCAAATAAAATCAAAGTATAACTTCCTTTAATACCTACACTTAAAATTAGAAATACCGTTATTCGACGAGTAGACAATCAACATTGTTTTCGATGCAAAACTTGTTTAGTTGAAAGTTTTCTATTAAAAAAAGAAAAAAAAAATCGCTTATTTTCCAAGCAGTTTCTTTTGGCTGGCCATGTAAACAGAAACGTTAAGTTTTTGCGCTAATTTCTTAATTTATCTTATTATTAGTAATTAAGAAGTATAATTTGAAACATAGTATATTAACTTGTAACAAATTTGAGACGTTTTAGTTTTTTATATGGGCAAAAACAAGTCATGTACTCCAAAAATTCAAGAGTTAATTTGGCTATGGCACAAAGGTTTTCCTGCTCTAAAAAATGGTATTTGGTGCAATCCATCTGTACAAGATAACAAAAAAGTTTGAAATCCCCGCCAAGAAGCCTAGGGCTAGAAAGATCACTCCAGCAGAAGATAAAATTATTTGTAGGGCCAGTAAGAGAAACCCATTCTTATCATCGCGAGAAGTAAAGGCTAAAATTAGACAACAAATTAACTCTGAAATATCCACACTATAAATAAAAAGATGTTTACAGGAGTCGGGAATTCGTGGGTGCATTGCACAAAAGAAACCGCATGTGTCAAAAAAAAAATTTTAAGAAGCAGTTGCGGTTGCAATAGAAATAATTACAAAAGATCCACATTTCTGGAAAAGAATTCTCTGGAGTGATAAATCAAAGTTCAACTTGTTCCAATCTGATGGAAAAACATATGTAAGACATCTCCCAAACAAAGTCTTAGACCCCAGGTACACAGTGAAAACGGTGAAACACGGTGGGTGATCTATTATGGTTGGGGTGCTTTTTCTTGGCATGGTGTGGGTCCAATTGTGATACTTAGGGAATAATGAATCAACATTAATATAAAAACATTTTGGAAAATATAATGGAACCATATTCCTTTGAGAATATGCCCCTCCATTACATTTTCCAACATGACAATGACCCAAAGCACACTTCAAGATTGGTGAAATGTTGACTTTCGGATTAAAATATTGATGTTCTGGCTGGCCACCCCAAAGTCCTAGTCTCAACCCAATTGAAAACTTATTAAGAAAGATCTAAAGAACAAAATTCTACGAAATAATGATGAGTTGTTTCAGTTGGTGCAGCAAAGCTGGCAAAACATATCCCAGCAAACATGCCAACGTATAATAAGGAGTTTACCGAATAGACTAGCTAATGTTGCCAAAAATAAAGGTTATCCAACAAAATATTAAAAGATGTGTCCATATTGTTTGACTTTATGAAGATATTTTCAAGTTGTATATAAATTTTAAATCTAATTATGTGATCAAACCGAAATTGATATTTTTTGTTTTCAGGTAATTTTCTTAAAAAAGTTATTGAGGTTGAGAATTCTTTTATTTTAAAATTAATACTGATTTGTTACTTTGCTATTTTTCGTTCTTAGTTTTAAAATAAAAAGCATAGTTTTTAAAATACATTAACAAACATATATGTGCTGCAAAGTCGTTTTTAATTATAAGGCCACCACTGTACATATGTACACACATACATATATTTTACAAAATTAGTTTCAAATTTGGGGACTCCCCTTATAACTTTTATGGAAATGAAGCTACATATGTAGGTATTGTCTTTCTCCGTTCGGTTGATTTTTTGTACTCGTTGGAGGCTTTTTTTGTTTCTTTGGTTTTATTTTTGTTTGCTTTTAGTTTATAAGCAATAACAACGCTTTTAACTACACTTTCAATATGTTTTTTATACAAATTTGTATTTAAATTCATAAACGTCAACTATCTGATAAACGTCAACACCACGGTTTTAATTAGTTGAATTTATCCCGCGTCCACTGTACATAATTCTAATGCAGTGACTCATTTTTTTATTTGTATTTTTTTTTTTCTTTTTTGGTACGTGTTCTTAACTTTGTTTTCGTTTTTCATTACACAAATAAAATTTGATATTGTAAGTCGTGATCAAAATTGCTGGGACCAAAATCTCAATAGAAATGATCGAACTAACCACTTGGATATGCAATCGGATATGGTAATACCGTCTGACTGTACAGTTTATGACATCGAAGAGTGGATGCAATGCGATCTTCGTGTCACATTATTTGCTATTGATGATCATTAGCATGGTCAATAACATTCAAGAAAGTGTCCATGATACAAACTCCGAAAAAGAACTGAATAAAGATGAATCTCCTACTTTAGCACAAGCAATGTAGTCGATTATATTTTTTTAAATTTCTTAGAAAATTATAGCGCCGCAGGCATTTCAGAGTCAGATAAAATTCAAGAATGTACATCGCTATTTAAAAAAAAAAAAAAATATTTTAAATAATGTTTGTATTTCATAAAAATATAGTATATGTACATATAACTTAAGATACTTACATATGTGACATACATATGTCAAATATTGACTAAAATTGCATATTTTAATAAACATAAAATAATATAATGTATGAATAACCTAGTGTTTGTTTAAAACTTCCAGACAGAACATACCAGGTAGCCGAAATTAATTTCCAAAGTTCATTACAATTTGTGGGACATTTTAATCTGGTTGCTCTTGCTACTTTTACTCTGTTTTATATATTCTTGATCGAATTTATGTCTGGAGACTGTTGTAGGGCCAATCTGATACAATGATATTGTTATCTTTAAATCTTTTCTTAATACACTTTGTGGGAGAACACCCATCGAAGTCGCATATGCTTTCGGGATAAGGCAACATACAAGTTCAAAGGATTTTAACATAATCTGTCACTTTCAAAAGTTTCTTTAGACGATATAGTAGCCCAAATCCATAGTAGGGAAATTGGGCCTAAACAACAATATTACCGCTACCGTTCTTTGCCATCTAATAGTGTACTGAGGATTGTCAGCAGTGTTATTTGGTCTCTTTATACTGTTAAGCTGGCAGCTGGTCGATTCTTCGACCAGTAAGTTTATAAATGCATTTCTTCAAATCTAACATCACTTTTTGTGAAAAAAAAATCATTAAACATTTTTTAAACATTGGCCGTTAAAACTATACAAACGGCTAAAAGCTTTCTGGCTTTTGTTTTGAATAAAACTTTTAAAATTTTGTGTATACCAATTTGCTTATATCGCAAATGCAACAATGTGTTTTATAATACATGATAGAAAGACAAAGAATATAATTTGTGGAATCCCCGAAATACGACAGATAACCTTGTTACTTCAAAGTCAAATGTAAAACAATTAGTATGTCTGCGGAAGCTGAAGCAATAACTTACGAAAGAATCTACAAGAAAATGCGTGTCCGTAAATCTAAAACAAAATAGCATTTTAATGAACATTTTCATAATTGTAATTCTTATTAATTTTTTATTTATTTGCTTTAAGCTTACCTTGTTTAGAATTTCATATTTATTCAAGGATTTTTTTCAATTTAATAACTAATCGAAACAATTACATCTATCTATTCCATTTGTTTTATAATCTTTTTCTCTCGAGATAATTTTATTTTATTTTTTTTTTTTTATCATTCACTTCTGTATTGAAAGAAGAATGAATTTTCATAAAGTAATTATTAATCTTTCAATTTTAGTATTAAATTTATTTTACAAAAATTTGCAATGCTGTAGATGTGTTTGTGTGCAACCCTTGACTTACAAGCTTTCGTTATTGTTACATTGATTTCTTTTTTTTTCTGCTAAAACTTTTTACAGTAAAAACTACAAAAAAAAATGTTCAAAAAATAATCTGAGATACACAAATAATACGTCTTCATTCTCAATTAGCAATTTAGCTGGAATTGAACTGTAAAACAAGTTTATTTCCAGCCATAAATTCAAATTTCAAAGGTTTAAAATATTCGTACTGATATTACACTTTATTTCAATAGCATATTCAAACAAAAAGGAGACTTGAATTCAAGTCGAATATTACAATGTTAATACAATTCAATTTAAGGGTTGAATAAAAGTGTGAAGAAAGTCAAAAACAAGTTTAATTCAAGCTTTGTAATCCAACCCAATTCAAGTTTGTAAAAAAGCACAATTCAAGCTGTCCAAAAAAATTTTAAATATGAATTATTTTTGATTTTCAATTATATTTGTGTTTCTGTAAAATTCTTAATATCTAAGACCGGTACATTATTGGAGAGGCCTTATTTTTGTTCGATAGCTTTGTCTTGAGGTGAAGGACTAAAGTCTACACGCAACCACAATTTTGTTTGTTTTTAAAAACATATGTAAGTATACATAAAACAGATTTCTTTATTTCCTCCATGTTGAAAAATCACAATTGATTAAAAAATGATAAAAAAGTCTACATGCAGCGATAACAACCAAACAAGGCTATGACTAAGTAGCTTTAAAGTACTGCTTTTTAATTTTTATTGTTCGTATCATAGTAGGTTTTATACAACGAAAAATATTAGTTAATATTTTTTCAATGCGCAAGTCACACGGTAAAAAATTGCGTCAGAGGAAATAAATTTGAACGGAAATAAGAAAATTAGTGGTAAAGCATAAAAAAGAAACTAAGTCGTATGCTGAAATTGCCTTGCAACATTACAAACCGATATTGAGAACTTCAACAAAAGTGGTTTCTTTAATAGCAAAGCAGGAACAGGTAGGCCAAGCAAGCTTTTCAGGAGAGACATTAGTGCCATTATAAAAGGAGTGAACGAAAACCCACCAAAATTAGCGGATCTAATCGCCCATATCTCCAATAAGAGTGTTCATTCCAGAGCTGCCAAAAGAGCTCTTAACGAAGAACACCACATTAAAAGCCATTTATAACAGAAAAATAACATATTCTAAGACTTGAGTTTGCAAGTGCGTATATTGACAAAGAGATGGATTTCTGGTTCAAGGTGTTATTTACCGACGAGTCAAAGTTCCACATATTCGGCAGTGATGGCCATGCTAAGATATATTTAATACCAACTGTGAAGCATGGCGGTAAGAGTGTTATGATTTGGGTAGCTATAGCAGCGTCTGGCGTTGGAAAGTTGGTTTTTTTAAGACATTTTGAACCGATACCAATACAACAAAATATTGGAACGAAATTTAAAGTCGTCTGTGGAATGCCTGGGACTTGGGGAAGGTTGGATTTTCGAACAAAATAATGATCCCAAGCATACTGCAGAAATTGTTGAGGAATGATTTCTATATTACACGGCTAGCCAACTCAATACCCCCCTATCGCGCACGTTTGGCAGCTTTTGGAACGCTAAATTGATCAATTCCAAATTATGGACGCCAAATCATTAAAAAAGCGTTGACAGAGGAATGGAGCAAAGTGACTTCGAAAGAGATGACTAATTTGGTTTCATCAAAGTCACAATGCCTGCAAGCTGTAATAGATAATGGCGGTAGACCAACTAAGTACTAGAATTTGAATATTGTTAAGAAAATAAAAATCATTATTTAATTTGTATGGAAGCTATCATGCTTATTTATCCGATTCCGCCCACTTGTTAACTGATGGTTACCATTCTAATCGTTTTCTAGATATACAAAAATCAATATTTACTTTGTATGGGTTGTGCCACACCTACTTATTAAATTTTTCCCATATTTAACCTGATGATTTGTATTGACCACAAAGATATTTGGGCAAAATTTAGAGACCGTTACTATTACTATTTTAAAGGTAGGGATATGGACATATAAATAAAAATTTTATATAGGCGTGCGACCGCCCAGTTGAACAATAGTGCAGCCACACGCCAAATGAAAGTTTTACATATGTTTTTTATACATTAATAAAATAATAAGAGATTACGCTTTGCGCAGGTCCGTTAGTTTTTCTCTCTCTCGATGAGAGTATGCGTGACGTAAGCATAGATGTTTGTTTGTTTAACAGATTATATTTTACACTAAAATATTAAATAAAATGATCAATAATTAATTATAAATAAAAATAATAAGAACTGCAATAATTATTTTTTTTTTATTAACTTATTAAGGCACAGCATTGCATTTACGCAACGTTTACCTTAACTGTGTTTCAGGCTATTAAAAATGTTTTAAAAAATTAATTTTTCTTACTTAATGAAGACCTTTGCAAATAATAAAATTTTTTTTTTTTGATTTTAATCGAATAGTTTAATAAAAAGTGAAGTCAAGATGGTGTCACATAAGGATGTGTGAATGTATGGCGATAGATGGAGTAGGCAAATGCGTTTAGTTTTCGGAACGAGTGGACGTCAAAAAAATACATTCGATATTCTGCATTAAGGTTTCTATGCAAGTTTAGAAATTAGGATCAAAATTGTTTCGGACATCATCTTCCAAACTTGTACTCAGAGTTACGGATACAAAGTACTTGACAGGACGCCCCAATTTTCAGATATAAGCCCAATAAAAATTTATAAGCTAAAGTTAAGTGCGCAATTTCAATTGCATTGTGGAGACATCTGCAAAAACGTAGTGATTATAATTAAAGCCAAAGAAGGTCATACAAAATATAAATAATGAATGAGTTTTCAAGTCAAAGCCTTTTTTTTGAATTTTTTAGTATTTTTGAAGAGGAACTAATTCCTTCTCGTCTTCGTGGAGTATCCCGGCTTGCGCTACTCGAACATCAGATAGCATCCTATAATACTTACATCATGGGTATAAGAGAGATGGGATGGATGGTAATGGCGCACTTAGTACAGCGAATGGTAGTCTTGTACTGTACAGCAGAACAGAAAATGGTGGCGAAAGCGGAATCGGAATCATAATGTCGAAGAAAATCAAGAAATCCTTTCTGACATGGAGACCAATATCCCAACGTGTTATAACGGCTTGATTCAAAAGAAGATTAAGATACATCACCATAGTACACTGCTATGCGCCGACGGAAGATGTCGAAAACGCTAAAAAGGATGGATTTTACGTACAAGTAATATCAGCACTCAACAGTATTCGAACAAAAGATATCATCATTTTCATTGAAAGGGACCTACAGTTTAATGCTGGCTCCGAAGCGCAAATGCATTTAGAGAAGTTTTCAATAGTATTTATACTCATAACCAGTTACTAGCTAATGCTATGAGGTAATACCGCTGTCGAAAAATTTTTTCTTTTTTTTTAAGATGGTCTGGCCTGGTATTGAACCGACGACCTTCTGGTTGGTAGGCGGTTGTCTTATCTACCATACCATAGCGGCACACTTAATTGTAATACTAAACTTGTAAGTTGTTATTGAAAGATCCCAAAGGCGTCATAGAGCCATAAGATATTCCTCATATCTAAAACAAATGATCTAATATTGTTCCAAGACATTCTATGGCAAGCAGCTTCACTTTCAATCTGTCTTCTCTAAGAATAGGCTGGCATTTCGATTCTTCTACTTCCCTGCGATTTCAATTTAATGAACGGTTTCGCTAATTTGTGGTTTGGTTTATTCAGAGTGTGCCCAATCAATTTCCATTTACTTCTCGCAATTTTCCTTCATTACAGAAACTTGGTGTGATCTTGTTTCTGGAAAGAATATATTCAAAATGTGCCATAGACAGCGGTTTATAAATGCCTAAATGGTGTTGGCACTAATCACAGCCGTATTCCACAACTCGCAACCATACAAAAATAGACTAAACACACGAGTTAAAAATGTTAATTATCGTTTTTGGTGTGATATGTGAAGAACGCCCTATAGCATTCAGTCGGAAAATAATTGGGTGCTTAGACTTGATCTGTAACAATTATCAGCACTAGAACCGCCAGACTTCTTGAGAATACTGCCGAGAGAGAAAAAGACGGGACATCACCCAAATATCTGTTTCCGATTCGGAAGATCGTTGTGCCATTAGCTTTGATTCGCATAATTTCGATTTTGCAGATGTTTATACGCAAGCAAGATGTGAGTGAGAAATGGTGGGTCTTATGTTGACAATATCGACATCGCTGCTATCTGAAGCCTCAACATCGCTATTCTCTGCATCTGATCCGTCTGTAAACACATTTTAATCCGATTTCTCGATTTCATTTAGATTTACGGAATTGTTTGGCATAATTTCATTCAAAAGATCAAGATTTAGTTGAAGAACTTAATTGCAATCCTGATTTTAGCAGAAGAAGCAGAAGAGCCTTTGGGGCCAAATTATTGTCTTCAGAAAAACGAATGACCTGTAGAAAAAAAAATTAAAAAGATATGAAACTTAATGAAGTGGTTTATCAAATCCTCTGAAGCTTCTTGGCCTTTTAGCTTTTCCAATAATCAATGGTTTTAATTTATGTGAGAATTTGCGCTTCGTAAAATCGAAACGCCCTCTTTTTGAATTTTAAATCCTTTTGCACTTTTTTCGCAAGAAGCGGCAAATGTTCTATCTGGCAGACAGTGGAAAAATAGACCACTTTCATCAGTATTATATATTTGCGTTTCCAATAACCCCATTTCTGCGACTTTTGCACGAAATATGTGTAGGAATTAAGTAATCTCACCAACATCACTCGAAAGTATTTGACCACCAATTTTTAAAAAGCTTTTGGGTTTTAAATTTGGAAAACCATCCATCACTTGCAGTAAATGCGTTTTCACTTCTCCGTTTCTTCATATTCTGTCTTAAGCAAAGATTTTCTTTTTTGCTGATAAGTACTGGTAATTGCATTTATTGTTTATTGTTTTGACTTTATGTAGCTGATGGAATATTTTGTCACATTAAAATCTTGAGTTTAACGACTTCCACTTATGCCTTCACTAAGTCCTTTTAATATTTTAACCTTGGTATCGAAGGATAATGTATTTTAAACTTCACTTGTATGAACACTTCACTTTGATCTTCAGTTGTCAACTGAACCAAATTTGTACAAGCACATAAAAATTTCTTACGCATATGACGAAATTGCACACAACACGAATAACTTGGTGATTCCCCGTTTTATTTTTATTTTAACGAGCGAAAAAAAAATAATTTTTAGTTAAAATAAAAAATAAAATAATAATAATAAAACTTCCAGTAATTAGAACCCCTTTTCTAATTTCAAAGCATCCAATACATTGAAATGGCCGGTTCTGTACAGGTCGAATTTGTGATGGTTGGAATTTCTGAAATTCTACTGTAATAGCTTTTTTTTCACAATTTCAGTATATTTTTCTCTTTTTAAATATTATTAAAGCTTTTTTACAGTTTGATTACAAATAGTTACATTGATTATTATTTATCGCTTTTTAGCGCCTTTTGAGTAGAATGTTTGTACGTTTTGACAAAATAAAATCGGTTGGCACATTTCGAAGAACATCAATTACATAGCATTCTGTAGTCCTCATTTATTTATATAGATATTCAAATAAAAAAAAAACCAAAGATTATTTACTTTCGCGTAATATTCATTCGGTACTACTTTTCGTAACTTTACATTTTCTAATAAATTGTTTAATTGGACACTAAATAAAGTAGAATTAAAATTTAAATAACTATGAACGTAGTTATTGTAATATCACCTAAAACTTTCACAAAATATTCCATTCCACCCATTAGATCAATCAACAACTTACAGTAGATTTGTAAGAAGAAATGAAATTTAATATTCAACTGTTTTATAATTACGTTTTATAATTACGTTTTCTAATTTGGCTTTTAATACTTATGGTTGCTGGAAATCAAATACCTTCATCATTATGTGTTACATCTTTCATTTCAATCGTAAATGGTTAATATTGCAAAATAATTGCTCATTCGCCTGCGATGTTTGTTATACAAAAATTTTCGGTAATTTGCGGAGGTATTTTGTTATTTGAAATTATGAATAAAGAAATAATTAAAAAATAAATCGAAATTAAGGCAAACTCTAAACAAATGATGCTTATCATTTAACCAAGAATTTTAAGTTTCAAAAGCAATTTTATAAAACATGGCACATCACTTTTCTGCAATGCAATTGTATTGGTTAACCGTGGAAGTATACTTCTACAGATAGGTGACTTCAATGCGACATGATGACACACATGGTCGTCAGTGAGTTCACATTCTCATATAAGAGTATTCATACGATATCAGGTCACTCAATAAGTACATAGTATGACACATAAATGGCGTTACTAGAATTTTCTCGATATGATTTCTATTTAGTATTAACCGTCATATGATAGGTGTATAAATTTGACAGCTATCTGACTATTGATGCGTGAGTCATAGCATTCAGTGTGCAGCAACTTTTGTAATTGAAAAAAAAAAAATGAAAAAAGTGCATCTTTGAAAAAAAGAAAAAATACAGTGGAAAGCAAAAATGGCTGAACTCTGCTACATCGAGACATATGGTAGAGAAGTGTTTTACTGAATTTAAATGTGGTCGTACTAGAATAAATGATGTTGAGCGCAGCTCACGACCAAATAAAGCTGTTATTCCAGAAAATAAAAAAAATTCTCAAATTTGCTATGAACGCTCCAAAATTGAAGATACACGAGCTTGCTGACATTGTAAAGATATCAGATGGTAATGTTTTTATCATTCTACACGAACATTTGTTTTGGCGAAGGCTCTATTCAAAGTAGGTGCCGCGTGAACTCACAAAGTGCTGAAAACGATGGCAAAGTTGAATAAATTGGACCTCGAATTGCTTACCCACCCACCGTAGATTTAGCCCCCCAACGACTTTTATTTGTTATCGGATCTCAAGAGAATGCTTGCTTGAAAGAAATTTATGTCCAATTATGAAGAAATCGCTGAAACTGATGCCTATTTTAACAAGAAAGAAAGAGAAATCATAATATAAAATGTGGTATCGAAATGTTGGAAAACCGCTATACTCGTTACATCGCCCCCAAAGGTAACTATGTTGAATAAGAAAATCGAGTTTTGTCAAAACTTTGTTTTTTTCTTACTTATCCTATGGATTTATTGAGTAACCTGTTATATACCCCGAGAGTATTACAGAAAATCACATCGATCATATCGCCATAAACTTGTGGTGTACAAAATAGACGAGAAGCAGACTGTGACTAGTGATTATGCCTGATCATAAAAATCTTTGTGACTGCATTACCCAGTTTACTAGGTGGAATATAAAAAAAAACCCAGTCCATTGAGTATAGTTCACCACTTTACCCTGCTTTTATCGATTTCCTTGGGACGCTTATTTATTGTAAAGACATTGGTCAGCTAAAGTAGTTCTGGTAATATTATCGATATAATTAAGGCTCTGTACGCAAATGACTACCGACTTATTTCTATTAAAACTGGTGTAAGCTAAGGATGTATTCTCTACCGTTTATTGTTCAACATTGTCAACGACTGCGTGTTATAACGAGCCTTATTTTTGATACTTAAAACAAGACCGAAAGATCTTGAATATGCAGACAACATACATCTTCCGTATCACTGACTTTGTATTAAGAATTAAAAGATGGAATCTCTAGAGGCTTACAAATAAACATCACCAAAACAAAAAGTTATGAACTAACTTTAGTATCGAGTGAACTAACTTTACCAACTTTTAGTATAGTTGCATAACTTTGAGTTGGCAACACTACCTTATTTGACAACTGATTAGTTGATAGTTGTTTGTCTAGTTTGGGGTGAATAGGCTTACACCAGCGCAACACTTGCAAATTGTTGAAATTTTTTATCAAAATATTGGCTTCTAAATTCAGAATTTTCTTCTTCTGTGAAACCCATTTTTGGTTGAATGGGTATGTCAGTAAGCAGAATTGTCGCATTTCGAGTGAGGGTAATCCACAACCTGTTGTCGAAACACTGTTACATCCACAGTAAATTAATGTTTGGTGCACTTTATGGGGTGGCGGAATCATTGGTGCATATGTCTTCAAATATGGTATCTCAATTAGCTGGCGTGTGGTTCCAGTAAGACGGAGTCACATACCACACAGCACGCGCTACAATTGATTTACTCAAAGAAACTTTTGATGAAAAAGTAATTTTAGGTAATGGTCCAATAATTGGCCACGATCATCGTGTGATTTAACCCCATTAGATTATTTTCACTTATCTACGTCGATAAACCAAAGACACTTGAACACCTGAAAATACACCGACTTATACGCACCACGCCTGGAACACCAATTTTCGCCCTATCTGTTGATTTTTAGTTCACTTCAATTTAATTTCATAAGATTTTCTATCCAACAAAGCGCATTTCATTGATATAAAAAATATATATTTTTTTATAATTTAAACTTATGCGACTATAAAAAAAACACCGCATAATACAGCAAGCCTTCAAGCTTGGAATAAAAATTCCTAATGGTGTGCGGCACATCAAGTGCTGACATTCCATGTGACGATCTCCATACACTTCTCCCAATACAAAAATAAACATTTTTAGGTCGTGTACAAAGCTCGTAGTTTTATAGGGCTATTTGTTGTGAAACGCAGTTGTTAAAGAAGTCTGTTTTATTCAAAATTTACCGAAGAGGCACAAGAGGGTACGACAAATATCACATTAAGTTCTAATAATATAACAAATTATGTAAATGAAATGGAAAAGGATTGGACACACGCTGCGAAAACCCGATGACAACATAATGAAATAAATAATAGAATGATGTGTAAAAATCTTATAATGTTATTTGAAAAACAAAGCTTACGAGCTGCCACTGTTTTTTTTTTTTTTTTTTTCTATATACATACCATACATATCCATTTTTTTTATATTACCTTCGATACTATTCTTGGTGTTTAAATACGTATATCTCAACCTGTATATTGTTGCTAGTGTATGTCTATGTAAATGTACTTAATTTTGCTAAAAGCCTTTTATGTTTAAACAAATCCTTGTTGGATTTAGAATCATAATATTGATGCATATTTATGCACAATATTGTTTACAATTTCAAAGATTTCGCAGCAACCATGAATAGAATATGATATACCTTAGGCTTACGCATCCTACACAGAAACAAACTATTATACATACTCAAGTGGCGAAAATTGATTTTAAATTAAATCAAGCAGAAGTAATTGGAAACATACATACATATATGTATGTAGGTATGTAATAAGCATAATTTCAAGTAATGAAAGCTATATAAGTAATTTTTTAAATTTAACCATCACCAGAGCACCAACGAAGTAATAATAAAGAGAAAATATGGCTGAATTAGACACACTGTATCATATACTGCTCTGACGTGCAATCAAAAAAAGAGTGTGGCTTCATGTGTTCTTAGGGAAGCAAGCAAATCTTTGGACGCATTAATATTTCCAGTTCGCAACAGAGTTAACTGGAATCCTTAAGCTTCCCTCATAGAGTTTGTCCTATTTTCCTTTTAATGTCTTGAATATTTTTTTTTTTTGTTGGTTACCTGTTTGAATATTCGAATATTAAATTTAATTTACTTGTTTGAACAAAAATAAATTAAAACATTTGTATGAAATAAATTTGATCGCAAACTAAGGTATTTTTTAAGCCGCTTATTTTAAAAGAGGGAAAAGCCTGGATATGTTTTCAATGCTTTGTGGTCCCAGAGAATATAAATTTATAATTCAATAATATTTACTTACTCCGCACTGTAAATAATAAAGAGTAAGTGTTGTAATATACTTGCTTCACTTTTAAAATTAAGAGCTAAGACTTTCATTATTTATTTTTATTTTTTTGCTATAAATTGTTTCTTTTTAGTAAGTATCGGGTGATTTTTTATTAAAAAACGCATAAAATTTAGAAAAATGTATGACATCTTTATTTTAGTCGACAGAACGGCCTATGTATATAATTCAATACTTGAAGATGATTTCATCTAAATGTTTAACGTGGCTACGGTTCAAATGATTCATACGCTGGGTCGAATATTGGTTTACCTTTTCAACATATCGGCCGGTAACTCACGAATAAATTCTTCAAAACTGGCTTTCAGTGAGTCAACCATTGCGGGCTTTTCCCTATAGGCATGAGCCTTATTAAAGCCCCACAAAAAACTGTCTAAAGGCGTTAAGTCGCACGATCTAGGCGGGCAAATAACCAACGCCACTTAATTGGGACATTATTTCGCGTGCTGTGTGGCAGTTGCTATCGTCTTATTGAAACCACATGTCAGCCAAGTACAGCTCTTCCATTTTAGGAAAACAAATTGTAATCATCGCACGGTAGCTCTTGCCATTCACAGTAACGTTCCTACCTTCGTCGTCTTTGTGAAAGTGCAGTCCAATGATGTCACCGACCCATAATTCACACTAAATACTGCATTTTTTGTGATGCATTGCCAGTTATTGCAATGCTTCTGGCTGCTCTTCACACCAAATAAGTAGCCATTCAACCAGAGATGAACTTCTTGGCTGAACATAATTTTCCGATAAAAAAGTTCTTAACCGATCATGAATTTTGATAATAAAGTTCATTAATCTGCAAGCATTGTTCGTTTTTAAGTCGAGTCACGGTTAAATTATAGACCGAGTGAATATGTTTGACAGTAACATGTTACACGAAAACAGCTAACCTGCCAAAAAGAAAGTTTCTAAAAAATCCCCTGATACAAACCATAATCTCAATTTTTTATTTTAAATAGTCCAGCTCCACTTTCAAAATAAACGGCTTCTTTATTGAGTGGCTAAAGTATTTCATAAGTACAATAGGGAATTATTGCAGGTTTTTTCTTCTACCAAATGCGTATCAACTACCGATAAATTTTTTAAGTACCTGTATAGAGTCCTCCAATAAAAGGTTTAATTTTGATATATAAAAAAAACGAAATAATCGGATGTTTGTTTAATTGTAAAGAGGAGGCTATGCTATCAAAGCAATAACAGCAAAATAGCCGCTAATTGCTGAACCATATCTTCTCATTAAATTTTCCATCACCAATTCGCACCCATGCAGCTGTATGTCCGCGATAACATTACGAACTTATATCTACATGCTTCAAAGAATTTCAAAGAGAAAATAATCTAAACTTGCATGGACCATATGCTTCACGTAGCCTTAAACAAAAGTGATAAGGCAAGGTATCGTTCACATTAATATCTTCTAATTCTGGCCATACCAAATCATTGGTCATCGTTCATTAGCTATGCCGTTATGGTAAGTTACTTCAGCCTTATTTTTGGAAAAGTAAGGTGCAGACCAATTACCTCACTAAAGAGGCTTTTTAACAATAATTCTTTAGTCTTCCGAGCTCCAAATTCTACAGTTCGCTTTGTTAATGTTGCATCCGAAATAAAAATGTCCCACATCACACTAAATGATTTTTCGATAACATTCCGAAACAGTTCTTGTGTGTCCGTGAGTTTTTGTGTTAAATCAACTTTAAAAGCCTTAATACCTAAGTCTTTATGCAAACGATGTTATATCGTATGTAGAATGCCCAATTCCAAAAATCGACGAGAAATGAACAAACCTTAATGTGTTTTTCCTCAGAACTGTTGGTTACAACAGCAATATTCTTAGTTGTTCTTGATCGTCAATGCCAAGTTTGGTTCTTCACATCACTAACTTTTCTCAACAGCTCAAATTTGTTCACCAGTCACCAGAAGCAACTTATATTTGTATGAATGGCGTACACATTAGGAATAAAATTTTTTAACATTTTTTGCAAATATAAAAAATACCATAATGTAGTCGAATAGGCTATTTAAACCTGTGAAGAAATACGTTTTTACTTTTTCGCTGGTGTCAAAACGTTGACGCATCTACAGCGTTGAATTTTCAAAATTTGTATTTGTATGCAGTAAGTTAATTTGCGGTCAGTGGTATGATCCTCAGATCGCCTTTTTCATGAAGATAACATTGCAAAAATTTATTGAAATTTGAAACACAGATAGATCTCGTTAATGAAAGTGGACATTTTTCAAAATTGGACCCAGGAGAGGTTAAAATCCTGGAAAAAAGGAGAAATAAGCAATAACATCTTTAACAATCACCCTTATCATGAATAATTTTTTTCACGAAATGTTTTCTGATTATTCAGTGCGGAATGATAGCCCTATAAGAATTCCCCTAATTGTGAATAGTATTTTCCCTCGAAATTTGTTCGCTTTTCCCATTGATTTGCTCACATCGTTTTTGCTGAGGAGTTGAATTATCATTTAAGTATTTATTCCTTTTATTAACATATTTTAGCACTAGAAGTGTTAGTAAAGTGCAAAACAATATAATTCACTAAACAATACAGAGCAAGCGATTTATTTCCTGTAGCTTAAGAAGCGTGTTGGCTGAATTTTAAAATTAAAAAAAAAATATCGACAACAACGGAATCGACGTCCTCCTCTTCGCCATTACCGAATATGACATTAAATCCATCCTCACCTTGCTTTTCATCGATTCAACTTAGTTCTTTGTTTTAGTTGATAGTTGATCGATGAGTATACCATCAGGATAAATATACATTTTTAGTTTTATATTTCTATTCTTTATGGCGTTTACGCCATTTTTAAATTGTTACTGTTTGGTCATAGTCACCAGTTACTTTCCGCCCATCTCTTCTCTTATTTTTCTTTGTTAAAAATGATCATTTATGATTAAACATTTTACTTTCTAATAAAAATTCACACATTTTTTCTTTATATATTTTTATCAACATTCATCGTAAAATGATAGCTTGTAAAAAGGGAACCTAAATTTCATGGGAGATTCATGATAGCAATTTTCCCTTCAAGGGGAATGAAAATATCATAGGTATAGAAATTTCCCATGCTATTCATGATAGGGGTGAATGTTTTTTTATTTGTTAACATTCAGATTTTGACGAAATTTGGAACACAGGTAATTCTAGCTAAAATATTAAAACGTTTTGTTCTGGAGAGGTTAACATCGGGAAAAACGACCAAAATTAATGACTTTTCTTCCTTTGAAATGACTTTTCTTCTAAGGAAAAGTTTGTTGTTTGCTAACATTCATCATTTACTGAAATGTGTTATACACAAGTACATTTTCAAAAGTTGTAATTTAAGGGGCTAATAGGGGGTAAAAGGAAAATAATTGGTCCTTAGTCCATTCCTACGAAACTCGTAATTAGTACGGGAACAATAAACATTTATTTATTTATTTATTTGTTTTGTTTTGCAACTATGTCTAATGTCAATCACAATAGAACTGATAGATGAATGTTGACTTCAATTACTTAAATGAGCCTAATGAGTCATCCATTCATCAACCCAATATACTTCAATGTGAAATAATTTTCTTACTTTATTTATTTTTTGTTTTCAGTTATAACAGCTAAATTGGCTCATATGTAGTAACCTAGAGTGAAACTATCAAAGTGGTAGGGATTGAGTAGAAGTTTCCTTTTCGTATTAACTACACAATTGCTTTTGGTGAATCCTTTATGGATTATAATCAAATTAAAGTGTTTGATGTGTGCATGCAGGGCTACCAGATTTGGGGTTCTAACCCCAAATTAAGGGAAATTTTGTTTCTAAAGGGGTTGACATTGAGGATATTTAGTAAAATAAAAAAAAAATGATTTTTATGGAAAATTTGTTAAACATTTTTTGCTTAAAATATTTTATTTTGTACCGCAAAGTCACAATAATCATTTTGTGTACTCCGGTACCTATTACATGGTCATTGTAACCTTATGTTATCACTGGGCCGTGATTTAAAAAGAACAAAAACGAAAGTTGAACTAAACAAACATTTATAACTGTTTTATTAAAAATTAGTTTCATTTTCGATATATGTTTCTTTTTTTTGTACAAATAAAAAAACACTCTTCTCCAAAAAGTAATAAATCACAATTAGCGGCGATATAACAGAGAAAGCAGACAGAAGGTTGCTCAAAAGTTAAATAGCAGCATACGGGTATGTTCTGTAAACTTCATTCCGACAATTATTTTAAAGTTTGGATAATCAAGGTAGTTATCTTAATTAAGCGAACTAATAGAAAATTATATCAAAAACTTCTCAGATTTTAAGACTGTGGCAATCCGTAATTCTATTCGATTGTAATTTCTCTCGATTTCGGCTTACAGAACATACCCAAATAAGATTAAAGCATGTATAGTTATACAAACACAACATTAATAAGTTTTAAGATTGTGTGATTAACAACAACTGGGTAGTCCTCAAAGAGAGGCTAGTTTGGATATGACTGGAGCTATGCTACGGTATCTGACTGCGACAATTGAGGATGTACACCTCTGCACATCTTTGTGAGGTAGCGTGATATGAGGTGTGCTTTGATCGTATGGATGTGTTTGGTCACAGACCTTATAAATCCCAAACAAGTTTTCGAATAGAGGATCGACATGTTACCTGATCATGAGAAATCAGCTTCGTGGCCTTCTGTGGGTCATAGAAGTCTAAAGCAGTTTACAGATGGATCGACGGCTAAAAGAGGTGTATGATCTCAAATAAAAGATCTTCGAGTGTCTTTAAAGCAAAAATTCACACAACTTCATTGTAAGCTGGGATAAACTTAAAAAAGGGCATCAGAGGTGCGCACGTAATCATATTTGCGGATAGTCAGTCAGCACTGAGGGCACCGGCTTCATATTCGCTGAAATCGCGGTCAGTTAAAGAGTGCTTTGGCTATCTTCAACAACAATAGGGTTGTGTGCCGCTATGCCAGCTGGGTAAAAAACCCGTCTACCAACCAAGAGTTCCGCGTTTCAATACTTAGCCAGGCCATCTAAAAAATTTCAACAGCGGCATCACCCATTAACATTCCTAGTGAATACTTGCGTTGTGAAGAACTTCTCTAATAAAAACAGATGCCGTTCAGAGCTGGTGTTAAACTGTAGGTCGCTTTCATGAGTCTAAAAAATAGAATGGGGTGCAGCTCAATGATTGACAGAAGTTTTACTTGGAAGAGTGTTGCCAGAAATTTATTTAAAAAATAGCTACGCGTTAAACAAAAATCCCTACGCATTTTAGTCATTAAAATGAAAGAAAAACAATTATAAGAAATTACTTTTATTCGCATATGTTTATCAATTTCATTATTTTCTTAATAATTTACGATCTGCTACAAATTGGAATGATTTTGAAAAACTGGGAAGTGATATTATTTTTCTGATAGCCGAAGAAGAGAAGTATTTCTTGCACCGACTCAAAAAAACCAAGGCACTTGAATGCTTCTTTTGACACATGAAATATCTGATCGTTCCACCGAATGTCACGGTGAATTCTCATGCCCTGAACATTAAGGGCATCTGATTTCCCAATAGCCTATATCAAGCAAGCGATATTTTGAAACCACACAATCCTCTAGGGGACTATATAGGGTGATTTTTTAAAAGCAATCGGATTTTATTAAAAAAAACACAAGATTTTGAGAAATGTATTAAATCTTTGTTTGAGTCGATAGAACGATCTATATAAATGTTGACTGCAGCTGTGCCTCAAATAGGTTGGTATCTTACGAATAAATTTTTCTTCTTACTGGCTTCCAGTGCTTCAAGCATTGCGGACTTCTCCCTAAGTTACCCATAGACACAGACGACAACACAATACCACGTCTGAGTGTTCAAAAACAACACTGGTTCTTACTTATATTAAAATCAAGACTGTTCGCACGACCCCACTCGGAAATTCTCGCCAAGTCGCTTGTGAGTGTGTCACCCCAACCTCCAAAAGCCTCGGCCTACAATCAAAAGAATATGACTAACCATTGTTGCTGTCATCTGCGAAAGAGCAGATAGGATTGTAAGTGAGAAGAAGAAAGTCGTTAAAAAATATTAGAAATAGCGTAGAATAAAGAACAGAACCTTACGGTGCGATGTTGGTCATAGTGATAAAATTGCATTTAAAAGTTTTGCTGATCTGCTCTTTGTCTTGTCTGAGTACATGAAATCGTCTATTATACTGATACTTTTTTTATTAGATTTTTAATATATGCAAGATTTTGTATTGTTTTGTTGAGCTCGTCAAGAAGATTGTTTTCTTTAAAATCGACATCTTCTTCTTCTTAAAGATCATCGATTGCACTATTTGATTGCAAACTCCTTTATTATGGTTTTTGAAATATATTTGGAAAAGTTATAGAAAACCTTGCGGAACTTCGGTTGACTTTAAAAACTTTAACTAAAATGTCTAACAAATCAGTAACAGCTGATCTGAAAGTATGTAATGAAAACAAAAAAAAAAAGTGATATTTATACATGTCTCATGTTTTAAAACAATTTTTATAAGTAATAAAAGCGTAAAACTAAATAATCATAAACATTTGCTATTTAACACCACAAATCTTACATACAAAAGATGCTCGATTAATGGACATACTTCGTTCGAGTTATGTGTTACTCGAAATTGGATATTTTCATTATTCGATCAAATAATGACCTAGCAATTCCTCGAATAATCGAACAACGATTAATCGAGTGAATACTTTAGTATGTACTTATAAATGTTAAAATGAATGTTTATGACCGATTTTAATGCAGTTCCAACCAAACGTTTAGGAGTAACTTTTTCTATATTCACTCGAATACAATTTTTTTCAGAGTTATTCATAACTAAACTGTTAAAAAAAAAATTTTAGCGCAAAGTTAGAGCAATTTTTTTCGTTCAAAAAGCCATGATGAATTACTCAGAATGAAAATTTTAGATGTTTAGCACATGGGAATAAGCTTTAAATCATAAAAATTGGTTGGCTAAGCGTTTGGTTGTAACTGCATCAAAATCAGACGAGTCGTTTTCAAGTTATGATGAAGTAACATATTTTGGGCCAAAAATTTGCCACGCCCATAAAAAAAAATTAAGCCAGATGGAAAAGCACTGAAAACGGATTTGAATTCGGCGCATCAAAGTCATTATATTCCTTATAATTTTATTTTAAGACGTTTTTTGCTGTAGAACAGTATCATCTTCACCGCTGAATGATACAAAATATATTAAATATCGGCTCCGCCATCTAACGTTTTTTTTTTCAACTGGTGCTTATTTCGTGAATGGTAACACTTAGCTCATGTCTGGTTTGACAGATAATTAGTTTTATCCTTCCGCTGAATGAATATGGTGTGTATACGCTTGAACAACGCTGGGAAACCGGGCCTGTGATCGACTCGCAGAAGACCCCGATTTTGCCAAAAAATAATCTTTTCAGATGAAGCTCATTTTGATCTTGGCGGGTATGTAAACAAGCAAAATTGTCACATTTGGGGCACAGAAAACCCGCACGTATACATTAAAAAGCCGAAACATCCAAGACGAGTCACTTTTTGGTGCGGATTTTGGTCCAGAAGCATAATTGGGAAATTTTTCTTTGAAAATGAGCAAGGAGTGGCCGTTACAGTCAATGGCGATCGTTATCGGGCCATGTTCAACGAATTTTTGTTCACAAAAATTGAAGAGGAGGATATTAGCAACATTTGGTTTCGACAGGACGGCGTTGTGTGGCACGTACACAGCCGAAGCTACACTCGATGTTTTGCGCCCTGTTTTTGAAGATCGCATTATCAGCCGCAGAGCTGATGTCGTTTGGCCACCACGGAGCTGCGATTTGACACCGTTGGACTATTTTTTTGGGGGTGCCGTCAAAGATAAGTGTTACGCCAACAAGCCAGAGACAATTGACGCTTTAAAGGACAATATTCGAGGAGCAATTGGTGAAATACAGCTGCACACAATCGATAATGTGCTTAAAAATTGGACCGATCGTGTAGGCTACTGGATGGGCAGCCGAAGCCGCCATTTGAATGAAATATTTTCCATTATTAACCGGAAGGATTTTACTTTCAAATAAAAAAAGAAATTTGAGAAAATATTCAGTATTTTTTTTTTCGAAAAAAAATTTTTTGACGGACCCTTTATTAATCGTTTAATAATGCTATTTTGTTTAAAGGGATTTCTTTGGGAATTCGTTCGTTTTATATGGAATATTTTGGGGAAATTTTTGTCTTATTTCAGGGAGGATGACAAAATGTATCTGGCACCCTTTTTGTATGTAAGTTTTGTATTTCCCAGAAACATTTTCTAAGAATAAGTTCTCATATACATACATACAGTCATACTTATTTTCTTATTATTGGTAATAAACATATTTCACTTTTATTTATTATTCATGAATAGAAATGCTTTCTAATAATCGTGGTAGCCATTATGTTTATTCGTTCATTTATACATTATTTATTTATGAATTCGTTCATTCATTCATTCATTCATTCGTTCATTTACTCATTTATTGTATTAAATACAATACAAATAATTAAATATTATGTTTTCCTTTATTTTCGTATTTTGTTTTTATTACTTTTCTTGTCTCCACTTTCTTTTTGTATTTTCTATGGTTTGGTTGGCATTTTTCTGCTTTTTTTCCTAATTTCTTTGTTTAGAAAATTTTTGTTGAAAAAACAAAATATTTGTTTGTGTATAATGGCACTTAAGAACTTAAGACGCATGGATGCTGTTTTTTTATTTTTTTATTTTTCTTCTCATTATCACCATTGTTGTTGTTGGTGCTACAACTGCTGCTGTTTTCTCGCTTAGTTTGAAGTTTGTAATGTTTTTTTTTTTTTTTTTTTATTTTATTTTTACTTATTGATTCAACTCTTGTGTTGTGTTCTTGCTGGGAATTCTTTGCATTTTCCTTGGGCTATAGACTTTTTCATGAAAAAAAAACTTTTGTTTTTCGTTCATTTTCCCTTTTTTTTTTGTTTAATTTTCCATATTCTTTTCCGTTTAGTAGTCTGTGTGTGTATATGCGTTTTGTTTGACTTGAAGTTGATGAAGGATTTTTTCTTTTAATTTTTTCGTTCATTTTTTGTTTTTCTTCGGTTTCTGATTTACTTTTTTTATTGGTGTTGGTGGGGCTGTTATTGTTGTTGTTTTATACCTTAATAGTTATCCTCTATGTACACAATCGTACACAATACATAGCCTTATAAAATATGAATAGATATGTATGTGTGTGTACGTATATTTATGTATCTTTTTTTTCCATCTAAATGTCCTTTTGCATTTAAGTTCAACTTTTACAAATTGTTTGCCATTCGAATAATTTATTAGATGGCTTTGGTTTCTCTTTTAGGTTGGATTAGCATTTTTTCTTTTATCATCTCTTCTTGTTTTTTGCTCAGCTTTTATTATCCGTGTATATGTATATGTATGCATGTATGTGTATGTCTTGTTTCGAATGTATATATTTAAATGCGTTAGCGTATGCGGGAACATGTGAATGTGTGTCTATGCGTACTTTTGTGGTTTTTCTTAAATTTTGTTTTCATTTAGTTATTTAGTTTATCTGCGCTTTATTCAAAATATCAACAGAGTCTTAAAGAATTAAATCATTCGAAAATCTATTACTAATTTTTAATCAGTAATTTTTTTTAATTTTATAAATTTTTTTAATTTAAAAACTTTTTTAATTCAATTATATAATTTCTTATAGACAAGAGTTGAGACATAACCATAATCCATTTGTGGAGAAATTAAAAACTTTAGTTTTGAACGAAGCCTTTTATCATTAGTTATCTACATACATATATGCATCAGATGTGCCATTTAAAAGTTTAAATTTAAGAAAACAAAAACGGTTTGAAATTTTGCCAAATTTTTTGTTGTTGTGAAGTACAATTGTTCCGGTTAAAAATTAAAAATTATTTTATTCATATGGCAGCCGCAGCTGGTTACACAGTACTCTATTCGACCGAGTCAATTTTAGAGAACTTTTTTGAGTGTATCTCGGCAATGGCATCTCGAATGTTGGCCTTAATATACTTAATTGTTTCTGGTTTATAGCACTTTTCTTTAACGGCGCCTTAGAGGAAATAATTTAACGGCGATAAATCTCAGCTTCTTGGCGGTCAACTGACAATCACAATTTGAACTAATTTAACGACTATAAAACGTTTGACGCAATAAATCTATTGCGGCTTGAAATGTGAAACAAGTTGTACCATCCTGCTTAAGCCAAATATCGTTCACATCAATACCATGAAGAGCGGGCCCAAAAATCATTGGCGCGATAAGTGTCTCCATTGAACGTAATGTTTGCGCCGTCCATATTTGCAAAGAAATATGGGCCAATGATGCCTCTCTACAAGCCGTACCAAACAGTCACTCGTAATGGGTGCATTGGCTTCTGTAACACCACGTTTAGGTTTTCTAAGCCCCAAATACGGCAATTTTGCTTATTAACGTACCCACCAAGAAAAGACGATTTTTTTTTTTTTTGGCAAAAACGACATCATCGTTCAGTGTCTCGTTGGCCCATCTAGCGAAGAGAAAACGAAGCGAATCGTCATGCGTCTTCAACTCTAAAACCAATTGAAGGCGTCATACCGAGATATTTCGACATAAACTGGTCCGTGAAATGTTCAATTCTGACGATGACAAGTTGATGTTGATGGACTCTCACGCACACTCTCAGCCACAGCTTCTATATTTTCGAGTATACGCACTGTACGAGCACGCTTACGTCTTTGTGCATCAACAATGAAACCAGTTTCACGAACTGTAACAAAAAACTTTCATATACCCGGCACTGTTAGTCCTTTTCTGTGACCAAATTTTGTACGACATTTTCGTGCAATTTCCGGCCAATTGTCTTTGTTTTGGAAATAAATTTCTAATAAATCCCAACGTTGCTCAAGCGTAAGTCGATTCATTTCGTTCATTGGAGATAACACACCGAATTTTTTTGACAGAATAGAATGGCATAAGTATTACCAGATATATGTATATAAAAATGGGGGCGATGTTGGGCTTACGTAGGTCTTCGCATCGCTCTCAAACGCTTCGACAGATTTCAACAAACCTTATACACAAGGCAGGTGTATTGGAATCTATATTGGCTTTTGCTACGATTGGTTTAAATCACAAATCGCACGTTTGCGTATCAGATACTCCTTTATATACATACATAAATACATACAGTGAAAACTCTCATATCCGGACCCTCATCGTTGCAACATTTTTGAGCGGTTATCAGGTGTGCCCGCTTAAAAGAGGTACACACTTATTATTTTAAATATTTTATTTTATAAGACTACATTCTATTTCAGTTTCAAAATGATTTTCAATGGTTTTGATCTATTGGAATGCAGTAAAGTCGTCTCTTCAAAATGCTTCAAGCGAGCAATTTGTTTTAATGCTTCATGGAATCAGGTAGACTGACTTATCTCCACAACAGCGCTTGAATTTAATGTTTCAATACAGTTATCTTGAGTGTAGACGGTTTCATATATTTTTAAAAACTCGTCGATGCCATTTGATTGACCGAACATTTCTACTAAATTTGTTTACGTTGCAAGTGCGATTTCGTCCTCGGCATCAAAATCTGGAAGGTCATCAATAACTGCTGAGAATTCAGCTTCCCGAAAGCAGTTTTGTATTATTGCTGACTTTATCCTAAGATAAGGTTTGACGATATTCTAAGCCTTTATAAAGTGTATAGTTTCAAGAACATTAATAGATTTTGCAAGATATGATGCTGAACTTACTGTTTCGACTTTGCTGCTTTAAGTCTCTGTAGTGAACCTTAAAAGTTTCGATTACACCTTGATCAAGAGGTTGGCAAACTGCAGTTGAATGTGGAGGCAAAAACAATATATTTATATCTGTTAAATTTAATTCCCTAGAATGAGATGCTGCATTATGCAAGAACAAGAGAATTTTACGTTGCTGAAATCTTTACTTTGCTTTGCTTTGCTTCTTTTATTCTAATATGCTGTTTTTATATAGTTTATTTTAAACTAATTACTTATGAGAGTACTTATTCCATGCGTACATGATACTTATCATAGACTATCAACTAAAAACTTAAAATACTGCAGAATAACTGCAATCCATCACCAAAACAAACCAACTCTTGTATTATATTCCTCAAAAAATTGAAAAAACGGAAACACTCATTACTTACAACTAATTAATGTTGTTACATGGCACACACATCCACCTCACTGTGCAGTTTTATATACCAGGCTGTCCAAATCTAGAGGATTCACCCTGCTGTGATAGAATAGCAGAACCTCGTTGCCATAGAGCAGCCTCTCGTCGCTTAACTGCGGGAGATCTACAGGCGACAGGTATCTGCGCACCCTCATGGTCCCATATTACTCACACGAATCACACGAAGCAACTGGTCACCATCTCATTCTTCAGGGTGGACTATCGTTCCAAAAATGCCACCGCAGTTCTCATAGGAAAAACGTCGATCATCTCGGAACCCGCACGGCCATAAAGAAAGATCGGGGAACTAGCAAGCCCTTAATCCAAGACAAGCCAACAAAACACGTCTCTCTTAGACCCTAAGCCTCTCCATCTGATGGGACGAAATTCTAAACCAGACAGGGAAGGCTTAAGACATCAGAGGCCTGATGATCTGCCTGTATATAAGCAGCTTTAAGTCCTTACGCAAACCTTCCCTCCGACGCAGTAAACGACAATAGAAGGGGTATATACCCTTCATTCTATCCAAAACAGAATCCGCATGTCGATAATACTCGAAGGTCTCGTGGAAAATCACTCCCAGATACTTAATCCTGTCGGAGAGTCCTTTAACCTCTCCGCCTATCCTCATCACCGGTAAGAACCTCCTTGCGTTGGGTTACAGTCATCCACGCCGTCCCTTAAATATCACGCAATCCGTCTTTTCCATATTTAGGCAGAAACCTCATTTACAGAGGTACCCGTGCAGTCTGCCCAGGTATCCGTTGAGTCTCTCATTCAACCTCGCTGACACTGAACCAGATGCCGCAATCAGCACATCGTCCGCATACAGAAGGAGTAAGTAGTCGAGGTATATCTAACATGAATATGTTGAAGAGGACGGGTCCCAGTAGTGACCCCTGTGGCAATCCCTCAGGAATTCTGCTTCGATTCCGCAGAGATGCCTGCCGAAACCAAACTACATCATCTTATGAATTACAAACATTATCAAAAGCTTTTTCGAAGTCTAGGCTCACAGCAATCGTCGAACACCTCCTGTTCAGTTCCCTTGCTAGGTAGTCCGCAAATTCCATCAGTGCATGGGATGTAGAATAGCCCCCCTTAAATCCAAATTTGCAATTCAGCAATATCCCGTTATCGTCCATGAACTCTCTCATACGCTTCAAAATAAACCATTCCATAAGTTTACCTAAGCTAGAGAGCAAAGATGTGGGTCTGTAGTTACCAGCCCCCCGCGGTCGGGCCCCGATTTGGGTATAGGCATAATGATAGCACACTTCTAAGCTCTCGGGAAGTAACCAATGTTGAAGACGTGGTTAAGCACCAACGCCAAGTACCTTCTTCTTCCTCCTCCACCTTCAGAAATCATTTATTGTATTATATTTGTACTGTTTCATATACATATTGTTCCGAAAATAAGCAATATCTGAAAAAAGAGATATCAGCGTTTAAAGCTGTATAGTGGGATTTTGGTAACACAGAGTTGTGCCTAGGTTATTAATGTGTCACTCTGGCAATACTGTAATTATATGTGTATTTGACAGCATTGCCAATTCGACCGTTTTTGTGTGTTAAATTTGAAATTAACGGAAATCGAATGTTGTCGGAAAAACAAGAACATGCGAAAGTAATTTCAATTGTATATAAATGGCGGCAACTTATGCATTAGTTCCTTAGTTATCGTTTTGCAGTCATAAAAATAAAGTCGTGCTAAGGCGTAAATAAAAGTATTGTATAAATGAATATTTAGTGCAAGATAAATAAGTAGAGGCCGTATAGTTGTACTTGTGTACTGTAAAAAGTGAGGAAATAAGAACTGTAACACAACAACAAAGTGGTATTTATTTTGACGCAATTAAAGGGAACTTAAACGATTTAAAAAGTTAAAACGTAACAGTATGTAGTACATATACTTTTGATCTCTCTATTTACATACATATATTGGAGGAAATAAATAATAAATAAATAAATTAAAAAATAGAAAATAAAATAAATATATACAGTATTGTTCGAAACCTAAGCAAGAATTTCCCAGTAAATACTCATTGTCGTATATATTCTCTTTAAATAGATTAATGGAAAATGTCCCTGTTATTTATTATATTATTACATATAGTCTACATACTAGTAATAACAACAAAAAATAAATTTTATGTCTTTGGAAGAAATTACAAAACAAAAACAAAATTAACTTTAAAATTCGCTGTTCGAAACCTAAGCAACTTTTACATCGTTGTATTTGTTGCGAAATATTAACTAAAACAAGAACAACAATTTTAAACAAAAATCTTAGTCCCGTTATAATTGCTATAAAAAAAAACAATTTTGGTTGATTTTATGCATTGAAGTAGTACCAATTATTTGGAAGTGCAACCATGACGCGAACACGTTATGGATCAGCTTTTAAGCTAAAGATTATTGAACTTTTTAATAACGGTAAATCCCAAATTTCTATAGCAAACCAATTGAATATTAATAAATCAATAGTAGAAGAAGCCAATAGCGGTGGGTGACCTCGAAAAACTTCTGCGCGAACAGACCAGAAAATTTTCCGTCTATTTAAAAAAATCCATTTATTTCGTCGAAAGTCATAGTGAATGAGTTTGAACTTCAGATTAGTTCTTCCACAGTAAGAAAACGTTTATTGGAACAAAACTTAAGGAGCTTCATGCCAGCTAAGAAGCCTATGCTGAGTAAGAAGCATTTAAAAAAGAGGTTTGTTTAATTGATTGCAACGTAGTCTCTGATTTTCTCTGCTTTTTGGTTATTTTAGATTGGATTTTGCTAGAGCACATATGGATTGGACTGTATCCAAATGGAGAACTGTTTTGTTAAGTGATGAATCTAAATTAAATTCAGATGGAGTTTGCCACGTGAGAAGACCAAAAGGAAAGCGGCTACATCCTCGGTACTCAAAAGCCACAATAAAGCATGGGGGGTGGCAATGTGATGGCTTGGACTTGTTTTTCGGCCAGTGGTGTTGGTCTCTTTGTAGAAATTCAAACAAAAATGGACCGTTTTGTTTACAAAGACATTTTAGCAACTCACATGCTTAACTATGCTGAGTGGGAAATGCCACTTCGATGGGTATTTCAACATGACAATGACCCAAAACACTCGTTGAAGTTGGTCAAGGATTGGTTAGCAGCTAATGGGGTTCAAGTTTTGGATTGGCCACCTCAAATGCCAGACTTGAATCCTATAGAGAACCTCTTTGGAATTTTAAAATGGAGAGTTGGAACTTGATGCTTTAAAAATAAACAGGAGTTGATTAACTATCCAAAATCAGAGTGGGAAACTATACCAACATCTATTCTATCAAATCTTATTGAATCGATGTCCAAAATATGCGCTGAGGTCGTAAGAAACAAAGGATATCATACTTAATATTAAAAGTTGCTTAGGTTTTGAACAGCGAATTTTTAAGTTAATTTTTGTTTCATTTTATTATAGCTTCCAATGAAATGGGATTTAATTTTTGTTGTTATTTTTAGGTTATAGAACCATTGTGTATTCACTACTACAAAATATTTTCTATAAATTTATTTAAAGAGAAGATATGAGTCTATTATTACTTAGTGGGAAAAAGTTGCTTAGGTTTCGAACAGTACTGTATATACATATGTTATAACAAATTAATTCATTTAAACTTCTGTATAAACTCTTATACTAAAATCAACCATAATGATGATTGTATTTGGGTGGCATCCGATTGTCAGGCTACTGAGGGAGGACACCATTAGAAATGATTTGTTTGTCAAGCGACCTCCCTTTCGTGCGTTTTGTTTCTTGCATTCATGTGTATCTTGCTATCGATATTGTTCTTGTTCTCGTTCTTGTTCTCCCCTTGTAACTCAGGTGTTGTAAAATGCTGGTTTTATTGTATTATTATTTATTTTTGAAGTTTTTGGGTATCACTCTCTGGTATAATAAATTTTCACAATATGTTCCAACTCCATTTCACTAATATGTATGGAAGGAACAACAAAAACCATCATCTCCACTACTTATCACCTGCCGACTTTGAATGTTAAATGTATTTTTATAGATGCCCGGTATCAGTACGTCAACAAGACAGTCAGCCAGCAAGTCATACTTACGAATAACTGTTATATTCCATCTATTATAGGATTTAAATGCATACCGTTTAAAATTTGAAAATAAAGGAGATGAACGCTTAACGAAAGGAAACTTTAAGGTGGTTTGTTTTGAGAAACAGAGACAGAGAGAGAGAGAGAGAGATAGAAAGTGAATTAAATAGCATTTGAATTGGCAAAGAGCGAAAGAGGAAAATAACTTTCGTTTGAATTTTTATTATTTTTGTAAATTTAAATATTTTTTTGAGGCTATAAAAGTTAATTCATTTTTCAAAGTTAACATTTGCAAAGTTTAAAAGTTGTTACAATATTTTACGGAAATTGTTTCTCAAAAGTTTTCTTCCTGCCGATGATTTTGTTGGTGCTTTTTTCTCTTTTTTATTCAAAGGAAACGAATGTAGTGCTCACTAGTTTTTTTTCAAATTAATAAAAATAATATCTTCGCATAACACGCATTAAAAAAATAAAACTCTAAAAAAGTTAAGTAAAATGTAAAAGGAAAAATATGAAATACACGAGGATAAAGTAAACCAAGTTTCTATAATTTATTTAAGCCCCGACAAGCTTAGAAAGTAAACAGATGAAATACTTGTAACTCATGCCAACGCAATAATATGGATAAATATTTTTAAAGCGCAGGTTTGTTAATTAACTCCTTTCTGTTACATTCAGGATAATTAAAGGAGAAAGTAAACTATATAAATGTGTAAATATAGTTTTATCTCCGGAGAAATTGCGTAAACTATTTTTGATTTAACAGAAGAAGATCTTTTATTTTATTTATTTATTTATTTTTTATTAAGGATTTTACAAGTAAGAAATATCAAGAATTTCTAGTTTTAAAAGTATATTTATTTACTGCTTCAATACTGTATAAGTTCATGAAAATTCTCCCCATGCAAAGATGTGAATTACAAAAATGTAAGTGCAGAAAATAGTTTCGTTTAAGCCCATCAATTTGCTAATCTTATTAAAGGTGGGCAAATTTGAGGTTAAGATGTAAATTGTTTTAAAAACACATTTTTTTATTTATTTTTTTTTTTTTGACAAATTCAGTTTAATTCATACCAATACCAAAAAAATAAAAAATAAAAATATGAGAATGAATAATGGAATATGATGTCTGGCAAATGTCCACCTCTAGCATTTTTCATAAAATTTTGGACCACATTTTGCAACAAAACTTCGCTTATCTCGTCAATAGAGCGCCGAATTTCATCTTAAAAAAAAATTGCCAACACACATACAGATAGATGTACTCTTCTCTTGGCTACGTAGCTTTTGCAAATGTCAAGCCATGCCGCCAAGATTCAGCGGGAATATCAACAACATATGTACCAACATAAAAAAACTCAAATCGGTACGATGGGTCTAAAAACCTTTGGTCAAGGTAGTATACTGCACAGAAGTTTATAGATGATGGCACGAGCTCACCAATAAGATGGTATCACTTTCGCTATTAATTATTTTACTCTTTAAGGTAGTCAATGTGGAGTATTCCGCGTATATTGCGATAAACGATGGCCATGATTTTATTGGCTGACAATCCAACCGTGGCTGTTATTGGTGCCAATTCATCCCGATAAACCCACTGTTTCGACTGCTGTTTAGTCTCTGGTTTGTTGTAGCGCATCCATGTTTTGCCCACGGAGCAATATCTTCTGCATATTGTCGTTAAACAATTTTAAATTCTCCTGCAAAGTTATCACACGATTGCGTTTGTGGGCGATTGTGAGCAAATGCGGTATCCATCTTGCGGAAATCTTTCTCATAACCGAGTGATCATTCAAAATTTAAGCCACTAAGGCGCCACTTCTACCAACCATATCGTACATTACGCTGCTCAACTGGACGTCCAGCACGTTTGGCATCTTCCGTGTTTGTGTGTCCACAATGAAATTCAGTAAACCTCCTTCTTACTATTCAAATTGATGGTGCAGTGTTTCCACTATTATTTATCAGGCTCAGCTTTGGTTTAGTGTTAGTTTTTCCGTAAAAAATAATGCTTAATTAGTACTCGAAATTGGTTGTCAACCAAGAACAAATTGAAGCATCTTATTCAAAATTTGGCAGCAGCTAACTGACAGATGCTTGCTTACAAGAGCAGGAAACTCACAACATCAGGGACTTGTTGTGGGATTTTTAGCTATAAAATTTATTGGCTTGTGTCAGGGCTTAATTAAGAGTGCTACCATCCGCATGGAGTTGCCAGTTCGACTACTTTTTGTGTTCATAAAGTTATTTTAGAACATTTGAATTAATGTAGATAAATCGAAGATTCGTGCCTATACTAGAATATTCGAAACTAATGATGAAATACTCTAAAAGGATGGCGCATTGCGGCAGGAGAGTTCAGTGATCATTTGGCTGTCTACGAGTAAAGTCCAATATTAAGTGTTGTAAAAGCGAATTTGCTGTATTAAGACAAAGTGCAGAAACGTTACAGTGCAATTGATAAAAAAGAGACAAATTGTAAAACAGCAAAAAAGTAGTGTTTTACTCTATTTTAACGCAATAAAAACAAACTCAAACGTTTTAAAAAGGTTAAAACGTAATAATATGTTATCAAAAAAACTTTCAATTTTTTCTTATATATTTTATTCATATGAATATTAACACTGCTTAAATCAAATCAATATTGTGATTTTGTTATCAGAAAGTAAAAAAGCGCTCCTGAACAACATTTTTTAATTACAATAACGAAGTTTAACTTCAATAGTTGTGGCAGTTACTTGTAACGTATCATCATGTTGACAAGTCTTATCAGAAAATCATCACTGCTGTTAAATATTATATAAATTAGTATATAACATATTTACACATATTCGTACAAATATGTATGAAAATACGCATATGTAAATAAAGGGTCCACCATCTAACGTTTTTTTTTCAACTAGTGCTTAATTCGTGAATGGTAACACTTAGCTCATGTCTGATTTTACAGATAATTAGTTTTATCCTTCCGCTGAACGAAAATGGTTGTGTATACGCTTGAACAACGCTGAGAATCTGGGCCTGCGATCGACTTACAGAAGATGCCGATTTTGTCAAAAAAATCATCTTTTCAGATGAAGCTCATTATGATCTTGGCGGGTATGTAAACAAGCAAGTTTGTCGCATTTGGGGCACAGAAAACCCGCACGCATACATTGAAAATCCAATAAACCCAAGACGAGTCACTGTTTGGTGCGGATTTTGGTCCAGGGGCATAATTGGGACATTGTTCTTCGAAAATGAGCAAGAAGTGGCCGTTACAGTCAATGGCGATCGTTATCGGGCCATGTTGAACGAACTTTTGTTCACAAAAATTGAAGAGGAGGATAATAGCAACATTTGTTTTCAACACGACGGCGTTGTGTGGCACGTACACAGCCGAAGCTACACTCGATGTTTTGAGCCCTGTTTTTGAAGATCGCATTATCAGCCGCAGAGCTGATGTCGTTTGCCCACCTCGGGGCTGCGATTTGACACCGTTGGACTATTATTTTTGGAGTGCCGTCAAAGATAAGTGTTACGCCAACAAGCCAGAGATAATTGACGCTTTAAAGGACAATATTGTGAAGCCATTGATGAAATACAGCTGCATACTATCGATAATGTGCTTAAAAATTGGACCGCCGAGACAGCCATTTGATTGAAATTGTTTTCCATTATTAACCGGAAGGATTGTACTTTAAAATAAAAAAATTAGTTTGAGAAAATATTCAGTAGTTTTTTTTATAGCATTTTCAAAAAAAAAATTTTTTATTTGGCGCACCCTTTATTACAATATACTTCGAAATGTACATACAAATGTAAGTAAATACACATTTCTAAGCATAAATTATTATTAATTAGCAATTACAATTAGTGATAATTTTGAATGTCCGAACTAATTTAAGCTTAAAAAAATAATATCTATTGGGTGTTACTAAAGAATTTATCTCATTCTCTTTAATTGCATTTACGATTAAAATTATAAAAACTAATTTAAATTTTGTAATTATTGCTTCAATTAATTGAAAGTCACAAATATAATTAAATTCAGTTTTAAACGAATAAGTGAAAGTTAACGGTCATGGGTTAATCAGTCAGTTGGACAGTCACGCATTTCAATTAAACTCTAATTATATTCATGGCTTAAAGCCAAGCGATAAACATAAATATACATACACACATTAATTCAATTTAATATGTTTGTGTGTGCGTGTGTATGTGTGTGTGTGTGGGTACGTGAGTAACTTTGCCACTATGTATGTATGTTCTTCGAAAGTAATATTGTTAGTGTTGCCATTTCCTTAAATGAGCCATTTATTTTGAAAGTGAGACAAGTTCATTTTTGAAACAAATGGATAAAGTAATAGTTATAACAACACTTGTTATGATATTTCTATATGAAAACAACTTATGTATAAATAAAATAATGGACTTGCTCCACCTTCAAAATAAACTTCGAAAAAATTATGTTTAATTCGAAAATGTATTATTTTTTATAATTGAAATTTGTCTTCATGGGCCGGATGTTTTCGCTTTATGTGAAAACCAGGTTTCTGTATGCTGATCCATAGGATCCCTGCTGTTAGGTTTTGACTATTTTGGTAATTTTTTTTTTATTTTAGCACCGAACATATCAACTCAAAATATTATCTTAGGTGGTATTTTTATACAGGGTGTCCGCCGGGAAGGTATACTATTTTTTTTTTATTATAATTTTTGATTATATGAAAGAGAATGGATCTTATATTGATAAATGTTTTATTTAATGTCGGCAATTATGTATGGAATACATTATCAGATAAATGCCCGCCTCTGTTAGCCTCAGATATGCGAGCCCTTTTAAGCACATTTTTCATTATACTCTCACACATTTCACGCGGTATTTCATTAGTTTACACACGAATATTTTGTTTGAGTTGCTCCTGCGTTTCTGGTTTGTTTGCATAAGCCTTGCTTTTCAGATATCACCACCAAAGAAAGTCCGAAGCAGTCAAATCAGGCGACCTTTGAGGCCAATCAACATCACCATTCCTTGATATAATTTGTTGTGGAAAGAGGTCTCACAGTAATTCCATTGTAATCCTGGCTGTATGCGATGAGGCACCGTCTTGTTGCAACCACATGTTAGTCAAGCCCAAAGCATGCAGTTGTGGCGTTAAAAAGTTTTCAATCATATCACGATATCGCTGACAGCTACCATTACGCCGTTTTCAGTTTCAAAAGAAGTAATGTCCAATGATTCCTTCTGACCGAATTGCACACCAGACTGTCACTTTTAATGGATGCAAAGGTGACTGATGAATAATTTGAGGGTTTTCCATTGGCCACAACTGACTATCCCATTTATTCACATAATCATTCAAATGAAAATGTGCCCCGTCACTCGTTATGATTTTTTCATGAAAATCAACCCCGAGCTGTAACATCTTATTGGCATACGTACGGCGGCGTAAATGGTCTTCTGGAAGAAGGCCTTGTGTTGACTGAATTTTAAATGGAAACAAATGCTAATTTTTACGCAGAACTGTGACCAAAGTTGTTCTTTGAAGACCAAGCTCCTTAGGTTGCTGGACTGTTGATGGACTGTTTTGAACTTTCACTTTATTGAACAGCAGTAATGTTTTCAGCCAATCTTGTAGTAGGTTGTGATCCATGTTTGGGATTATCAGCTACAGTTCCTCTTTCTTTGAAATCATTCACTATACGATAAAAAGTGCGTCTGGGTCGCACGTTGTTTCTCCCAAAATTTCACGTAACTTTCTCATCGTCACAGTAATCGAAGATTGATTTTGATAAAATGTTTTAACGATTAAAACACTTTGGTTTACTGAGCATTTTTTCATAATAAATTTCCCACGTCTCTACTTTACGACTGCCAAATATGAACTGCCAAGACTAATGTTCACCAAAATGGCGGCAAAACAAAGTGGTATACCTTCCCGGCGGACACCTATTATTTCATCACTTATACGAAATTCTTATAAGAAAATAAAAAGTTACGAATCTCTATCTATTTATACGAATAACATGACTTCGATTTGCAGCAGCTGCATGTTTCTTGTTTTCTAACAGATGAATTTTTTTGTACACCGTTTGCTGATGTCGCACAATGAAAACAATGTAGCAGTTTCATTGAGAGCAAATATTGATGCGTATTGAGTAACTTTTTTGAAAATAACATCGAAGGAATAAGTGTTTTATTTTTCAAACTTTACCGATGTATGTTAGCTTCCATTTAATAAGCTTTTTTTTCTAAATCAAAAGGTAAAAATAGTTATCAGAAGTGATATTTTGACTTTTTAAGCATTCAGTGGACTCCAAAATCACTTACTTCGCATGTTTTGAGGGCATATATTTTATATAACAATGTTAAAAACAAACTGGAACACCCCTCATAATCTATGGATCTAAATTTTATAGAGCGTATATGGGATGTTCTGAAGCGTAACACGTCAGCTCTGAAGAAGGCTTTAATGGAGAAGTGGCAAAAACAAGAACAAAAACTTCCTTATCCATGCCGTCCCGATTAGCAAATGTTATAAAAACTAGTGGAAGTCGCACATAATATTGTTTTCATTTAGATCGTACGAGTATATAAACTTTTATAAATTTACTAAAAAAAAACTAAAACTGCAAATTTTATTTTAATTTTTTACTTAAAAGTGTAAATATTCTTAAGTTTGTTTATTCTAATTAAATGTAATATCCCTGACAGACATGCGGTTTATATACAATAGTATGTATACTACGGTTTTTGATAATATATTAGTGTGACAGACATGTAGTATACGTACTACTATTTATCGTCACCTGAAATGCAAAAAAGTCTATCATTACTTCTTATTATTTTAATCAAATGAGAATAGAAAACTTAATAAGATGAAAAGTATTGTTACTATAAACCAGGGTTGGAACTTACTGGGTATTATATATGAAAAAACCCGGTTGGGTTTTTTAATTTAAAGGTTTTCGTAGATTATTTAAAACAAAAATAATTAATATTTACTTATTGGGAGTACAAAATAATTCGGTCCGTTGTCTTAGTTCAAAAAAGATAATTAATAAATAAATTTATCAAAATAAAAATATATGAAATCACTGCCTACATCTTTTCCACACTTCTGAGCCAATGTCCGAGTACCGTATCAGAAAAACTCCTAGTCTTTTGAGGCCATCCACTTTGAAGCCGATTTTATATTTGTTCAAAGAAAGTGAATTGAAGACATGCTTGCAGATAAACTCATACCTCTTTATACGAACCTATCTAGTTCTGAAAAATCAAGCCGTAAAACGATATGATTATGTGTTGTGTTTGCTTCCCTTGCATTATTTGTTAAAAAACGGTGAACCCACGGTTTTTTAGTAGTAGAACGAAGTAGTTTGAGCCGAAAAGCGAATATGTATCACAATTCAGACCGGCCGTTATAGCGAAATGCCATATAAAGAAAGGCCGTATAAAGAGATATGAGTGGCAACAGCCAATAGTCAAGCGGACAATGTTCGGAAAATACGGCGGGGCGGCATTTGATTGCTTATAATTAATAATTGTTTTGAAACTTTTGTGAAGTGAGGCCAGACGTGGTCATAAACAGAATAACCTAATCATGTTTGTCTTTATATTCCGAGCATTTTTCTCAGATTGCATGTTCTAATTTGTTCTGATCACTGAGTTTTAGCAGCTCATAGCTCACACAAAGAGTGCAAAATTGCACTATAAATAGCAAAAAAAAAACGTAATTCTATTACAAGCAAAAACATTGTCGACTTCAACGAAATTTGGAAGCAGTTATAAAACCCTATAAAACATAAAAAAAACCCATTAAAGAACCCAATAAAACTCGGTGGTTTGGTTTTTTAACCCGGGCTTTTGCCAACCCTACTATAAACATGATAAAAATAATCAAAAAATATTTGAATGTCAAAGTTTAATAAAAACGTCTTCTTAGATGAGGTCTAATATATTATTAAACCTCTTTGACTTGTTAAAAAATCAAAAACCATTTAATGTTACCTGCTTTTGAATTCATATAATAAAGTTGTAATTCTTGGGAATAGGAGCTTAAAAATTTCTTTGCTTTAATGTGCTGTATTGATATTAATCACTAGCACTTGATTTATTTATTTATTTATTTATTTTTTGGTTGTTAGGCCTTTTTGCATTTTAGATGATTATATACTGAAACCATTTTTTAAAATAAAAATACAAAATAAATTGTCATTCAAACAGTATGAAAAATATGTATTCCTACAACCTTAAAAATTTATTTACTCGAATTTTGTGATTTTCCTAAAAAAAATTTTGATTAAAATATCGTTTTTTATTTGTTCTAAGTAATAAATTAAAAGCCTTGTAAAAAAGATTATTTAAATAATAATTTTAAAAAACGTAATTTTAAAATATGTACGAAAAGAGATTTTGCACAGTGTATTTCCAGCTGGAATTATGCTAGGGTTTCCCATTTCTTACCGAACTGAGTTGTGTTAAGTAAATAAATGCTTTATTTCAAATAGATCTGTTAGTAATATACGAGTCCTTAATTGCCTCGACAAGAAAAGTTGCTTAGGTTTCGAACAACTCTGTATGTAATTCATGCACCACTTGTTTAATAGTGTGTGAGTCACCTTACAACCAACAACTCGTCGGTTAAATCCCGTGCAACACTATCTGCAAATTTTCAACAATTTATCAACTCACAACATTACTAGCGACTGGTTGTGTTTATTTACGCTGTGAAAAACTTCACTAACTAATATATCTGCCGTTCGGAGCCGGCATTTGTGGGTTGTTTTCAATGAGTTTAGTTGATCATTCTCCATATAAAAAAATCAATATTTATTTACAGAAAATGAAAAAAATTATTGTTGCTCAAGTGTGTATATCTTTTTCGATCTACCTTGGTTTTCACGTTCTTTGTAAGACGTACAAAGTTGTCATAAATACCAAAATAATAACTAAATTTATCATATACAGATAGTTAAACGATGACGTATAAATACTATACTTTTTTAAATTACCCGGTTATTCGTATTAGACTAACCGGTTTATTCGGTATTCGAGAAATGAAGATTTTGAAAAAACCGTATTCAACAAAACTAAAAAAACCGGTTGAAACCGGTCGAATAATAAGCGTCCGATCTCCGTGGTTGACGCACATGTAGTATACTATGCTAGTATAGTAAACAAATCCTATGTCTGTTAGGGCTGTAATATGTATGAACAAATAAAAAATATTGGAGCATTTTTTATAATCTTTTATACAAAAATTAAATTCTTTTAGGAGTATGTAAACTTTTGCAGGACGGTGTATTTAAAAGGTGTAAATAAAACAACAAGTTTTTAGAGAATTAACTTAATATTTTTTTTAATGACAGAAGGATCTATGACAATTATGGGTGAACAAAATATCGACCAAATTTTCGGTGGCATATCTCTATCCGTCGGTGCATATTTTCAATGACTCTGAGACATAATTTAAATTCAATATCGTAAATGTGCCGAAATATCTCATCCTTTAGCTCTTGAATTGTTCAGAGCTTATTGTCGTACACTTTGTCTTTTAAATATCACCAAAGAAAGAAAAACAACGGTGTCAAGCCATATGATCGTGACGGCTGATTAACATTGCCAAGACATGCGATAAATTTGAAATTAAATTTCTCGCGCAAAAGAGTTATTGTTTCGTTGGCTATGCAGCAAGTGGTGCCATCCTATTGAAACCACATATCGCTTAGGTCCATATCCTTAATTTCTAGTGACAAGATGCCCGTTATCATCTTGCAATAGCGAATACCAATCACGGTAACTGTTTGGACAAACTAATTTTGGAAGAAGTACGACCCGATGACGATGACAATAATCATTCGTGGATTCTGCTTTGCCCAAATACGGCAATTCTGCTTGTTAACGAGTCCACTGAGGTGAAAGTGTGCCTCGTCGTTGAAAATGATTTTCTTTGTAAAGTCACCATTTACTTCTGACCGTTCTAATTATCATTCGGCGTATTAGCGACGCTTGAAATAGTCAGTAGGCTTCAGCTCTTGAGTCAACTGAACCTTGAATCTTTATTCAAAATTTGCATCAGTGATGTTCTTGAGATGTTCAGTCGTTGGGCACGACGACGAGTGGAGGTTGATGATTCTTCTGCCACACTATTGCGAATAACAGCAATTTTTCCGCAGAGCTAACACGCACAGGTGTTTCCACATTTACAATTACAATTACAAAGTGCACGAATATCTGCAGAGAAGGTTCTGTTGCATCCGATTTAACTGCTTCTTGAGAAATTGATATTCAAAATCAACTTGTAAAGAATGGTTCAACCATAATGCACGATTTTAATTGTAAGTCACAGCTTAACGTTAAGTTTTTTTCCAATTATAATTGGATTTGAATATTGAAATAATAAGAATCTCTATAAAATAGTGTTTACGATCTTTCATCAAATATTTGCCAAATTCAACTCCAACGTTCGTCAAAATTTGAAATGTGTCAAATTTTTATAAATATAACGTTAATTAAAAAAAATGCTTTAAAATTTGTTTGAAATAAACAAAATCGTTCAGAAGCTGTGGACCTAAACACTTAATCGATGGGAATTGCAAAAATGGAATCAAAACCATTTTGGTCGAAGTGTGTGATATTTATTATATTTAAAATTAATATTTTAATAAAAAATTAAATTTTTAATCAAATTGAAATGGCCATATATTTATTCACCGAATTAAAATTGCCTTAAAGCTATGGAACACATGCTCTGATACAAATACCTTATGTTCAAAACTTTTGTCTTTCGTTCTTTTTTATGTTTTTCGTACAGAATTTAAAATACAATTTTATTACTATTTTTTTTTTAATATACGTCGAGTCGTATGTATAATACACTTCTTTTCAAATATTTAGATTTGAAATATTCTGGCAACATCAAAAGCTAATACACAATATGTTCCGCTTCAACGAAATGATTAAAATTGTTTTTTATTGCTATTATATCGATTGCTGCAAATAAAAATCAATTTCAAGGTTAGCAAACATTATTAGGCCTAAAATTGAGTAGACTTTGTGCGATTTTCAAGTGTTACTGCTGCAAATGAAAAGCGGAAATAAAGTGATTTCTTTATCTTACCATGCGTTGACTTGTTTTCTTTTTTCTTCTCTCTTGACATTATTAGATTTAGTGTTACGTGCTAAATAAATTATATCACCTGTGAACTCAGTTTTGACTTTAATAGACACATAAGCAGGCAACGTCATGACCAGGGAAGAAACTTATGGGACAAGGAAACAAAAAAAAGAAGGCTATTATTAGAAATGTAACGTTAACACGTACATAAGTATATTGTATGTGGCAAACATATATACACATGTATACTCAGCACAGGTGAAAGCAGTTTTCTTTGTTCCATTGACATTCACAAGAAATTCTTGCGTGTTTAGAGTAAAACGGATATCACGTAGAATGTATTGTATACACATACCTTTACAAATACACAGAACATCACATGTGTACAAATGCGTTCAACATTTACAGAAGTTCTCAAACAAGACATACACTAAGACATACCACTAAGCATAAAAGTGTGTTCGTAAATATAGTTTGATGTCATACACGATGATGTCCTGTTTGCTATTCTAATTACATAGTAAAGTTATAGGTACATATGTCATATGTATGTCATTAAAAATTCTTTTAGTACAATACAACGAAAATCAAAGGATTAAAAATGTAATTAGTTTGTCGTTTATGCTTTTCTATATTTATCCCAACAAAAATTAAAAAAAACATTTCGTATTATCAACGTGACCGACTATGCAATATGATTACTTCATATAGTTAATAGTTACTCTTAAAGTACTCTGTAACTGTGCGAAAAATACATATTAAATATTGCTACGAGTAGGTTTGAACCTTTTCAAACGTTTGAGTTCTTTTACATTGCGTAAAATAAAATAATGCAACGAATTTGTTTCTTTTAATTTGTGCACTTTCTACACAATTACACTTTATCTTAACACAGCAACTTATTTATCTTGCACTTAATATTCCTTTATTGAACACTTTTTATTTACGCCTAAGCACAACTTTACCTCATGACTGCAAAACGATAAATATATCAGCAAACGCAATGCGCCACCTTTTATAGAAATCCATTATCAATTTCGAAAATTTTTGTAGTGACTACGTTAAATTCAAAAGATGTTAACACTGTTAACATGTGGTAGCACTCTTTGTAGTACAGACAGTTATGGCAGTGACAGACATACAAGAGCCTTGACACAAACCAATAAAATTTATAGCTAAAATCCCACAAAATACCTTTTAAGGCATTTCTATTTTCGTAACAATATTAAAAACTAACTATCAGAAGAGGCGGAGAGACAATATCAGATCGGTGTAAGTTAAATTACCACCTTGTTGAAAAAGTTCTTGGAATTTATTTGGAAAATTAAAAAAAGTCTACTCATCCAAATCTATATTGTTCCCTTCAAAGTAATACAGATCAATTGCAATAACTTATGCCTTTTTATATTTGGCTGCATTTTTTATATTTGGCTCTGAAATGCGTTTTCGTAATAGTTTTAAACTCGATTGAACAGAAAGAAGTGAAAGGGCGCCAAATCATGTGAATCGGGTGGCTGTTGGATGATATTTGTTGCATTTTTCCTCAACAAATTTCGAAAATGGATGGTACTGTGCGACGGAGCTTTTTTTGTTTTTGTTTTCCTTTTCTCCGTCACTCCTCTAGGGAGCATATTGGCATTCCACAAAGCATCTACTGCTTTGTTTCAGTTTCTTTAATCAATTTGATATTTCAAGCTAAGTAGATGATTAATCCGCTGAAGCTTCCTCGATATGATTTTTTTTGTGTAGTGGTGAAGATCCTTGCTAAATGGTGGTGATCTTTACTTTAGCGTTGTAATTATTTCCCAATAGGTGGTGTGTTTTTCCCAATCATTCGTCTGATGTTTGTCATCATCGCCAGAGGCATGCGAGAAGGGTCAGGGGGGCTTTTTTCTTTATTTTTTTTTTTAGTTGTAGTTGTCTGGAGGGAAGAAGATGAAGCCTTTTTTATTACTAATCACTCGAAACCACAATTAAATTTTTCTTCATCATGTCTTCTTCTGGGGCTCGAACCTGGGTCGTTTGTGTTGTTATGCGTGCACTCTAACCACTACATCACGCCACCCCCAGCAACAGTGCGTTATCATGATGCAAGTCCAAACGTTTTCTGACCACAATTCTGGTCTCTTTTGACGAACTGCTTTACGCAAACGTTTCATAAAACCCAAGTAATACTCTTGGTTTACTGTCTGGCCTTCTGGCAAAAATTCATGATGGTTTTTTATGGTCTCTGCTCAAATTGGTGTATATCAGTCACTTGCCTGATGTCTGGATTGTGTTTGGTGCCTATAACCCACGTCTCCTCTCCAGCAATGATCCTTTTGATGAATGTGGGATCGGATTGGGCCTCGAAAATCATGTCATATGGTATCCCAACACGGTCTCTTTTTTGCATAAAATTCAGCTCGTTTTACACCAACTTTGCTGCTACACGATAGAAACCCAAATCATTAACCAAAATGTCTTGGACAGCAACGTTTACTATTTCTGGCAATACTTATAACATTCTATTCTATCACAAAATTCAGTATATTATATCCACTAAACGAAATAAATCGATTTACGTTTAAGAAACGTTGAAATTTATTGGGAATGTATTTCCAAAACAAAGAATCAAAAAAATTTTAAAAATCATCTTGGTGGGTACGATAATAAGCAAAATTGCCGTATTTGGGGATCAGAAAAACCAAACGTGAGCTTACAGAAGCCAATGCACCCATACGAGTGATTGTTTGGTGCGGCCCATACTTCAAATTTCGCAGCCTTTACGGTCAATTTAAATGCCTATCGCACCACAGTAACCGATTTTTTGTGCCCGTATTTTCATGGTATTGATGTGAACAATGTTTGGTTTCAACAGGATGGTGCAATTCTGCACACAACGCATACCACAATTGATTTATTGCGACAAATTTAATTAGCCGGAGTGGTGATGTCAGTTAGCTACTAAGAAGCTGCGACTTAACTCCGTTGGAGGGCGCCGTAAAATACAAGTGTTATGCCGACAAACTAGAAACAATTGAGCATTGTAAGGCCAACATTCGTGATGCCAATGCCAAGATATGACCCCATACACTTAATATTTTATTTCCAACCGGAACAATTGTACTTCATAACAAAAAATAAATTTGAAAAAATTTTAAACCATTTTTGTTTTATGGCATTTTTAAATTTAAAATTTTAAGCGGCCTACCCTATACAAATACACATTCATTTTTTATATACATATAAGATGAAACTAATAATAATAGTTTCCATAGCATTCCATTAAGGAAAAAGGAGACTTCTCTTAGTCAATGAACTGCACCTCAATCTGTTTATAGGGCCATTGAAAAGAACCGGTTGATTGACTGGTACCCTCGAAACACAGGCTCAAAGAACGTCATTGTGTCGTTTTGTTACTTTAAACTCGCATCCGCAAATAAAAAGACTGAGATCTGGATGTTCTCTAATAAGCGTCGATCTACTTCAGCAGATTAAAAAAAAGCGGCAAAATCCGCTTAAGTATATTCAGTAGGGAGATCGATTATACGACTTTTTTCAAAAACCGATTTTCAAATAATTCGAAAAGAAGCAATTTTAAAGCATCGGTTTTCTGTTAATAATTATTCAAATAATCGGTTAACCGGCTCTTTTATTCAAATAAAATTTGTCTTAATTCTTAACGCACAAAGCTCGGCCACGTCGTCTTAAAACTAAGCTGAAGCTGACGGACGGTTTAAAATTTAAGTGGCAATCACTATTAAAAATAATTCTAACAAATCTCATAAGAACTATGCCAAAACGGTGTCCGAAGGCCATCAAAACAAAGTTTATTGCACAAATTACTTAAAGTTGCTTAAGTTTCGAACAGCTACTCAAGGAACTAATTTCGTTTTTGTTGTTGTATTACTTGATAGAGAATGAAATTGAAGATTAGTTATTATAGTTATTATATAGTTGCCTAAGAGCTAGATGTTTTACTTTGAATAAATCTCTTAGTAATATACGAGTCCTTAATTGCCTCCACAAGAAAAGTTGCTTAGATTCAAAACAACACTATATGTAAGTTCATCATCATGTATTTAACTGTGCGTTTGTCACTATGGTATGCTGGGTAAGACATCTTCCAACCAAGAAGTCGCCGGTTCCATTCCAGGCCACACCGTCTGACAATTTTAAATAGCGATATTCAGCCGGTGACTATACCAATCTTCGGTTAAACTACGAATTTGTAATTTGCTTTGTTACAAACTAAATCTCCATCTATAATGGCGTAGGGTGCAAATATACTATACCACTATGATACCACATGTACCCTGAATACTATTTCAGTTCAAGATGTAGAAAAACTTGTGAGAGATAGAAATTTTGAATACGTGAGTTTGTTTTCTTTTTGGTACAAAGAGTTGCTATTTTACGTAAACTTCAATTACATCGAAAACAGAATACATACAACATTAACATATTATATGGAAAGAATTGTAAGTAGGCGGGTAAATAATTAATTAAATATCAGAAGTAATTCAATTTTAAATTCACGTTAAAGGTACTTGAGGTGGGTAAAGTATATATTACTTCATGAATTTAGTGAAAAGAACAATCAGCACCATGAACTGCAGATTTTATAAAAGTTGTTTAACAAAAAAAAGACCATGAAGTTCTACTCTAATGTCAGAATAATAAAAAAATTTTAATTCCATATCTAACTTTGTAGAAAACAACGTTATATGCCCTTATGAAACTTATCACTCTCTCGTACGAGTACATATTTTGCCACAAAAGTTATACAAATAATGTCGCACATAATAAAGACAAAGTAAACAGACGCACACAGTGTGTAAATGCATGTTAATTTCTTTTGGCAGCTGATTTAATGAAATAATGGCAACAAAAAGTTTAAATAATTATATGAAAAATATTGTCACAAAAGCTATAAAAGAAGGAAGACTCATACACTCATGCGTTCACGAAGGAATAACGAGCAGTATGTACATATATGAGTGCAAATAATTGATTTGTTCAAGTACTATACTGCTCTATTTCAAACAAAAAGTATAAGTTTCAAAGAGAATCGGGTGTTTTTTTACAGTTATACAAGTTTAAGTCATAACAAAATAAAGGACGATATTTTTTATATTAATTAAATGGGCTTTGTTGGATAGAAAATTTGATGACATTAGAGTTTAAATATGATCTTGGCCATGTGGCCGCCACGACTGCGCGCCCTGTGGCATGTGGCTCCGTTCCGTTGGAACAAACCTCCCAAACTGAATGAGATGGAAGAGGCGATTGGTAAATTGGAAAATAATAAAGCGGCAGGAGAAGATGGATTATCAGCGGAAATTCTACAGGTTGACATGCAAACCACAGCTGAACTTCTACTTCTCGCAAATCACATCAGTATGGGAGGAGGAAGAAGGGCATCATTGTAAAGTTACCAAAAAGTGGCGACTTAAAAGACTGTAATAATTGGAGGGGAATTACTCTGCTTAACACAATATATATGATACTTGCAGTCATAATACAGGGGAGGATTCAGAGCAGAATAGACAACATGCTGCGAGACGAATAAGCTGGCTTCAGACCGAATAGAAGCTGCGTATATCAGGCCGACACTTTACGAATAATCATTGAATAGTGCATAGAATGTAACACCTGTATCTACTGTTCGTCGATTTCCAGACAGCGTTTGATACCATCAGGCGAACGGCTATATGGAAAACACTAGGAACAAAAAGAGTAACCCAGAAGATAATTAGAATTATTCGAGCGACGTATAATGATGCAGAACTTTCAGTTCTTCACAATGGGAACATCAGCCAACCATTCCACACTAATGCTGGAGTTAAACAAGGATGCCCACTAACACTTCAGCTATTCACCTTCGTACTGGATGACATAATGAGCAAAGTCTGTTCGAAAAGAAAGAGGTAGTCTCTCATGGAGTCTCTCATGCCAACTCGAAGACTTGGACTATGCGGATGAAATTTGTCTACTCTCGTATAAGATTTCCAATATTCAGTCAAAAGTCGATTGGCTCGTAGTATTGGTCTTGAGATAAGCATTAAGACAAAAAAGGCCATGAGAATAAACAATACGAGGACGTAAAACATCATGCTATAGGGTCAACCAGTCGAGTATGTAGATAGCTTCTGCTATCTAGGAAGTAAAATGCCTACAAATGGTGGAGCAGAAACAGACGTAGGTAACAGGCTCAATAAAGCGAGAGTGGCATTTGGACGATTGCAGTCAGTATGGAGAAGCTCACATATATCCAGACGGACTAAGCTCAGAAGATTCAACTCATGTGTTAAATCAGTACTGTTGTATGACAGTCAAAACGGGCTTGTATCGAAGAACATCACACAGAAACTCCAAGAAATCTTTAACAAGTGCCGCAGAATCTTATGCAGAATATTCTGGCCTAAAACCGTTAGTAACACAGAAGTGTGGAGCATGTCTAATGAGAAACCCATACTGAAATAGATAAGCAAAAGAAAGTGGGGATGGATCGGTCACACCATCCGAAAAGGTCCAGAGAGTATCTCCAGAATATCATTCGATTGGAATCCTCAAGGCTCCAGAAATCGTGGTCCACCAAAAAACACCTGGAGACGCACAATTATCCAAGAACTGAGACAGAATAACCTAACAGGGGAGGAGAACAATTCGACAGCAGTAAACCGTGTTAGATGGAGATGCTTTGTGGAAGCCATATGTTCCCAAGAGGAGTAACGGGAAAAAAATTGAGATATGAAAAATGTATAATCATGTCCTATACCGTTTACCATTGACTGTTACATTCTGACCATCATCGTTTTTGAAGACATGTTGAACAATGACTCCGACAGCAAAAAACGAATAATTTTCTGTGGATGTAGTAGTGTTTCGATAAAAGCTTGTGGATTATCCTCGCTCACAATTCAACAAAAAAAAAAAATTTGAATGGATATTCAATATCAATAGCAATTTGTGCTTTAGCCCATTCGTCGTATTGTCTGCGGTGTAAGTCTATCCATAATGAAATGGCAAACCAACCTAAACAAAAATAACTATCAGCTGTTAAATTGGTGCTGCCAACTCAATGTTATGATTCTCTAAAAAACAGCTGATAAAAGACGAACAACTTTCACACCATAACAGTGCGGCAACGATATAGCTGCCATTAGGCTATACTGAATAACTGGACGATAACGTTAAGTGGTTAAACAAAATTCAATTTTTACAGAGCTTACAAAAAAGGCGCAGTCTTAATACTTTTTGAAATTATAATTTCTTTGAAATTTTTTGTTTAAGCTGAACATCACCAAATAGTTACTAAAAAAAAATTGTGCGTTGGGCAAAACTATTTTACTGAGAGTTTTTTTTTAGCACGATTCCATTTGAATAAATCAACTCAGTTCAACTTTGTCCAGACAATAATTATAATTATATTCAAGCTGAGAGTTGTCTGGACAAAATTATTTCTTTTTCTAAAAAGGAACGAGTTCAAACTGCATAGACATAATAGAAAAAGAGACTTCTTCTTCTAATCAATGGCAGATGCATTAGTTAGAGATTTTTTTCATAGCGTAAATCAATGGTGTTCAGTTTATAGAACAATGTTTCACGTTCAATTCACACGTATTCCTATGCTCTTGCTTTGATCGTCAATGAGACTCCGACGAAAGCACATGTGCAGAGAATGTACGCATATTTTTGAGGCACAGAAAAATAATTTAAAAATGATCTTACGATCATACTTTTAGTTGTCACTGAAACAGCGACGAATGCACATGTGCGGCGGACATGGTTGGCAGTCCACTAAAAAAACCCGGGTGGTTTTTTTACTTAAAGGTTTTCGTAGTTTATTTACAACAAAAATAGGTATAATTTACGTATTGGGACTACAAATTTGTTTGTTCAGTTTTGGCCTCAAACAGATAATGAAATAACAATTTTATCAAATCTCTGCTTCCATCATTTCTGCACTTCTAAGCCAACATTAAAATCCTGTCTCAGAAAACTTCTCGTCTTTAAAGGCACTCCAACTTTGAAGACTATTTTTGTATTTCTTCAAAGGAAATGATTCGATGACATGTTGAAAGATAAACTCATATCTCCTTATACGCCCTAGATAGTTTCTGAAAATTTAGGCCATAAAACGAAATGCCTTTAAACGAGATGAATATGTGTTGCGTTTGCTTCCGTTACTTACACTTTTTTTAAAAAACGGAGAATCTACGTCTTTTTAACCATAGAACGAGGTACATGCGCTTAAAGCTAATGTGTTCCATAATACAAACCGGTCTATAGCAAAATGCCATGTAAAGAAAGCCTGTATAAAAAGGTGTGAGTATATTGTATTCGTTAAAACAGCCGCCGGAGCAATGTTCGGAGAATACGGAGCTTGCGACATTTGATCGTTTCTAATAATTTTTTTAAACTTTTGCGACATGAGGTCTGATAAAGAATAACTTTATCAGGTCTGTCTTTATATTCCCACAGTTTATCGCATAAAGCATCATTCAAACGGAGTAATTGCAGTCTGCTTCTATCAGCCAGTTTTAGCAGCTCTTAGTACACAATGAAGCCTTGATCGCACCAAGAGTGCAAATTGCATCATAAATACTAAATTTTATAAACAAGCAAAAAATATTGTCCACCTTGAACGAAATTTGGAACCTTATAAGACCAAAAAAAAAAAAAAAACATAAAAAACCACAATAAAACTCGGTATGTTGGGTTTTTGCCAACCCTGGTATCGGATGCTTGTTGATTTGTTTTAAATTTTTTTAGAACATCAACTTTACTTCTCTGCGAGAGTAATTTTCATGTTCTCACTAATACAACTACACTTTTCCTTTTGCATATGCCTGGCGTAAATTGTCATAACCAGTCACTAGCACAGTTATGAAGGATACTGTTGTTGAAAATTGTCTGATGATCTGAATATATACTTAAAAAAAGTATAATATCATTTAAAAAAATTTTGAATATTAAAACTAAATTTCATATAAATTTTGTAATTCTTTACAAAGATTTTACATACTTGTCTATACCCAGAAAACAAAGAACAAAAATTAAAAAAAAGTTGTATTATATGCAGTATCTTTAACATCGGCACAGCACGTACTTACCGTAAACTATCAAATGAAAAACAGAATTTACAACGACAAACCATTGAATGAAATTAATATTTAGTTGAAGCTTAAAGCGATAAATGCACAAATCTGCATAAAGTTTTTCTTGGTCTCAAATGATACCATCGATTAATTACCCGATAATATATTTTTACTTTTGTTTTACTTTCATTTCTTTTTTCTTCATTTAAGGCAGAGTTGCCATAGCAAATTTTGAAACTTATGCCAGAAAGGCAAAATTTTTAACTTAATTCCCAAATTTGATTCTATAAAAATTCTTTTTAATGAAAAGCTGTCGTATTTGTATTTTATTATAAATGAGATTTTTACACTTCTACTTGCTTACTAATTAAAACTGGGCTAGATTTGCTTTCAGTTTTTTAAAAGACAATGAGATAATTTCATATACAATCGCTCACATTGGAAGTCGGACAACTAATTTAGATGCACATTAAAGGAACAAAAGTAAACTTTTTCAAATTTTTTAAAATTACATTTAATAAAGCACCAATTAAGCAATAAAAACAAACAAAAAAATAAATCTCTACCTGTAACATAAAATTGTATAAAACAAACCGAATTGAGAAACTCCAAGCTTGAGCTCACATTTAAGGTCAGGCAGACTCTTATATTCGTATCTGCTTATAAAATACAAATTATTATCCTCTTGCATATCCTTTCTGATTTATCAAAGCCGGAAGTCTGCTTGAAATGAATTCAAATAATTTTCTTCAAACATTAGGTCTTATCTGACTTCATTTTTCTTCGAATGTGACTTTTAGTTAATCTTAACTGGTACACGAACGATTTTGCATTCAACTTGCACGCTCATCCCGCAAATACCCAATAATATTTAATTCAGAACTTTCGGCAAGCTTTTTCAAGACCTTTAGGAAGTTGTACAGCAGCCAATTTTTCGCGATCAGTAATATAAGCTTTGCTTTATTGGCATAATAAAACTCTTCAAATTTTAAAGATAAATAGCTTTATTCATTGTACCTTCTTTTAAATGAAGAGTTCCAACACCTACAGTTGGCCACATAAGACGATTCCATCACTGGATAAGCCTCCATGCTTAACCGTTTGTTTAGCGTTTTTAGGACAAAATTGTCGATTACGGTTATGCCACGTATATCGCCCTCTACCCGAGTCTAAAAAGTTCAATTAACTTTACAAATCATTAAATTATATCTGCTGAAATTAAGTTCAATTTGCTTGTTAAATCTATAATAAAAACATTATGATTGAGAGCTAATAAGTATGCCAGTTGAAGTATGCAGTAGTTGTATTCCTGTTGTTTTTTCCCTGGGTGTACAAACATGCATTCATTTCTATATATCGGATGTTTTTTTTTTTTAGATTTTCTTAAGTTTGGCAACACAGCTACATTTGAAAACCGATTTAACTAATAGTTGCTTTTTCTTTCATTTGGTGTGACATTTCGTTATGTATAGACTTACACCGCCACCAATTCGGCAAATTGGCTGAAGCTCAAATTGATACTGATATTGAATTTCCAATCAAAATTTTGTTTCCCAATTAAGCCCAGTTTGGGTTGAATAGGTACGTAAATAAGCAGAATTGTCACACACCCTTTTTTTCCGTTACACCTCCCGGGAGGTGTAACTTATTGCTGTTGCTGGTGAGGCTTATTGCTGTTGACTTTGCCTCTTTCCATGTTAGGTTATTCTCCCTCAGTTCTTGGGTAATTGTACGTCTCCAGCCATTTTTTGGTCGACCACGATTTCTGGAGCCTTGAGGATTCCAATCGAGTGATATTCTGGTGATACTCTCTGGACCTTTTCGGATGATGTGACCGATTCATCCCCACTTGCTTTTCCTTATCTATTTCAGTATGGGTTCCTCATTAGTAATGCTCCAAAGCTCTGTGTTACTTATGGTGTTAGGCCAGAATATTCTGCATATGATTCTGAGGCACTTGTTAATGATTACCTGGAGTTTCTGTGTGATGTTATTCGTTACAAGCCCGGTTTGACTGTCATACAGCAGTACTGATTTAACATATGAATTGAATATTCTGAGATTAGTTGTCCAAATGCCGCTCCCACTTTATTGAGCCTGTTATAAACGTCTGTTTCTGCGCCACTATTTGTAGTTATTGTGCTTTCTAAATAGCAGAAGTTATCTATATACTCGACTGATTGACCCTGTAGCATGATGTTTTCAGTCCTCGTATTGTTTATTCTCATGGCCTTGGTTGTCTTGATGTTTATCAAAAGTCCGACACTACGAGCCAATTTTTCTAGGTTCTCCAGTTTTGACTGAATATTAGAAATCATATACGAGAGTAGACAAATGTCATCCGCATAGTCCAAGTCTTTCTCTTTTATGTCATCCAGCACGATGGTGAATAGCTTAAGTGCTAGTGGGAATCCTTGTTTAACTCCAGCATTGGTGTGGAATGTTTGGCTGATGTTCCCGTTGTGAAGAACTGAAAGTTCTACATCCTCATACATCGCTCTTATTATTCGAATTATCTTTTGGGGTACCCTTTTTGTTCTTAGTGTCTTCCATACAGCCGTTCTCCTGGTGGTATCAAACGCTTTCTGGAAATCAACGAAGAGTAGATACAGGGGCTACGCCAGTCTATAGACTGTTCAATGATTATTCGTAAAGTGTTGGCCTGATCTACGCGGCTTCTATTCGGTCTGAAGCCAGCTTGTTCGTATCGTAGTGTGTTGTCTATTCTACTTCGAAGCCTCCCATCTATTATAACTGTAAGTATCATATATATGGAAGAATTTATCGTAGAATTTCCGCTGGTAGTCCATCTTCGCCTGCCGCCTTATTGTTTTTCAATTTACCAATCGCTTCTTTTATCTCATTCAGATGGGCAAGGTTGCATGGTATTCTCTACCGTTTCGCTGTCCTCAGTAGTGTTCGTGGCGTTACTAATTTCATTGAAATATTCTCTCCATCTCTGTGTTTGTGCGTCGTTGTTCGTTATTAGTGTGCCATTTCAATCAGCAACAAATTGGTTCCTATTACACTTCTGATTAGTGAGATGTTTATTCGTCTGGTGTAGTTTTCTCATATTATTCTGACCAGCTGCTTCTTCTGCTGCCGTTACCAGTAGTTCCAGGAACTTTCTTCTGTCTATTCTTGCAGCTTTCTTTACTTGTTTCGCTAGCTAATGGTATTGCTGCTTCAGGGTGTTGCTACTATTCAGCTGCAGTTTCAGTTCCCTTCTTAGAGAAACCAGGTTCCAAGTGTAATCAATTATCCAAACTCTTCTATTTGGTTGCCCTACACCAATTGTTTCCTCCGTGACTTGATTATATATGGCTTTGATATCTTCCTATGAGTGACGTTGGATTGTTGATAGCCGTTCAGGGATTGCAAGGGTTAATACATGCCTGACCGTTTTCGCTTTGTGTGCTTCTTTGACATTTAAATTTAAACTTGATTTCACCAGTGCTGAGCTCATGGTCACTGCCGATGTCAGCTCCTCTCTTATTTCTGACATCCGATAAAGAGCTTCTCCATCTTCTGCTCTCGCATATATGGTCCATTCGATGGTGTGCATTGAGGCTGGGGGATGTCCAGGTATATTTGTGTATTTCCTTATGCAATAGGATGGAGTCACCTATGACTAGTGAAAATTTTTGGCACAATTCTCTTAGTCGCTCTCCGTTCTTATTCTTGGTTGGTGCGCTTTATGGGCTGGCAGAGTCATTTGTTCATGTGTCTTCAAAACGGTATAGGGACATGATGAAAAATTTGACAGTTTTATTTCGGTATTAAACTTAATTTTTATTTAGATGGCAAAAAAAAAATTAAATTGTCTAATAATCTGCCAATGACGAGGTCAGAATTTCAAACAAAAATTTGTTTATTTTTTTTATTTATTTATTTTATTGATTGATTTATTTTTATAGCTCCATACAAGACCTTATGTCTTATATTGAATATGTAAGTAAGACAAAAAATGTATACATATATAATTAAATAACAATATAAATTTTATAATTTAGAAATAACATATAAAAGAAATCAAGAAAATAAAAAAAATTAAATTCAAATTTACATACATATCCAATAAAAACATTTAGCAACTAATTACATAGCGAACAGTTTCATAATCTGTGCCTTAAATTGTCGTGCATTACTTAATATCTGACAGCTATAGGAAATCGAATTCCAGAGAGATATTGCGAATATATAGAAATGCCATTTAGACATTAGGCTCTTGTACGAGTACTCAGAGGACCGCAACCTTTTACCTCTGCAATTTTCCGCGAAAGACAATCTATTATAAAGATGTTCAGGCTGGTGGGTATATATTATCTTGTGCGTCGAAACTAAAACTCTTAATTTGAGAAGATGATCAAAGGAAATTCCACACCACTGGGATGAAAACATGGATATTCTAGTACGTCTGTTCAAATCATATACATAACGAATAATATTATTGAAGGAAACATTTAACCTTCTTTTACTGGTAGAATCACAGCTAGAAAATAGCTCACATCCATATAATAAAGCGAGAATTAGATATGTCTTTGCCAGAAGAATTCCAATCTTAATTATGGTGCAGTATTAAAACGCCCACATAGTTCTTAGCATGGCGAATGAATTCCTCATGCATAAATGACGTGTTCAAACCAGGTAAGAGTTCTATTAAAATACACACCAAGATTTTTAGCAGATGTCACTATTTCAATTCGCTGATTATTTATACTCACATTAGTATAAACCTGAATATAATATTGTTGGGGGTCATTCGAATACATCGAAAATAATAGAGGGATTATTATAGAACCTTGTAGAACTCCCCTTGATACATGTAGAGCTCAAGATTTTCCATTATGTGCTTTAGTGTATTGGAATCTTTTGCAAAGATATGTCGATAATAACTTTGTAGAAGAAAATGAGAAATTGAAGAAGTGTCTCAATTTATAGGAAAGCTCTACGTTATCAAAAGCCTTAGAGTGAACTAAAAGTATCAAAAAGGCGGTATTACCATCATCCACTTGTATGCGAATATCCTCAGCAACTTCAAATAGTGCCGTTATACATCTATGATTTCTTTTAAAACCGGACTGACTTTGCGTCAGTACATTGTTCCGATCCAGAAAATGAGTAATCCGTCTATGCATAATTCTTTCGAAAACTTTGGACACAAATGGCAAAATGGCGATCGATCTATACTCAGAACTGGTCTTGGTAATAGGTACTATTCTGGCTATTTTCCAGTTCGAGGGAAATTGGCTACTCGTAAGAATTTTATTAAAAATAAAAGTAATATATGGAAGCAATGATGTAGTAGAACTTTGAGAAACTTTGGCTTAATGCCATCCACACTAACAAAATTGGATTTAACCGACAGTAAACTAGTTAATACATCACATTCATCTTCAGGTTCAAAAGAAAAAAAAAGCTGTCCCAGTGTTATTGTTGGGACGATTATCATACTAATGTGGGTTAGCCTCAACTACCGAGATGCTTAAAACTTTTCATTTATAACATCTGCATCAATTAGACAATGTTCATGTGCAGAAATTTTCCCAATACCATTTCGCTTTAAAAATTGTTTAGCACACAAAAAATCAAAATATGCGCTAGAAAGGTTTAAAATGCTCTTTAAATACGAAAAAAATTACGAAAACCTACTCTAAGAACTGAAATATGCACAAAAATGCTGTTTTACGCAAAATTTCCAAAAATATGCGCTAACAAATCGATGTCAAAGTTCATAAAAAGTAATAAAATGCATATTTCTGGTTTCCCTAATTAGCTAGAGCTGCAAAACTATCGATAGTCGGACCACTCGATAGTATCGATAGTTTTTTTTGCAAACTATCGGATTCTTTTGAGTGCTACTTGTGGCAACAATATTAGAATTTAAGTGAAAGGGAAAGAATAATAAAAAATATACAGTGTTGAAGCAAAAAATAGGGACACTTTATTTTTTGTCCAGTATGTCATAAAATTTTATGTATTAAAATTTTTGGATGGAAGATTATAACTTACATATAGCGAAAATGGCTCAGACCATGAAGTGCTCTAAAACTCCAATAAGATCCAGTGAAAGACAACTGCAGAGACTATGGGAAGAAAGCGTAGAACAACTGTAAATTTTTAATTCGTACTTCAAGGATTCATCCCTTCGAGTCACCAAAAAGCCTCAAAAACGAACTTATTCTACTGTTACAAGTCTCGCAATAAGAAACAAAACTATTGAAGATAGACTTATGATATGAGTCCTCGAAATGTATCATTTCTCAGCAACCAGAAGCGACACCTGCACCATAAAAGTTAGAACAACATGCTATGATCTAACAAAATGAAGATTACTACTTTGATCAAAAAGTTCCCGGAATATCCCCATTAGTTGGTCCCATCATTCCGATTGGAGTTTTTTTTTGTTAAGTTGGTACATCTGTTTCCCGATAAACCTTAGCGTCATAGTTTGATATTTGCAAAAGCTACGTAGTCAATAGTACATATACCATCATGTGTGTTGGCGATTTTTTACAATTTTGAACGTGTTGAGGTCACAAAAGACATGAATTACGAGGCTGAATACGATCCCACATTCATCCAAAGGATCATTAATGGAGACGAGACGTAGGTTTATGAGTACGACAGGCAGTTCAGACATCAGGCAAGTGAATGGCATTTACCATATGAGCTCAGATCAAAAAACATTATTTTTATGATAACGCACCGGCGCACAGTGCCGTCATTATTCGAAATTTTTTGACGAAATATGCAACAAATACCATTCAACAGCCACCGAATTCACCTGATTTGGTTTCCTGTTACTTCTTTCTATACAATCGGATTAAAAATCGTTTCGGGGAACGCGTTTCAACAGCCGTTTCTACAATTGTAGCAAATAGGCAACACACATAGAGATTAGCTACGTAGCTATGACGCTAAGATTTAGCGGGAATATCAACAAGAGATGCACCAACTTAACAAACAAAACTCAAATTGGAACTATGGGACCGTTACACGGGGGTTATTCCGGGAACTTTTTGATAAAGGTGGTAATTTGCTTAGGTAAACTGCGAAATCGTATGTACGAATGTATTTTAGTTACAATTCATACTTTATTTGAGTTTAATAAATATAATTTTAAGAAACTGATAAACTGTGTCCCTGTGCAACTATAAAAGCTTATAAGACGGCTAATAACATGCGTCGAAAAAATACTCTTAGAATTTTACAATAGTATCGATAGTGAAAAAAAAACTATCGATGGTCAGCCACAAACAAAAATATCGATATTACCGATAGTACAATCGATTGTTTTGCAGCTCTATAAAGCTCCAAAACGACTGCTCAGATAAAAAAAAAATATTGCGGAATTTATTGAAAAAACTAAGCCGTTTTTGAGTTACGCTAGTAAATGTTGTGCACCCTCCTACATTTTCGAAATAACGCCGTATTTAAAAAGCAAGACCTGGCCTAATAAACGGATACCGCGCACTCGAACTAGGTTTACCTGGCGGATGCCCTGCTTGATAGTTTTGTTTAACTAACAAAGTGTTATGGAAAGGGGTTCAAAAAAGAAATGTGATGATCTTACGATAATGTTTTTTGTCACCCACTAAACCCCGATTATGAGCTCAATTACCATATAAAAATTCCGTACAAAACTTTGAGAAAAAATTTTAAATAATTCTGTTTTGATTACCCTGCGTATAAGTACAAAATCAGTGCCATCTCTAATTTTTATAAAACTTAGATCATAAGAGTTTGGCATACTTTTTATTACAGATTTGGCATTGCAAATTTAAAAGACTGACCTCCTTGAAGTATGCCGCATACCATAAAAAAGCATACTGAGCAAACAAAACAAAATGGCTGCTGCCACTTTAAAGCCATTTCCTAGTAGTTATAAAAAATGTCGTGCGAACGTGATAATTGAAATAAGTAATACAAGAAGATAGTGAAGTAATCCGAATATGATATATTATTGCATAAATATTTACACTTTTCTACTTGCCAACAATAGTTGCAAAAACAAAATAAGAGTATAAGTTTTGAAAATTTTAAGCAAACGCTGAAAGAATTCAAACTTACAATTTTTGTTGATAGTAAAACGAACAGAAAGTGGTATTAAATTCGCCTTATTTTAGCACACATTCATCGTTCTGTCAAAAAGCCTTTTAGATCTGTATCTTAACTATAGTTTCCACCATTCAACATCATTCATTGGACATTTCTTTTAGTGGTTAAAAGCATTGACAGCTGATACATACATTGATTACATAAAAATTCCTTCAATTTAAGCAAAGACTAAGAAACTCTGCACCAAAAATTAAAGTCACGTCATTTAGCGAATTTTATCTGATTGTTTGTCTGGTCTCCACCCTTTTTTTTAACAGCTAAAGGTTTTCAGCTCGTAACCACTAGAGTGAAGTGTTAAGTAGTCACTTAGAAAACAATTTACGATTATTACATGCATTTTCCTTGTTCTCTTTGTTATCTTTTTTTTCTCTTTTATATTTTTATTTTTTTATTTCACCATTTAAAAACATTATCCCTTGTTGTACCCGGGGCTTTTGCAAATATTATCAGCACTCATCGTTCCTTATTCATGTTTTTTCTTTTACTCTACAGAAGAAAGGGAAAAAAGAAAACTTTTGTCATCTTCATTTGTGGTAACTTATCGATGTGTTTGTACGAACGATTAGATATTTGTTACAGTAGAATATAATTTAAACGAACATATTATATTGTGTTACATAGAAATGATCTTAATTGAATTACATTACTTTTGATATTTTTTGCACAATATCTGTTTGAGAACCAAACTCATTATATATATACCATATGTACTAGCTGGCGTGCTTCGCTACCTCCTTTTAGCCCTTTTTCAATTTTTTCGATTTTATTTCCTACTGTAGAATCGGCTGTTTAGCTGTATTTAGTCTTTGGAATGGCATGGTGTAGCGTTTAGAACGCAGGCGTAAAAACAAAGGTGGCGGATTGGATAGCAAACTGTAATGCAGCCAAAGATCCAATAAGAAAAAACCGAGGTCAGCTACAAAAATATAAATCGGACGCACCATTCGAGCGGATAGCGATGGACGTAGTAGGCCCTTTTCGTCATGATGGATTATTGCAGCAAATGGTCGGAAGTGTATTCCATACTCAATCCAGAGGCGAATACAATTTTAAATGTTTTTGTGAACAAGTAGGTATGCTGATTCTGATCATGGCAGAAATTTGGAGTCTACTATATTCAAAGAAATGTGTGAGATATACGGTATTAGGAAAACTCGAACGACGCTGCTTTACCCACCGTCTGATGGAATGGTGGAACGATTTAACGAACCGTGGAGGCATACTTGCCAAAAGTAGTAAGCGAGCAGCAGAAGGACTTAGACAAACATATTCCGAGGCTCCTACTGGCGTACCGATCTGCTGTCCATCACTCAAAATCTAGATCATCTGCCAAGATTAATTTTTGGGATTGAACTAATACTGCCTGATGACTTAGAGTTTGGTGTTAAATCTACCACAGGGAGGGAAGCCACATACATGAAAGCCTCAATGAACTTTACGAATTTTTGGGCACACGTATAAAAATGGTCTGCTATAGAATGAAAGCCATATTTGATAGTTGAGCAAATACTGTAGGCTTTCATGAGGGACAACTGGTTCTAGTCTACAAGTAGTCAAAAGGTTAAACGATGTGGTATACAGAGAACAGAAAAATAATAGTCCGCAATCAAAAATGAAAGTCGTATATCTAGAGCGACTGGCGAGCTATTGTAAGAAAGATGAATAGGCTTAAGTGGGAGGTAGTTTTACGAAAATAAACAGTGTCAGACATAAGATATGGTCCTGTTTAGTCTCAAATAAAATTGCTAAGTAGTTTGTGTAAAAGTAGAAGTAAAAGAGTAGAATTAGAGAGATTGTAAAATAAAACAGCAACTACTTGTAATTTATTTTATTTAACAGAATTTAAAAGAATTCAAACCTATTACTTTGCTAAACGCATGTCTGAAATTCATTATAACCAACCTATACTGTTTGAAAGAAATAAGAAAACACTTTTCACAGACAAACTAATAAAATATATAATAGTGTCTTTGTTGTTTAACTCGTATAAGCGTTCTTTACTTTTTTTATTATTCATTCAGTTTTTAAGTAGAACCTCTTTTTTTATATCCCATTCCTCATTCCATTTCCGCTATCGCCAATATCTTAATGCTGAAGTAGTAAGTGAAAAAATGGCAAATGTGCTTGAAAGTTATAAGTGTTTTTTAACGTCTTTGACAAGTAAACTTTAAAGATCCACTTGGTAAAGGAGAGCCGATAGATAGCCTGTTACAAATTTATGTCATAATCATTGATAAGCATTTTTAGCATTTGTACTGACGCTACAGTTGACTTTAAAAGTAAAGCTATAACTGTGTTGTTGAATTAAGTGAATTTTATGGGTTCATATTTTAAAAAGCATACTGCAACCATTGATTTTATATAAGTACATAACTAACTTTTGAGGAATTTGCTTCCCTCAACTGGATCAAATCTCATTTGGCCGAACAGCCTAAACGACCCCCTATGGTGTCAAAGGGCGTGCCTAAACGGACGTTCGGAAGAGGAGGAGCAAAGGCGGGGCCAACAGAAATAAGAAAACACTTATCACAGAATAGATCCTCATGGGACCGATTGGCGAACGAGATAAGAAGTGCAAAGCGCAAATCTTGAAGATCCTTCTGCAGCAGTGTAGAAGAGCAGACCTGAAGACTTATGGTCCTGCGATACATGTTCAGTGGGATGATGAACCCACGTGCTGTGTATCAAGACAAATCTGGCCGCTGTATAATCGGGCTCGCTTGGAGCCTATTATGGGGATGCCGGACCTTAGGCTACGAACTCTTGTGGCTGTGATTATTGGGTACTGGGTGACTGGTGCGCACGCTAAGAGATTTGGTCTGATGTTCAATGGCTACTGTAAAGATTGTTAGGATGAGGTAGAGGAGGAGACGTCGAGGACTTCTTATGCCAGTGTCTAAGTCGTTCGGTCAGATCTGGCTGATGTGAATATCAGCAGGATCTCTTATTTTGTGCATGTGCCTGGTTGGTTAGGATCGGACCGGAACGCGGACATGTAGGTTGCTCATGTTCTGCATTACTGATGAGTATCACAGTGGGATCAATACTGGACCCCAGTTTGCTTGACCACTCTCTGGCTAACCGTCGTAACTAACTAAATAACTCTGTCAGTGCTTAAAGAGTGTTGATCTGAGCTTAGTAAACATTGCAGTAAGTGTCATACATGAGTTTGACAGAAAACACACCTTTAAGAGCTGACAGAGAACATATGCAGTTCAGTATTAGTCTACTAATCATAGATACGAAAGTTGCATGTTAAAAAGGCAACAGATCTTTGTTTTTAGCATAATATAAATTCAAATACGGAGATTCCGATACGGAGATTAAAATAAGGAGATGCATAACTGAGAGATGTGTAGAATCTGATGAGGACTTATATGATTTTATTTGACCATGAAGTGCATGAAATTAACAATGAAATTAATCAACTTTGTGGTAATGGTGGAAGCCGTTAGCGCCTTAAAACATATCCGGAATTTTAGACTTTAAGTGGAAATATTTTACGCCAACGTTGTGGACCTGAGCCTGTCCAAAATTACAATTACATACATGTGAATAATCTTCATTTTTCATTGCGAAATCTTATTACTTACCAGCTTTCTCTTGTTTTTTCCCTTTCCCTTCGTCTGAACTTCTTTTACCACTTCAATCCTGTGGTGTGGAGTACGAAATTCCACCTTGATAAAAAAGGCCACGGAAAATTTGAAATACAAGTTCATTTATCTAATCCTATATTGTCCTTTTCAACGTAATCCCCATCGACTGTAACACTCCTATGCCAGTGCTATCCAATCATCGAAGCATTTTTTATATTCCGTTTCCGGTATGAACTTCCTGCGATTTGTCCATTATTTCCCCAAATCAGGTGAACTCGGTGGCTTTGTGAATTTTTCGTCAAAAAATATTCAAAAACGATGGCACTGTGCACTGCCTTCACTTTTAAAATATTATAAGATAGTAATGTGAAATACAGAGTGTCCGCCAGTTTGGTAAACATTAGTCTTGACAGTTCATATTTGGCCGTCGTAAAGTAGAGACGAGGCAAATTTTTTATGGAAAAATATTCAGTGAATCAACGTATTTTAATCGTTAAAACATTTTATCAAATCAATCATCGATTTTCATGAAAAAATCATAATGAGTGACGAGGGATATTTTCTTTTGAATGGTTATGTGAATAAACAGAACAGAAAAGTCGGTTCTGGGCAATGAAAAGCCTTCAAATTATTCATCAGTCACCTTAGCGTCCATTAAAAGTGACAGTCTGGTGTGCAATTTGGTCAGGAGGAATCACTGGACCTTACTTCTTTGAAACTGAAAACGGCGTAACAGTAATTGTCAATGGAGAGCGATATCGTGCTCCCGCCTCTTTTTTGTGGGGATATCTGAAAAGCAAAGTTTATGCAAACAAACCAGCAACTGAAACAAAATATTCGTGATGAAATTAATGAAATAGCGCATGAAATGTGTGAGAATGTAATGAAAAATGTGCTCAAAAGGGCTCTCATTTGAGAGGCTAACAGAGGCGGGCATTTATCTGATATTGTATTCCATACATAATTGCCGGCATTAAATAAAACATTTATCAATATATGATCCATTCTCTTTCGTATAATCCAAAATTATAAACAAACAAAGTAGTATACCTCCTCGGCGGACGCCCTGTACTATATGTAGTTTATTTAATACCCATTTTTTACACAATTTGGTGCTAATTTTGTTAAAAAATTCGCATATTATTCCTGGATAATTCTCTAAGTTTTTGTTGAGGTTATTTGCCAACCCTATAGAAAGCTTTTATATTCTGTTCGCATTTTTTCTTGCTTCACAACTCCCCAGCAAAATTTTTACCACATATATCTTCGATCCAAGACCACAATCAATGTAAGTAGGACACATCCAATGTCTCTATACAATTCCTGTTTACATTTACACAGCGATGGCCTAGGCCGCCAGATGGGTCCAATGAAACAGATATTGCAAGCGAAGGTTAGATGGGTCCGACAATACAGACATTGTATTGTAAGTGAAGGTTGGATGGATCCAATACTACAGACAAACAGACGTTGTAAGTGAAGTTTGGATGTGTCCAATGCTACAGACTTTGTAATTGGATGTTGGAAGGGTTTTAATTGTCAAATATTTTTTTTCATTTATTTATTTTACGCGAATTCAATAATGAAAATCCAGTTTAAGGCCATAATCCCTTCCATATAGACTGCTCCTTACACCACACACACGGTTAGTTCACTTGCATTTTTAAAAACACTTTTCTTTCCATTTTAATTTGGAAAAATTAAAATGAACAATTGGAAAAATAGCAGCCAAAAATAAACAAAATTCATAATCGAAACTACAATAACAATATAATGCATTACAAACCAGGGTTGGCAACCCACTGGGTTTTGAATTTAGGTGGGTTTTTGTTGTCTATTAACAACAACAAAATTAAAAATTTTCGTATTGGGAGTACAAATCAATTTTGTCCATTTTTTGAACTCAAAAATGATAATGAATTAATAATTTTATCAAAATAAAAAATTATCAAATCACTGGCTTACATCTTTCCCCCACCTCTAAGCTAATGTCTGAATCCCATCTTAGAAAAACCTCTCGTTTTTTGTGCCGATCCACTTTGAAGCCGATTTTATATTTCTTCAAAACAAGTGATTCGGTGACATACTATTGTGAGAGATATTGCATCCATCGAAAGCCAATAGTCAGAAGGTGAGGCTGTGTTAGAAGAAATTGGGCGTTTCTAAAAATTGTTGTCATGCAAAAGGAAAACTTTATATATCTGTCTGTCTTTATATTCCGGCCGTTTTTCTCATGATGCACGGTTCTACCGCAGTAATTACAATCTGCTCCGAATACCTGGTTTTAGCAGCTCTTAGTACACCATGCCGCCTTGATCCCACTAAAATGCAAAATGCATTATAAATACAAAAACAACGTAATTTTACTAACAAACAAAAAATATTGTCGAAATAAACGAAATTTTGAAGCAGTTATAAAACCCAATAAAACCCAAAAAACCCATCAAAAAAACCAATTAAATGCGGTGGGCTGGGTTTTTTTTTAAGCCCTGTTACAAACCCATATCAGTCGGATGCTAGTGCGATGGCTTCTTTACTTCTAATGTATATTTTCTTTTACAATCTACTCCTCCAAATCGGATGCTGGTTGTATGTGCTTAAAAATTGTATATCAATTTTTACTATTGACATAATAGTATACGATCGGACGTGTTTCATTTGTATTAACTTTTGTACAGCTGGGTCATTACATCGTCAGCTTCAGCTAGTACTACAACTACTATAACTGTTCCAGGCTTTACTCTTTAATAACATTGAGCTCAAGCAAAAAATCAGAACAAGTAAGCTCGTTGGCTCATCTCCAAATAGTTATTTATACTTTCAGGGGTGTCAATCGTTCATATATCAAAAATCGTCATTTTAGAGGCAAATACATTTTGTTAAAAAATCGTCAAAATGACGATTAATCGTCAAATCCGGCAGCTATGTGCCTATAGCAAAACGATAGATTCTACAGTGTCTTTCTGGGAGGAACTAAATGCAATCTTAAATGTTTGTATTTGGACTGAAAGGGGCAAAAAGTGGAAAAAAGGTAAAACTGTAACTAAAACAATAATTGAAATGGAGGTAGCGAAGCGCGCCGTGTTTTAGCTAGCTTATGTATAAAACATAATTCTACCCTAATATTTTAGTTTATAGTTTGTCATATTGTTACGTTTTAACCTTTTTAAAACATTTGAGTTCGTTTTTATTGCCTTAAAATAAAATTAAACACTATTTTTATTTTAGTTGCTTTACTATCTGTCTCTTTTTTTTAAATTCCACTGTAGCTTAATACACTATGTCTTAAAGCACTAAATTCGCTTTTACAACACTTTCTATTTGCGCCGTAAGCAAACTTCAATTCTTGACAGCCAATTGATCACTAACTAACTCACCAGCCGCAATTCGCCGCTTTCATAGCATTTCATCTTAGTTTAGAATGTTCTAGTACGGACACGAATCTTCGATTTTTCGACGTTAATTCAAAGTGGTCTAAAATAACACAAAAACTAACCGATCCATGCATTGGCAGCACTTTCAATTAGTGCAGATAATTTTAAAAGTTTTTAAGCCTTGACACAAGCCAATACATTTTTTAGTTAAAAGCTCATAATAAGCTCTGACGTAGTGAATTTTGTCTTTATCATTTTCATTTTCGTAACAATATTGTTTATTTTTTAATATTTTTCGGAACAAGAAATACTTTTAAGAAAAATTTTATCATGTAACACAAACAAACATTGAATTTTACAGAAAAATAAATGGATAATGAATTCATATTTTTCAACATTTTAAAAACACCTCAATAAGTTTTTTAGATTTAAAAAGTTTAAAGAATTTATTAAAAGTTACAAAATACATTTTGAAAATCTTGTTTTTCACATTGCTAATCGAAATTTAAAAAATCATATATTAAACACATTTTATACTATAAAATAGGATAAGTTTTTGTACAAAATAAGTGGCTTAATAAACCAACTTCCGAATCATAAATAAAAAATATTTTAAATGCAAAATCTATTTCCATTAAAACAATATTTGTTTATCTGAAAATTGAAAAAAAAAACAAAATTTATCAAAATATGAAAAACAATAAGAGTTTTTCAGCCAATAATGAAATATGATCTGTATTCGTATATTAATACTGCCAACAATTGTACACAAATCATCATACAAATTTTATGAAAAGTGCCAATCTTAACTCTACTATTCTACCATAGATGGGATGTACATTGCGAATTTGTTCGAATTTGTTTATTTTCTAATAAATCAATAGACTCCCAAGACACAAGTTAAAATACCACAACCATAAGATCATAAAAAAATAAAATAAAACAATAAAATAAATAAAAAAATAATAAAATAAAAATATTTTCATACCCAGCACATGCTGGTGTTAATGGTGGAAATGAAAAACATATGTATGTAAATTTCAACATGTGCTTTATCTGTGAGTAGTTGTACATGATTTATAATCTGCCTTGTTAAAGAGAACATCATTTTCGAATAAGCCCGACTCTATGATACACTATACCACACAATATGTTCTTTGGAATAATAAGAGACATGTGACGACTCACTCTGGCGATAGCCAGAGTAAGTTGGTTTTCTTGTTTTGCTACACATTTTAGTGACAAAATGAATTATAGCCAGACTTCTAACAACTCCAATTGATTTATTTATTCTGTACTCCATTAAGGATACCGAAATGTCAGAATTTTACGTGAGCGTCGCCACGCTGGCATACCCCACGGTGCCCGAGGCACGGGTGAATACAATGCGTCAACCAAAGCCCCCACTTATGACGAAAATCGCCGGTGAGTACCAAATTCGAAGCCGTGTTATCTGGACATGACTCCACACCTTGGTTAAGTGCCGGAGACTATCTAAACTCCTACCGTTCTATGGATCACGGCACCCGGTTAAGGATGTAACTCCACATCGAGCCGAAGCTCTCCCCGCGATTTTGGGTATAAACCACAGCCACTACGTTACTCCCACAAGGAGCCTCACCATAGCCGGGCAGGGACCGCAGTCTCCGGGGCACCCGACTCCCGTGGTACCAGAATTAAGTTTCCGGTCAGGCTTCGTAGCACAAGGGCTACTAGCAGTGTAAGCTCCAGACTACTCCGGACTGGTCGCCAAAACCCAGCAACAAATCCAAGCACCCACCAGGCCACACCAGACCCCAACACACAACCAGAGTAGCCCGCAGCAGACCAAAATCAGCGACAAGCACCCACAAGCAACCCAAACAAGTAGATAAGGATATTAAGTCAGTGGTTTAAAGTGAGTACCTGCCCTAGGACGTTACCTCACGGTGCCAAAGCTCAAGTAAATACAATGCGTATCCCAACGCCACCACCTATGATAAGAATCACCAGTGAGTACCAATTCAAAGCCACGTTATTTGGACATGACCTCACACCTTGGTGAGGTGCCGGAGACTATCTAAACTTCTACCGATCTATGGGTCACGTCACCCGGTTAGAATGTATGTCCATTAAGGATACAATAAATTATTTACATTTTATTCTATTTTGCGGGATTTGACTTAGTTTGTCGAACGATTTACCAGTTTTTGTAAAGACTGTTCTTCGCCATGTCGTTATTGGTTCCTCCTTGCGGTGGTATCCTTGGGGATTCCACGATACCGTGTGGGATGTCATCATAAGGCTTATGTACTTTCGCTTCTAGTTTTCATAGTTTATATAAATTTGCTCAGTTATAATGCATATATTTCAATCATTTTCATCTTAAAATAATATACATAAATAGTTCAAGCTTTAATGCTTTATCTTCTTAAAAAATTCTTGCAATTCTTGACGTTATTGAGTCTTCTGGGCCAGATGGTATTTTAACACTGCTCCTGAAGCGGTGCCCTTCGACGCTTGTGCATCCATGCGCTAATCTTTTCAGTGCGTCTTATCGTGCGGGTATTTTTCCATCTTGCTGGAAGGTTGCCAATATGACGCCAATCCCTGAAAACTACCGCCCAATTGCAGCTTGTTCGGCACTTTACAAAGTTATGGAGCGTATGATTAATCACCACCTTGTGAAATATTTAGAGTCCAACAATTTGCTGAGCGATCGCCAATATGGTTTCCCTAAAGGTCGCTCTACTGGTGATCTTCTGGCGTTACTCTCTGAAGGGTGGAACAGGTCCACTCATGGATTGGGTGGGAGTAAGGCTGTGGATATTTAAAAGGCGTTTGACAGAGTCTGGCACGAGGTTCTCATATCCAAACTTATTGCCTTTGGTGTCGGTAATCACTTCTCTCGATTCATATTGAGCTTTCTCAGGAATCGCACTATAAGAGTGGTTATAGATGGGATTTCATCCGACGACTTCAGAATAAATTCAGGGGTAACGCAAATCTCTGTTCTTTCTCCAACTCTATTTCAAATATTTCTCAACGTTTTTTTTTTTCACTTCTAATCCCATTTACTCTTTTGCAGATGAAAGCAACATTTGTCATTCATATTCTTTTGAGCGTAGGCCAAGTCTTTTGGAGATTGGAGCAGATATTGGAAAAGGCGGAATATGAACAACACATTTCCAAACGATCTGTCGAAAATCTCTGAGTAGGGTCGCGGGAATAGGTTCGACTTTAATGCGAGCAAGACTCAATGTTGTTTTCTGGCACACAGACGTGTTGGTGTGTTGTCGTCTGTATCTATGGGTAATGAAGATATTGAGGAATCAGATACTCTTGATGTTCTGGTCATGAGAATTCACTGAGCTCATATTTCGAGTGTCGAAAGAAGCATTCAAGTGCCTCAGCTTTTTAAGACAGTGTAAGAATTACTTCACTTCCTATATCCGACCGAAATTGAAATACAACTCTCATGTATGGATCTGTGCTTCAAAGTCTATTTTGCAACTTCTCGACCGCGTACAGGAGAGGGCGACTGTTCTTATTAATGACGGTAGGGTAGCCAACTCTATCGATTCATTAGAGCATCGTCGCAATGTGGCGTCTGTTTCATTGTTTTATCGGTACTAAAACGGAACGTGTTCTGACGAAGCTAGGGAAGTAATTCCTAGTCATAAATAATTTTTAGGTAATATTCGTGTTTCTAGTAGAGCACATCCCTTTGTAGTTGATTGTCCTGTAAATCGCAGAACGCATTATAGGGAGAACCCATTTTTTGGTCGCACTATTCGTTTGTGGAACAATCTTCCTGCGAATGTCTTCCCTGCCACTTACGACATGAGCAAATTTAAATCGAACGCCCACAGACACTGCTCTATCTATCCTCCTTCCCACAACCTATTTTCCTAGTACCAGCATAATGCACTTCATGAGTAGGGGTTATCCCCTGAGTGCTAGTCTCAAGAGAAAAAATAAATAAAAATAAAAAATTAATAATTTACAAATTATTTTCATATACATATACATTATATTCTTATTCGAAACATAATTTTAATAAAACTGTTTGATTTTTTTTTATGTCAATAAAAACGAGATAAGGAACTACACACAAGCTAATTAAACTGATGTTAATTCATTAGTATAAGGCTGTTCCAACCCAGAGTATTTGGAATAAAAGTTTGTAGTAAATTTATTTAGTGTAGAGACAACAAGATCAATATCCGAAACTGTATGAAGCCTAAGGCTGGTAAAGAAGCATGAAAGATTATAAAGGGTGCTTTTTGTAGTGGTATAGAACTTTTAGTTGCAATAAAACAACGGTGGATTATTCGATTGATATGAATTTTTTTTATCCGAAAAATAATCTTGTGGCATTAGATTTTAAATATGATTTCTAGAATATGACCGCCACGGCTGGCGCGAATGTAGTCTAATCTGGACGTCTGATTTTCGCTGATTTTTTCTAACATTTGTGGCCGTATATCGGCAATAACACGGCAAATGTTGTCTTCCAAATGGTCAAGCGTTTATGGCTTTACCGCATAGACCAACGAATTTACATAGCCCCACAGAAAGTAGTCTAGCGGTGTTAAATAACAAGATCTTGGATGGCGGTATACAGGTGCGAAACGTAAAATTAGGCAGTCAACAAACATGTCTTTCAATAAATCTATTGTGGCACAAGCTGTGTGATATGTTGCGCCGTCTTTTTGAAACCACATCTCCTGGACATGGTTATTCAATTTAGGAATGAAAAAGTTATTAATCATGGCTCTGTACAGATCACCATTGACTGCAACTTTCTGGCCACCATCGTTTTCGAAAAAGTACGGACCAATGATTCCACCAGCCCATAAAGTGCACCAAACAGTCAGTTTTTCTGGATGTAACGGATGATACACTTGAGGATTACCTTCACTCCAAATGCGGCTGTTTTGTTTGTTGACGTAGCCATTCTACCAGAAGTGCGCTTCATCGCTAAACAAACTTCGCTTGTGATAATTGAAAATTGAAAAAAAAATTCACTTATGAAAAATGAAAATTGCACTATTTGCAAGCGTTGTTCAGGCGTGAGTCTATTCATGATAAATTGCCAAGCCAAAATGAGAATAAATCACTTGACAGCTGTTAAATCGGTCGCCATCTTGAAAAGTAATGGCAGCTTAGAGTTCTATACCTCTATAAAAAACACGCATTATATTAATTTCAATAACTTATTTTGTGCGACTTGTGACTGGCATTACGTCCTGGAAAATTTGTTTGAATATTAGTTTTTTATTATCAATACTTAGGGCAGAATTTCGATTTATAAAAGGGTGAAGTATACAGACAGAATATTCACCTTGTTGATTATATATTCCACATGCTCATTACATTTCATTTTCGAATCAAGTATTATTCCCAATTATTTTTCCTTTTGCTTCCAAAGGACCTCTCTGTTCAGGAAAATAATGTTTCTTTGAGGAGTATAACTCGACTTTATTTTTCTGTGAAATATATTGCCCGCGTTTTATCTGCGTTTAGAGTTATCTTGCAGTCATTGTAGTAGATAGACAATTTCCTCAGATAATTTTGCAAATTAGAAATAATGGTTTTGGAGAGCATGTCCGAACATACTTCTGCAGTATTGAGGTATACAGGTTGAATAAAACAGGAGACAGACAAGAGCCTTGCGATCACTCAGCTAGTATACTGAAAGCTTCAGAACATGATGATTCTATGAATACTATAAATGAGCGCATAGAGAGAAAGTTATCGATTTATATAATAAGAAAATTGGGTATATTAAAACATAAATTTAATTTTCAAAGCACACTGCAAAAATTAGCTGCTACTACTACTACTACAAATTAAGTTTTCTTTCTGGTCACCTTTGATCTAAGTACCCTTCCAGGCCTTCACGTTATTCCCTTGGGGCACACCTCCACCTTGGATAATTATCCCGTGGTTGTATATAAAAAATATTACGTCTTATCTGAATCGAAATTGTATAATAGATCCGACAGTTTTGTCCAAAGTACAAAGTATGACTGGGCTGCTGGAATGGTTATCTCCGGGAACTCGGAAGAGCTTTCTCGGCTTTAAAATAGGTTTGACAAGCACCTTTAATAAATCTTTCCGAATCCCAATTCATTTTATTGTGTTACAAGTTGAAGTATAGTCATTATTTATATATCTATATTCTCTCTGTAGCCAAGCGACCGGCATTTGTTTTCGCTGCGGTTTTGTGTACGCCTCATATAGGCTTCTGGTCAATATGAAATTTCCTGATACCGGAAAATTGTGTGACCGCTGAACTTGATAGAGCGGGTACGCTTCTACTTGTTGTCCATCTATTTCTGGATATTGGTATTCCTTTTACGTCAGTCAGACTCGATATTGAGCAAATGTAAATTTATCTGTCGAACTATCTCTAACGCTGTGTTTAATCTTGTAGGTCGGTGCGTAGTAGGCAGGATTGGCTAAAGTCTGGGTTAAAAAAAGCGCAACCAATCTGGTTTTAGTGGGTTTATTGGGTTTTATAACTACTTTCTAATTTCGTTCAATTAGACAATATTTTTTACTTGTTAGTAAAATTGAGTTGATTTAGTAAAGGATGGGCAACTTTGAGGTTAGGAAGAATATATATGTATTCCCATGACATTCCATTAAGGAACATAGAGACTTCTCTCGGTCCATGTACTGCACCCAATTCTAGTTTTAGCTTGGGAAATAAATTGGATTAAAAACACATTATTTTGACAAATTTAGTTTTATTCATAGCAATATAAGATAGAAATAGGAATTAATAATGGAATATGATGTACAAAGGCAAATGTCCATCTCTCGCACGTCAGCGGACGTCCACTCCTTTCACAAAATTTTAAACCAAATTTTTCTACAAAGCTTCGCTTATCTCGAACTTCATCTTTCAAAGTGACAAATGTTTGTGGTTTGTTCACGTAAACCCAGTCTTTCAAATATTCTCAGAGAAAATAATCAAACGGCTTTAAATAAAAGAACGAGGCGCCAAATTGGTACCGCCAAATCGAGTAATTATGCGATCGGGAAATTTCTCATGTAATAACTGAACTTTTTGGCTGGCTGCGTAGCTTGTGGTGCCATCCTGCTAAATCAGCAGATCACTGATGTCAATATTAGCCAATTTTTGCCAAAAAAAATTAGTTATTATGGCTTAGTAGCGTAGAGAATTTCCGGTGACGGCGTTTCTTTGTTCATTTTCGAAAAAATACGGACGGATGATGCCGTCCTAACAAACCGTACCATACGGTCAATTTTTTTTTTTATGTAATGGTTTTTCGAAGACTGTTTGTGGATTTTGTGAGCCCCATATGTGACAATTTTGTTTTGTTTACATAACCACCTAATTGAAAATGGGCCTCATCGCTAAAGATAATTTTGTTGAAAAATGCGTTTATTCGTTCAATTTTTCACGATTAAAGTTCTTTGTTCAAGAGTGTAACGTTCCATAGTTAATATATCCAAATTTTTTACTAAACCAGAATTAAAGGCTGACAATTTATTTCCTAACCCAAATTTGCCCACCTTTTAAAATATAGGTTCCGCCAAATAATTTTTTTCTTTTTTTTTGAAAACAGGGCGCAAAACATCGAGTGTAGCTTCGGCTGTGTGGCACGTAGCGCCGTCCTGTTGAAACCAAATGTTGCTAATATCCTCCTCTTCAATTTTTGTGAACAAAAATTCGTTCAACATGGCCCGATAACAAGCGCCATTGGTTGTAACGGCCACTCCTTCTCATTTTCGTAGAAAAATCGCGCAATTATGCCTCTGGACCAAAATCCGCACCAAACAGTGACTCGTCTTGGATGTATCGGCTTTTCAATGTATGCTGCGAGTTTTCTGTGCCCCAAATGCGACAATTTTGCTTGTTTACATACCCGCCAAGATCAAAATGAGCTTTATCTGAAGAGATGACTTCTTTTTGGCAAAATCGGCATCTTCTAAGTCGATCGCAGGCCACTTAGCGAAGCGTATACACAACCATATTCGTTCAGCGGAAGGATAAAACTAATTATCTGTCAAATCAGACGTGAGCTAAGTGTTACCATTCATGATATAAGTAATAGTTGAAAAAAACGCTAGATGGCGGACCCGATACAATTTTGCTTCTTGATGGGATCAGTATGTAAGTTATTCTTTTGCATGACAACACTAGGCTTCACGACTCAAGAGTTACCAAACAATTTTCTGAAACGATAAATGCCGCACCCGCCGTTTTTCCTAACTATTTATCCCTCAGACAATTAGCTATTTCGACAGATACAATACCTTTTAGCATGTCATCGAACCACTTATTTTCAAGAAACATAAGATCAGCTTCAAAGTTGGATCGCCCCAAAAGACCAGAAGATATTCTGAAATGGGTTTCATAAATCTGCTCAGATGTGAGAACAAGACGTAAGCAATGATTTTTTACATTTTTACTTTATAAGTTTGTTAAATCATTATCTTTTTGACCTTAAAAGAAGGACCGACTTAGTTTATACTCCAAATACGTAAATTATGCTTATTTTTATTATAAATGAACAACGAATTACTTTAAATATAAAACCCATCCGGTTTTTTTTAATATAGAGGCCAATAAAATCCGTATAGGTTGCCAACCCTGATAATAGGTAGGCGTACGGAAAGGCTAAGCTCACTAGCAAATGATTTTTGTCGAGCTTAAAGGTCGATTGAGGAGGAAAATAATATCATCATATCGACCAGGTACTAATGCAACACACTGCGACATATGAGATCTATTGTGCCCCTTCCCGGTCCCAGCGGATCTAAAATCATAATGGTGTACGTATGATATGTTACCCAATGAGACCCTATGTCTACCTAAACATTTCCACCTAAACCTATCAAGAACCCAACATTTACACAATATGTGTTCCGCCGTCTCTGATGTCTGTGAACATAGTGTACAAACAGTCATATCTTCGACCGCCTTCCTCTTCAGGAGATAGAAGTCAGAGCGCCCCACTTCATATTCCAATGTTTGTCTCTGGATTAAACTATGGTTCTTACATTTGACTTGCCCTTTCTCAATAGCTTAATGGAGCAATCGTCAGCATGACTATTGTCAGATTCATTCAGCTTTCGGCCTGATTTACCATATAACTCAGGAGAGCTGCTTTGAATCCGGGCTCGATGGTCAACTCTGAGGCTTCTTCTCATGCAGCATCACAACGAGCTGCTACGTGTGCTCAAGTGAACTTTGACTAACATTCCATCGTATGCCATCCTACTTATATTGACACATACATGGATAGGTATATAAAAAATATTTTAAGCTGTTACAAGCAATAACACGAACACAATATACCCTATAAACCATTGCATGCTGTAGGATATAAAAATAAAAATTAAAATAAAAATAAAAGCGTTTATTTAAATGATAGTTATGTATATGTGTGTATATAAAATGTGTTTTTACGCTAAATAAAATTTAATATTTATTTGTCATATATTTTTTTAGCATCTGTTGTATTTTGTTTTGTGGTATGCCATCAAAAGAATCTTTGTATTTATGACTTCAAATTCACATGAATTGGTCATTAACTTTTTAATGCAGCGTGAATTGAATTTAAATGATTTAGTCTCCTTAAAAATCTTTTTTTACGATTGTATAGAATACTTGAAGGTATTGTATTTACCTAATGAATATACATGTTAGTTATCCATTTAGTAATTGATCTACTATTTACCTAAAATATTAAAAAAAATATAAAGATTCCACTAATTCGATATTCTCATGTGTAAATTAAATTGATTGCCGAATATCGTAATTTTATATTCATTGAAAATGGTTTTGGTTCAGTAAAACAAAATAAATTTCGTTAAATTTTTTTATAATATAGGGTGGGCCATTTAAAAGTTTAAGCTTAAAAATGTAATAAAACAAAATTTATTTTTTTATTGTGAAGTGCAATTGTTTCGGTTAGAAATTAACAGCTACCCAAGGAGCTTATTTCGTTTTGGTGTTATATTACTTGGTAGATAAGAGAATTAATGGCTCGGTAATGGATGGCAACAGTACTTTAGTTGCGGCAATTGATATTTAGGCAACTAAAAACTTCTAAGTGGTGTTTTTTATAGAGGTATAGAACTTTAGGTTGCAATAAAACAACGATGGATTATACGATTGACATGAATTTTATTTATCCGAAAGATAATCTTGTGGCATTACATTTTAAATATGATTTCTGGCATATAACCCTACGGCTGGACGTCCAATTTTCGATGACTTTTTCCAACATTTTTGGCCGTATATCGGCAATAACATAGCGAATATTGTCTTCCAAATGGTCAAGCATTTATGGCTTTACCGCATAGACCAATGACTTTACATTGCCCCACAGAAAGTAGTCTAGCGGTGTTAAATCACAAGATCTTGGAGGCCAGTTCAGAGGTGCAAAACGTGAAATTAGACAGTTACCAAACGTGTCATAAATCTGTTGTGGTACGAGCTGTGTGACATGTTGCGCTGTCTTGTTGAAACCACATCTCTTGGACATAACGGTTATGCAATTCAGGAATGAAAAAGTTAGTAATCATGTCTCTATATCGATCACCATTGACTGTAACGTTCTGGCCACCATCGTTTTTGAAAAAGTATGGATCAATGATTCCACCAGCCCATAAAGTTAGTTTTTCTGGATGTCACGGTGTTGCCACATACACTTGATGATTACCTTCACTCCAAATGCGGCAGTTTTTTTATTGACGTGGCCATTCAATCAGAAGTGAACTTCATCGCTAAACAAAATTCGCTTATGAAAATCGGGAACGACGGTAATCTCGTTTTGGACCCATTCGACGAATCTGCGCCGGGCGTGAGTCTATTCATGATGAATTGCCAAACCAAACTGAGAATAAATTACTTAACAGCTGTTAAATCGGTCGCGATCTTTTAAAGTAATGCCAAATTAAAGTTCTATACCTCTATAAAAACACGCTAAGTTCCGTTCGACAACGCAACTGAAATTCTCTTGCCATCGATAATTGACCCATAAACGTTTGTTTTTATACATATAGAATAGTTATAATGTTGGTGCCTTCGATAAGAAAAATTAAATGTTTTACTATTAATAAATATTTTAGTAATATACGATTCCTTAAATTCCTCGACAAGAAAAGTTGCTTAAGTTTCGATCAGCACTTTATGTAAATTCATGCACCACGTATTTAATAGTGTGTATGTCACTGCGGTATGTTAGGTAAGAACCCGCCTTCCAACCAAGAAGTCGCTGGTTCAATCCCAGGCCACACCATCTGACAATTTTCAATAGCGATATCACCTCACAACATTACTGGCGACTAGTTATGTGTATTTACGCTGTGAAAAACTTCACTAACTAATATATCTGCCGTTCTGAGCCGGCGTTTGTGTGTCTAGTTGATCATTCTCCATATATAAAAATTAATATTTAGTTACAGAAAATGAGAAAAAGCTATTGTTGCTCAAGAAAAAGTACATATTGTTACGAAAATAAGGTTGGACACCACAGCGTTTTTTACATCGCTAAAATAAATAAATAAAAGCTGCAAGAACAACTATAGGTGCTGTTTACAAATAACTAAATCTACAACAACAACCATTAACAGAGATAAAGTAAATAAAAATAACACGGCAACAATAATAATTAAGCAGCAAAGAAAACAAGTAACAGACAATAAACAAGCTACAACAAATAATAAAGGCTGAAAGAGGTAGATGTTCACATACGCATGGCTACAAAAGAATTAAAAAAAAATTGAAAGAAAGAAATGGTATCTACCTGAAATATTGAGAGGTTCGAGAGCTTTCGATGTATTGTTTACTCAGCTATATAAAAGGCACATCGAACAGCAATCAGTTTATGTGTCGTAATCTCAGTGAGTGCAGTTTAAGTAAAGTAAACTCAGCGAGTTTGAAGAGAGTTTATAAGGAGTAAACTCGTGAAGTGAATCGTGAAGTAAAAAACCAGTCTAGTTGGAGCTAACTCAGCAAAGAGAGTTAAGTGTTGATAACCTCTGGTTGAAAAGGTTATGGTTGTGTACGATCGGGTTGGAAGATCTTTAATTAGAAAGATCTGTCAAGTAATTGTTGTTGTTTACACGATTGTGAACAGACGGAGTAGTTGAGAATAGAAAGTTGTTAATGCCTGTAAAAAGATTACAAGCAGTGGTGCGCATAACTGTGTTGAAAGAAGGATTTTTAAATAAAACCAAACAAAAAATTTATCTTATTTTAACTACAATCTACGAACTCATAAAAACACGTTTTTAAAAAGGTTAAAAGGTTAAAACGTAACCATATTTCATATGGTCGTCATATATACAAAAATAATTAAATTTATACAAATAGTTAACGATGAGTATATAAATATACCGGTTTAATCAGTAAATTAACCGGTTTGTTCGGTATTCGAGAAATGAAAATTTTGAATAAACCGTATCCGACAAAACCAAAAAAACCGCTTAAAACCATTCGGATACTAAAGGTCCGATCACTCTAAAAACCAAACATCGTTCACAACAATACCATAAAAGGAGGGCAGAAGAAAATCGGTTATCATGGTGCGATAGGTGTCTCATTTGGCCGTAATGGTTGCGCCTTCCTAATTTTCAAAGAAATATTGCCCAATGATAACTCCGCTCCATAAGTCGCACCAAACAGTCATTCGTAATGGATGCTTTGGCTTCTGTTAGACCACGTTTGGGTTTTCTGAGCCACAAATACGGCAATTTGCTTATAATTAATTATACCAACCAAGATGAAAATGTGCTTCATCCGAAAAGATGATTTTTAATGATGATAAATATTCAATAAATCCAAGCGCTGTTAAGCGTAAATCATTTCACTGAATATAATATGTTGAACTTCCTGACTGAATAGAATGACACAAATATGCCCCGATTCGAAATAACAGCTTGGTCAAATTTGAACTCTTAAATTGCCCACCCTATATTTCATGCATCTATAAAATAAGTCAATTAATTTTTTAAAAGAGCAAATATGAGCATATTTTTTTTTCACCAGTAGTTGCTGGAATGTTTTTTTTAAGGGAAAAAAAAACCTTAACCTAACCCAAAAACTACTGATTTTAGCCTCTATTTCAAACAACATAAAAAATAAAAAACGCAAAATAATCTCACTGGCATGAAACTAATAATTATCACTCTTTACATCATTTAAAAAAAAACTATAGAAATTTCACTTTTAAAATTAAAGAAGAATGTAGCAGCATAACGAAATATGATACAAATAATATTTTTATGCCTAATGACGGAGAATTTTATCTACTTAACGTGATGCTAAAATTTAATACTATTTTCTGAATTATTATTTCTTTTTAATTATTTCCCAACTTCGGTATCAAATACCTCAATTTACATCGTATGAATGCCAACTATGCAGTGAGCGTTAACATAAAAATATACATAAAAGCATACAATTTTCATTTGTATGGTGACCATATGTTTCTTTTGAAACCAACCTTTATCTTTACGAAAATATGAATGGCTATATTTTTGTGTATTATCCGGAAAACTCTTAACACCAGTAGGTAAACATACCATCTCAGATCTCAAAAATCAATTGTTCCATTTTCAGAGTTGACTTCGTTTTTATGACTTATGATGGATCCCAAGTGTATAAATTCTTCTACTGCCTTGACGTTACAACTACCGGCCGGAAATATGTCACCCCTTTTACATCTCGACGCCTCTATCATAGTTGACCATCACAGTCCTTGCGTTTTTCTAAATTTTTTTATCAAGCTGTTGAAGCAATTGCACTATTAGATATCCTCCTACCTGAGACTTCTTGTAATAAAAGGTGGGAAAATTTGAAGTTAGGAAGTAAATTGGCTTAAAAATACCTATTTCTTTAACAAATTCAGCAATATAGCAATTATAGCAATTAATAATGGAATATGATATCGGGCAATTGTCCAACATCTAGCACATCGGCAGACCTCCTTTCTTTTCACATAATTTTAACCAAATTTTTCAACAAAATCATTTTTAGTGATGAGGCTTTGTATGTAAACAAACAAAATTTTCGCATATGAGGCTCACAAATTTCAAAAACAGTCCTCGCAAAAAACCATTACATCCAAAGAATATGAACGTGTAGTGCGGTTTGTGGTTAGGCGGTATCATCGGCCCGTATTTTATCGAAAATGAGTAAGGAAACGCCGTCACCGTGAATTCTCTGCGCTACCAAGCCATGATAACCAACTTGTTGTGGCCACAATTGGCTAATGTTGACATCAGTGACCTTTGGTTTTAGCCTGACGGCGCTACAAGCCACACAGTTAGCCAAACAATTCAATTAATTTCTCGATTTGGCGATGTCAGTTGACCGACTCTGAGACCATTTGAAGGACCGTGCTTACTTGAACAAACCATAAACAACTGACACTCTGAATGATATAATTCGGCGCCGAATTGCTAAGTTAAGCGAAGCTTCGTTGCAAAATTTGGTTTATACATTTCACTACCTAGTGACTTAACGGGGGATTTCGTGTTTCTCAGTTTCATTTTACAAAAGCGTGCAATTATTGCTGCTATTCTATACGCAGAATTGGTTTCGAATAATTTTTGCCTTATCGGAGTGTCATATTTAGCCCTCTATTGTAGGAAAAGCTGGAATGTATCAAAGTGTTTCTCTTGGGTCTTTCCCAGGAAGATTTGAGGCCATTGTTAATTTATTCGTTCTGAAGGCACACTGACAAGACTTGTTCAGGTCGGTGAGCTTAGGCTTAATTATTTCACAAGGTACCTTATAAGCGATAAATAAAAGGCTTATTCCGCTTTAGCTATCGTAAACGTTGGACCTGATGTAGTACGCTGAGACTTTAATTATCAGGCATGCAGTATTCTCTCCAGATTGTGCAGATAATCTGAGGCTTGTACTTTATCAGCTCGTCTATTCCGGTCTTATATGTTAATACAGGCTGTCCGCAGGGAAGGTATACTACTTTGTTTTGCCGCCATTTTGGTAAACATTAGTCCTGACAGTTAATATTTGGCAGACGTGAAGTAGAGACGTGGCAAATTTATCGTATTATAGAAAAATATTCAGTAAACCAACGTGTTTTAATCGTTAAAACATTTTTTCGAAATCAATTATCGATTTTCAAGAAAAAATCATAATGAGTAACGAGGCACATTTTCACCTGAATGGTTATGTGAATAAACAGAATAGTCGGTTCTGGGCAATGGAAAACCTTCAAATTAATCATCAGTCACCTTTGCATCCATTAAAAGTGGCAGAGTGGTGTGCAATTCGATCACGAGGAATCATTGGAGCTTACTTCTTTAAAACTGTAAACGGCGTAATGATAACTGTCAATGGGGAGCAATATTGTGATATGCTTGAAAACTTTTTAACGCCATAACTGCATGCTTTGGGCTTGACTAATATGTGGTTTCAACAAGACGGTGCCACATCGCATACAGGTTTACAATGGAATTACTGCGACACCTCTTTCCACAACAAATTATTTCAAGGATTGGCCTCCGCAATCGCCTGATTTGACTGCTTCAGACTTCTTTTGGTGGGGATATCTGAAAAGCAAGGCTTATGCAAACAAACCAGGAACGCTGGTGTAACACAATCAAAATATTTGTAATAAAATTAATGAAATACCGCGTGATGTGTGTTAGAGTATAATGAAAAATGTGCTCAAAAGGGCTCGCATTAGTGACGCTAACAGAGGCGGGCATTTATCTGATATTGTATTCCGTACATAATTGCTGACATTAAATAAATCATTTATCAACATAAGTCCATTCACTTTCATATAATCAAAAATTATAAACAAACAGACTAGTATACCTTCCCGGCGGACACCCTGTATTAATAAAAGTTCGGAAAGTAAGTGTAAGACGGCTTACCATTGAAGATGTCGAAAACAAAAAAGGAAAAACGGTTTCTGAAACGATGTAATTTTGCTTATGCGAATACCATCACGAATCCCAGATCAGAGAAGCATACTCTACTTTGGCCTGACCAGAGAATTGCTTTAAACGTTTGTTTTTTATCTTTCATTGGTTTAGCCATTGCTTGTCGTTTATTAAATAACCAAATTATGGGAAAATTAGGGCTTAACTTATGCTGAAAAAGCTGTTAATAATATGTATGCATGGGTAAGATATTGTAGGAAACTAACTTAAGACTTTCACACGCCTTTTGGTTGAGACTATATACCATCAAATTTATGTGAAAACATACATACATGTACACACACATGTCGACTATCTTGTTCAGGTATTCAAAACCATCGTTTGAGCACCATAGGATATTCATTGGCGTTGGTTAAAATATGTTTTAATTTTCACAAAATATGTCGAATTCACACAGTACCCTTTCGTGTTAAAAAAGTATTTTTCAGTCACACTCTCATTCATATGTGAATATCCAATATTTGAAATATTGATTGACATAGAAAGCTTTCAATTTTCTTTTATTTTTAGAAATTTGTTTTAAAGAGTTAAGTTTTCTGACTATAATGTTGGGTTTTTTCTTTCCTTCACTCACTGGTTTGAATAGGGGATGAAATTTTTGTAATTTCGTTTACGATAAACGATAGTTAGTATGGTGTATAGTATGTGCTTTGTTCTGTTCTATAAAATATTGTACAGCTTGAGGGTATAAACATTATTTGTTAACACTAAAGCAATTTATATAGTGTTTATATATATACATTTTTTATTTATTTTTATTGTATTTAAGCACAAAGTATCGAACGCTTTTAACGTGCTTTAAAGAGAACAAATATAAAAATGGTTTAGAAATTAAATTTCATATGAAATTTAAAGCATATCGGAATGAAATTTGTATAAATTATCTTTCATATCTCAGGTGTCAATCGAGTTTGTCCTCATGGAAGCCTAAATTTAAAGACAATTTGAACGTGATGCAATATTTGATTGTTCATCCGCTTCCTACACGTATTTAATATGCTTAACATGCAACGTTTCAAATGTATTCACTAAATTAAATTATTTATTGCGGTATGAAGGGGAGAAATGGTTTAGAATTTCAACAAAGAAAAAAAGAACAAAACCAAGATTTTGTCAATATATTTGTGTGTATGGGTGTTTTATTATTACATTTTTACCCACTCACCAATCTAAACAATTGCTTACCCGTTTGTAATATTCAAATTCCAGTCTAAGTATGTATATATTGGCGTTAACAAAAGTTAAAAGAAGGAGTTGAAAAATTTTTCTATTTTTTCTACAAATAATTTAAACACAAACATATTTGTTCCATCATATAAATTTGTACTCATGTATGCATTATACGTACATATACAGTTACAAGCAAAATTATGAGAAAAATGTAATTTGGTAAGAGCAGTAACAATACGCTTTGGTTGATATTGCAGCGACTTTCAATATTAAAAAAGAAATTTATTATCGCCTGCCAGTTGACTTTTGTTTAAAACACGCATTTGATTAAGATCATGATAATGATCATTTTACGTCTTTTAATTATGTGCTTGTTGAAGAAACCGACAAGCGAGGCATGAGGCGGTTAAGTCCAATTCGAGCACGCTGAATCCAGTCATGTTAGCTGTTTTTTTCGCTTGGGTTTTTTTTTCGATATATAACGTTATTTTGAAAATGAAGGAGGTTGTATAACATAATTATATATACAGCCGGTGGCCAAATTATTAGTGACGGTTAATTGTTTTATCGTTAAATGTCTTTGAGTACTTTGATGTAATTAAAGCGAAACTTTTAGTGTCGAAAATTATTATTTATATGCGACGCGCTCTTACTATAACATTTTTTAATGGTCCCTGATAGGTAGTGTACTTGAGTTCTACAACATTTCAAATAGTGAGGGTGACGCAGAATGTTAAAGAAGCGGAATAAGGAAAATCAAATTTGAGCAAAGTTAGAATTTATTGGAAATTTATCATCATTTACAAATTACCTTTTCGGATGAAGCTTATTTTTATTAGGCAAAATTGCCAGAGTGGAGAATCAGTAAACACATAACAGTGACTATTTAGTGCGGCTTTTGAAGCGGAGGCATTATTGATTCATGTTTCATATTTCATATTTCGCAAACATTACGGTCAATAAAGACATTTATCGCACCATGATCACTGATTTTTTTGTGCCCGCTCTACATGGTATTTCTGTGAACGATGTGTGTTTTCATCAGGGTAGGACAGCTAGCCACACGTTTCATGCCACAATCGATTTATTGCGTCAAACGTTTGCTAGCCGTTTAGTTAGCCGAAATGGTGATGTCAGCTGGCCGCCAAGAAGCTACGATTTGACACCGTTGGACTATTTTCTGTGTGGCGCCGTTAAAGACAAGTGTTACGCGGACAAACCAGAGACATTTGTGATGCGAATGTCCGCTCGAATGAGGTACTGTGAAGCGGCCGCCATACGAATGAAATAATATTTCATTTCTAAAGGGAACAATTGTACTTCAGAACAGATAAATAAACTTGGCGAAATTTCAAACCGTTTTTGTTTTATTGCATTTTTAAATCTAAACTTTTTAATGGCTCACCATATATGTAGCCGGCTACCAAATTGTTATGGACAGTTAATTATTTCATCGTTATGTGCCTTTGAATACACTTTGATTTAATTTAAATCAAAAATTTTAATGTTGAAAATTATTATTTACGTCCGAATTTTTAAATGGTTCTCCTTAGTTAAGAGGTGTACTTAATTTATACAATCTTTTAAATAGGGAGGGTGGTGGAGGATGTTTAAGATGCGGAATAAGGAAAGTCGAATTGAAGGTTTAAAACAGTATTATTTTAAATGCTTTTGTAAAATACTATTAAAACGTAAATATTATAAGTATTTTTGAGCAATTTTTTGGAATAATAAATTAATTTCAATTCCTTTGTACCTAGAAAAAAGTCCGAAATCAACACTCTTCTCCAGCATATACAAATCACTCTTAAAGAAAGATGGCAAAATCTGCCAATGTTTCTAAATCTGCTTATAATAGAACTAAAACGAAATTGGTTAAAAACAGACCATTAGTTCAAAGAGGAAAGGTAATATTGGAAGAAAACGCATTACCATACCACGCACACAGCAAAATTTTAGATATTTTTCTACAGAATCGAAAAAAAAGTCCAGGTATATTGGTACAGTTGGTCCATAAGCCTGGCATTCCAGTTTCGAAGAGATTTGTGTAGAAAAGAACGGCAGAAGATTTAACAGCTCATTGTATGGTAAAAACCTGAGTTGATAGAGGCAATGAAGAAAAAAGAACTTCCTGGGCACGAGAGCACATCCAGACGACTACTGAACACTGGAATAAGGTAAATTCCCATAAATTTTATTAATTTATATAAAATAGAGTATTTTTACAAATATTAAAACCCATAAATTTTTTTCAGGTTTGTGTTTTAGAAGAAATTTTAGCCGAAAAGAGTAGCTTAGTCGGACGACGGCCACGTGAAAACTAGGGTTATAATGTAAGTGTAATGTGGTCTGTAAGAAGCGCTAAGAAAGTAGGGCGCCTTCATATCGTTGAACGAAACATGAAATAAGATCAGTGCAGACAAGTTCCCAAATGCTAAAGAGTATGCTTTTGTGCATGATGGTATAGTATCATAATGTCATAAAGATAAAGGGTCCGCCAAATAAATTTTTTTTTCTTTTGAAAATGCTTTAAAAAAAACTAGTGAATATCAATTGTCTCTGGCTTGTTGGCGTAACACTTATCTTTGACAACGCTTCACAAATAATAGTCCAACGGTGTCAAATCGCAGCTCCGAGGTGGCCTAACGACATCAGTTCTGCGGCTGTTAATGTGATCTTCAAAAACAGGGCGCAAAACATCGAGTGTAGCTTCGGCTGTGTGGCACATAGCGCCGTCCTGTGGAAACCAAATGTTGCTAATATCCTCTTCTTCAATTTGTTTGGCAAAAATTCGTTCAACATGGCCAACATCGCCATTAACTGTAACGGCCACTCCTTGCTTATTTTTGAAGAAAAATGGCCCAATTATGCCTCTGGACCAAAATCCGCACCAAATAGTGACTCGCCTTGGGTGTATCGACTCTTCAATGTATGCGTGTGGGTTTTCTGTGCCCCAAATGCGACAATTTTGCTTGTTTACATACCCGCCAAGATCAATATGAGCTTCATCTGAAAAGATGATTTTTTTTTGGCAAAATCGGCATCTTCTGTAAGTCGATCGCAGGCGCAGATTCCCAGCGTTGTTCAAGCGTATACACAACCATATTCGTTAAGCGGAAGGATAAAACTAATTATCTGTCAAATCAAACATGAGCTAAGTGTTACCATTCACGAAATAAGCACTAGTTGAAAAAAACATTAGATGGCGGACCCTTTAGATATGTAACAAAGTTCTTAAGGGTCAAAAACATTCTAGTTTTACCTTGGTCTGGCAATTCCCCTGACATGAACACTATCGAAAATCTGTGGGAGATCACAGAGACGGAAATAGCAAAGTAGGTGGTAACTACCAAGGTAAAACTTATTGAAACTTTTATTAGTCTTTGGTATCACAACCCAAAATGAAAATAAAGTGCCAAGTTGTTTATAGAAAGCATACTCAGGTGCATAACAGTACTTATCGAGGCATTGAATACCAATTATATTTTAATAAATTACTTATATCTTATGTATGTACCTCTTTACCTTTTCGTTTTAAAAATAAAATCGATTATTATATTAGTAAATACTGGTTTACCGGTATTAAGTGAGCGTTTCTTTTAAGGGGAAAATAAAAAAAATTTTATTGAATGTATTGGTATTGTTGGCTGCATAGTTTTCCCATCTGTCAGGCAATTTGTGGATTTGTGTGGTAGCAGCTCCCAGCCTTTGATTGCTTTGATTGTTTCCTGAACCGTTTTTGCATTGTGTGCAAATGCATTGTTATGTTGCAAAATTACCTTGGCGTGTCTTGTGACCCAATGCATGATTCAAATTGGTCATTTGTTGCCAGTAGCGAGCTGTATTAACGGCTTCATTGGGTTATTGAAAATCGTGGTACACCACACCTTTCCGGTCCCACCGGGCACACAGCATATTCTTCCTGCCGAATTGATCTGGTTTTGCAGCCGAAGTTGATGGTTGTCCCGGATTAACCAATGATTTTTTTTTCTGATAGAGCTTGATCACCATATGCCCCGACAAGCATTCGATGCGACTCTGCAGCACTTTTCTTCAAATGAAAAGAAAAAATAATGCTTTTCGTATATATAATAATTTTCTGGGACAAAATTCGCCATCTTCTGCACCTTGACAAAATATGATGTTGTTTGTTCATAAAAAAAAATTAAGACTCGTTCACAATATATGTTCCCTATGGAGACATTTGTATCTTGGCGCTCACTTCATACCGGTACATCTGGTACCTATTACTTAAAACCGTGCTTTATTCATAAGTTTGAAGCTAATGCATGAAAAATACATTTTTTTGTTACTGTCCCTAAGAATATGGCAACTGGCTGTAATTGCATAACTCAAAATCGATTCCGCAATAAAAATATCACTAACTAGGGCTATTTTAAATCTGCACAGTCGTTTTAAAGATATAAATTTGTTTGGCAAAATAATAACGGCATCACAATATTACTTAAGTACGTACGTATGAGTGATATTTATGATTCACTAACAAAAAATATCGATTATACGTACCATATATTAATTACCACGTAAGTACGTACGTATGATTGATATTTCTTATTCACTAATAAAAAATCACTCATACGTACGTACTTTCGTAGCGTTGGAAAATTCTTGACAATTATAGAAAAATATCTTGGCAGCTAAAAATATTAACGTTCGAAAAACTTCGATTGATGGATGGCTCTTAAATGCATTGTCTCTAATTGGAACAGGTAACACCGTTGCTTGCTTGATACTTCGTTTGACACTTTAAAGATAAAAACAAAAACTCAATTGCTAAAAATTTTGCCTATTATTTTAAAGAAAATATTAAAAAAAATAGTTCATATCTGTGATATTAAAACAATAAGTAGTCCAAACTATAATATCCAAAACTCAATGTATTTAGAATACACAAATGAAGAGGAAATTTATAATATCTTAAGATCACTAAATGTGAAAAAGGGCTCAGGAGTTGACAATATTCGCGTAAAGGATCTCAAAGTTAATGCGAATATATTAACACCGGTAATAACAGAGCTTGTAAATACTAGTCTACAGCAAGCAACAATACCAGAGATTCTCAAAACCTCATTAGCAAGACCAATCTATAAGAGTGAAGACAAAGCAGACGATAGAGAAAATACTGGCAGAAATTGTGGTAAGAAGACTTGCAAATTTCTAGTTCTGTTATTGATTTTGGTAAAGCTTTCGACACTATTTCACATAAAAAATTAATCCAAAAACTCGAGGGAAATTGAATTAGAGGTAACATAAATGGGGTCAGAACTACCCAGAAAGATGATCTTTTTATGTGAAAATAGGCAGTGAAGTTAGTAATAGGATACAATACGAATATGGGGTTCCTCAGGGGTCAAAACTCGGACCAATCTTATATATTATATACGCCAAGGAACTGATGCGATGTTTGGAAAAGGACACAACCTTTGCTTATGCTGATGACACTGCGATAATTGTACCTGATAACGACATAGCGAGAGCAACGAGTATAATGCAAGACCAGTTAAATATTGCAACGAAATGGTGTCACGATAATGATCTCCACATATTGCACAACTAACAATTAAATTGAAATTTCACAATAAAGAATATCAGCACAACACTGCAAACAATATAAACGTTGAGCATCATAACTGCTCAATTTATATAGAAAACGTTAACATTTATAAATACCTTGGCGTAGTTGTTGATTGTAATTTTAAATGGAAATCGCATATAGAAAATCTGCAGAAGAAGCTTAGAAAAGCATCGTATATTCTCTATTATTTAAGTCGTTACTCTACTTATAGCGCATTGCGACAAGCGCAAATCGCATTGGCCGAATTCTGTATTCGGCACGGTATAACAGCTTGGAGAAATGCAAAATATAGCAGTACTCTATAAAAAACGCAGAACCATATTTTGAAAATATTATGGAGAGAATATAACGTTACTATCAAAAACAATATATATCAAACCACCTCACATATTACCCGGAACAATAACACAATACAGAATATTGCAACATCTATGAACAACACAACAGTAAGTAATGCACAAGACAACATACACAAGATAACAGATAATGAAGACAACACAGATATTGCAATCGCCAACTACAATAGTCCATAAATTATTGAAACAATACAAAACAACCGCGGTGATAGCATAGCAACTGAATGTCTAGGTAAAGATCTTCAGGTACTTTACGTCACAATCATGCAACATTGGCAAAAGAATTTTTTAACGACAACAGATTTTTAACACCTATTGATCATCCGCATGACAGCCGACAAAGAGCTCAAGGAAGGTTTAAAGTACAGCCATTTAAAAATGAATACAGCAGGAGCACGTTACCTGTAATAATACATAACATGGATACTGAACAAAATACCAACTTATATCGGGTCCGCCATCTAACGCTTTTTTTTCAACTAGTGCTTATTTCGAGAATGGTAACACTTACCCCATGTCTGATTTGATAGATAATTAGTTTTATCCTTCCGCTGAACGAATATGAAAAAGCCGATACACACAAGACGAGCCAGTTTGGTGCGGATTTTGGTCCAGAGGCATAATTGGGCCATTTTTCTTCGAAAATGAGCAAGGAGTGGCCATTACAGTCAATTTCGATCATTATCGGGCCATGTTGAACGAATTTTTATTCACAAAAATTGAAGAGGAGGATATTAGCAACATTTGGTTTCAACATGATGGCGCTACGTGCCATACAGCCGAAGCTACACTCAAAGTTTTGCGCCCTGTTTTTGAAGATCCCATTTTCAGCCGCAGAGCTGATGTCATTTGGCCTCCTCGGAGCTGCGATTTGACACCTTTGGACTATTATTTGTGGGGTGCCGTCAAAGATAAGTGTTACGCCAACAAGCCAGAGACAATTGACAAAAAAAAAAAGGAAAATAATTGGTGGTGATAAAAAAAGAATTATGTACGACAATAGCGCACTAAAAAGACCATAGACGAAGCAAGTTGAAGATTCACAGACGGTGGCAAAGCAAGAACTGATACCAAGAAAGGTAATGCTGTATTTCTAGTGGGATTGGAGGAGCATTGCTTATTATGAGCTTCTAAAATCTGGTCAGACGATTGGTTCTGATCTCAGCTCAACAATTGATAAGTTTGAAGCAAGCAATTCTATTAAGACCGCCAGTAACGTTTATGATGATCCAGCAGAAACTTAAAGTGCTTGGCTGGGAGTTTTGGCACATCCATGATATAGTCCGGACCTTGCAGCTTCAGATTATCATTTGCTTCGATCGCTGCAGAACTCTTTTAATGGTGTAAATTTAAATTTTACCTGCAAAACGCAATTGCGTATGTTTCTCGCTCAAAAGTTCTACACTACAAAAGTTCTACACGGCAACACATTGTCTATCAAAACGGCATATATTTGGCTTAACAAAGTTCGTTTTAAATACATATAAGAAAGCGTGTAATATTTGGCCTGACACCTATTCTAAAAATTTAATTATAAATATTTCAGATAAACTAAACTAGGAAGCAAATACAAATACACTTAAAACGCTGTACGTTATTAATTAACTAAAAACGAAAATTTTGATTTAAAAATCTTAACAAACTGGCATTTTTCTTGATTGCTGATAAGCTGTAAAAATTCTTGTAAATCAAGCGAAATCAAGGCCATCTGGCAACCCGATAGTAATGTGATCTCACGTTCCTACATACCTATGAGGGATATTTTATTAGTGAATCAGAAATATCATTCATACGTAAGTGCATTTTAGGTCGTACAGATATCCTTTTGATGAAGTCAGACACCATGAAACACAAATAGACTTAACAAGAATGTCTACCGAAATATGGAATGAATTCCTCACCAATGGATAAATTCTGATCAAATTCTCCCAAATGTATGAAACGTTTGTTGCATAAGTCAAGTAATGATCTAAGTTTAGCATTTTATAACGCAGTTTTCTTTCCCAACTCAGTCTGTCCAGGGTTGGAACAATCCTCGATTATTTCTTTTCGTATTCAAAATTTAAGCAAAACTTTTTTTAAGCTCTTATTTTCTATGCTTAGTCGCTAATTACCATAGATATGGTTCGAGGGGGGCTGGATTTGGCATCTTTGTTAAGGAGATCAGAATACGGGTCGTCTGACAGTCAACCAAGCAGGAGCTCAGGAATAGTTGACGGCAATTTATCTGGCAGGCTCACAGAAATATCTATTCGTAAATTTATCTGTCAAGCTCACAAGTACAGGAACGGTCGTCTGCAATTAATTTAGCAGGGTTACGGGAACAGTTGTCTGTGTTATCAGGAAGGACCACAAGTCGACAGGCTTACAGGTTATCAAGAGTTAGCCTGGTAGAGACGATTGTCTACAGGCTTACAGATACAGAAGCGGTTATCTGTAGTTATAGCCTGGCGAGATTACAAGAACTGCTGTCGGCGGTAAGATTTGGTAGAGTTTTGCGAGAGTTGCCGACTGGAACGGAAGTTACTCGAGTGAGTATTAGCAACCTGGTGGCAGGTTTAATGCGAAAGACCATACAATTGGGGGTAAGTATATACACACAACTATGATGACAGAATAAAATCGGAGGACGTTGTCACCAACTACTTATAATCCAATTGTGGGATGAATTCGGAGAACCTTATAATTTGGGGTTAATATAAGTGTTTTGAGATGGGAAGAGAGTCGCCCTTGTTACCCGTCTCCGTTAGTATGCTACAATGATAAAAGGATAAATGCGGAAGATCTTGTTACCAGCTACTTATAATCCAATTGTAGGATAAATTCGGGAGACCTTACAATTGGAGGTTAGTAATATATAAAAATGTATTTTAAAAAGACGCCCAGAGAGTGGCCCTGGTTACCTGTCTTGCCAAAAAAATTAGAGTCGATTTTACTCAAACCAACTCAGATTTGTCACTTCCAAATTGTGATCATTTATGTAAAAAATAATATGAACGCAATGAGAATTACTGTCAACCAATTTTCATAAACGAAATGTTGTATTCTCGTTGTGTTCTATTTGTTGTATTTATTGGTAACACTTAGGCTATTATGTGTGTTTGTACTTTTTTTTGTAATAGATATTGTTTTATTTATTATATTTATATGTCTTGTGAAGTTACGTTACATAATAGTCTGTTGCATCAATGTTAATGATTGGGTTGCTATATCACTTCGGCACGATTACATGATATCTTGGAAAAGCATTATAAGTAATTACAATGGCAAAGATGGGTACTTTTGCCAGTATAGGACAAAAATGCAACAAACCGTTTTAGATTATGCGGCTTAACAGTAAACGTTACAGTATACAGGCTAGTTTAGTCACCAATAATATTAAACAGTTCATCATCTAGGGTAGCCAGACGTAATGTTTTTATTAGCAGATTTACTGATTTTTTGTTCAATGTACTTATTTATACATGACATTAAAATCAGTACGCAAATGTACTGGTCTTTACTTTTTTTTAATGATTTTCAGATCTTTATTCTCTTTAAAACAGCTAAGCTCTTAAGTCGAAAAGATGGCGAACTGAACTGAACTGAACAAAAGGAACGGGCACCGCAACAAAGACTTTTTCTGCATACCACACGGTGATACATAGCTAAAGCTACATTTCGGAAAATTGGGTAATTACTTTTCCAGTTACACAAGTTCAAATCGTAATAAAATAAAGAAATATTGTTTTGATATTAATCAAACGGTCTTTGTTAGATAGCAAATTTTATGGCATTGATGTGAAAATAAATAATGGCCGGGTGGCCGCTATGGCTACCGCATATAAGGCGCAATCTGGAACACTTTCAACTTTCACAAACGTTTCGCTGCATATACGGCCATATTTCGCCAATAACTCTTCGAACGTTGATTTTCAGGTATTAAATTGTTCCTGGTTTATCGACGTAGAGAAGTGACTTTACATAGCCCAGAAGAAAATAATCGCATGGGGTTAAATATCATGAAATTGGTGGCAAATAAATTGGACCATCACGTGAAATTAATTAATTTTTCATAAAATTTATTCAATTGTACCATGCACTGTGTGACATGTGGCTCAGTCCTGTTAAAATCACATGTCAGCAAGATTCATGCCATCTAATTGAGGTACGAAAAAATTACTCATCATTTCCCTATAACGTTCACCATTGACAAGAACAATCGGAATATCATTGTTTTTGAAGATATATAGACTAATGACTCTACCAGCTTGTATAGCTCACCAAACAGTTATTTTCTGTGCATATAATGATGTTTGGACAAAAGATTTTGGATTATCCATAGTCCTTATGAGATAATTTTTGCTTATTTACGTACCCATTCAACCAGAAATGGGCTTCATATGAGAACAAAATTTTGAATGAAACTTCAATTAAATAATTTTAACAATTTGCAAGCGTTGCTCTAGTGTAATAATATAGTGTCAAACCAAGCTAAACAAAAAGCAACTACCAGCTGTTTAATCGGTTGTCAAATAAAGCAGTGTTGCCAGCTCAAAGTTATTAACGTCTAAAAAACTCCCGATATATTGAAAGCTTTCAATCTAATGGTCTTTTGAGATGATTTTCGTTGAAATTTTTTAATTTGCATAACCAAACCGAATTTAATCATTAAAATATAAAAGATACTACTAAACATAAGGTACTGGGTTTAGAGCTGTATCTTAATTGCTTATGAGCATGATTTCCATGGAGTAAGTTAATATTAAAGTGCGTTAAGAGTATTAATATTTGAAAAAACTGTTTGTACCAGAAACTCACGATTTTTGATTGTTTTACTTGATAACTCATATCAGAAAAACAGTATCACTTTGAAAGGTATGTTATTTTATCGCAGGCAGTTATTCTATACATTCTAAATTTAAAATCTATATTATATATCATAATAATAATATGAATTGATACATTAGTCAAAGTATCGTCCATTAGCCACTACTTTTTTCCATTCTTCTGCTAGCATATAGATTCCGCACAAAATATACTCCTCCGGTTTTGAGGTAAAGAATGAAGTGCAGCGTATTCCAGAAAGGGCGTTCTGCATCGATCGAAACAAATGGTAGTCAGAATGAGCACGGTCTGGGCTATAAGGCGGGTGAACTAAAACTTCCGATCCACTATTTGCAAAATAGAGTTTGACCGGTCCTGCAACATATGGCCGAGGGTTGTCATGACGGAAGATTACGGCGTCGAGTCCGGTTCAATATTCTGGTCATGTTTCATTGATTGTTCTGTTTAAACGAATCAATTGTGTTCGGAAAAGATCCCCTGTGATCTTCTGAATCGACTTCAACAGCTCCTAATACCTAATCTGTGATCCCACCAAATACAGAGCATTACCCTGACGCCATGAATATTCATCTTCTGTGTTGATTTGGCTGGTTGGCCAGGCTTTACATATGACTTTTTGCTTTCGGAGTTATCGTAATGTATCTATTTTTCATTACCAGTAAAAACACGATGCAGAAATAACCTCTTTTTGTAGCGTTCAAGTATCATTTCCGACATGAAAAATCGCTTTTCAACGTCTCTCGGCTTCAATTCATGTGGGACCCAATTTCCTTGCTTTTGAATTAACCTCAATACTTTTAAACCTAGTGAAATGGCTTTCTGTGTAAATGACAATGATAGTGCAAGTTTTGCTTGAGTTTGACAACAATCTTTGTCGAGTAATGTTTCCGATTCCTTAAATTCAAACTTTTTCGACTGACTATGCCCCTTCTTATCTTCTGTGTGAAAATCACCACTTCTGAATGGCGCAAAATATTGTTCATAAGTTTTTTGAGTTGGTGTATGTTAACTGTAAGCTTCTACCAACAATCGATAACTTTCACCAGCAGTTTTCTTCAAATAAGTGAAGGATATTAGACTTCCCTTCAAAATATCTTTTTTCTTATTATAGCGATTAAAAATAACGTGTTCTTACACTTTGACGTCTATCGAATTCTGAATTATAATGACATATGCTTACCCTCCAGAATACCACATTTTTTATTATTGACACAAATTATATGTGATATGTCGTATAACCAATAATTATCTTGACACAAAGGCACATTAGCAACAGTTCTTAATATCAATCGATAAATTTAAAAAAAGATTCAATATATTCAACATAATTTTTTTACAGCGTGCAGGTTTTAAGCAAAACTGTATATCGATGCAAGTAGCATGAGAAACATTACTTCTGTGTGTTATTTTTTCATCACATAAGCAAACAACGTAAAGTAAATATATTGTCTTTATCGATTTTCAGTCAGAATAAAAAATAAAAAAATAAAATATAAAAGAAGTAAGAGAAAAAAGGCAGGAAATTTTTGAACATATTACAGTATCCTTTCAAATTCAATGTTGAACGTAAAAAAAGACTTTGTTATTGTAAATGCTGCGACTGCTGCTGCTATTTATTGTTTCTTACCTTTGCAGCAGCAGTATCAGCATCGGCAGAGAATGTTTTAAGAATATCTATAAAAAAAAACTAAAAAAATCTAAACGAAAAAAAAGCAATCGTTTCACACTTAGGTGAGATTAAAAAAAAATAGAAAAAACGAAGATAATCCGTGAATAATGGCTACCGCAAGAGTATTCAGTTGTAGTCTTACCCTCTAAAATTAGGCGTTAAGTTGATAGGCACTTAATCAAAAAGCTTTCAATGAGTTTTCATAATTTAGATTATTGATTTATTATGTACATATACTTATGTATCTATGTATGTATGTATGTATGTATGTATTAATGTATATGTTCACATCTTTTTTATTTTTTTATTGAAAAATATGATTTTTTAGACAAAAAAATTACCGTCTGAGATAGAGTAACTGAATAATATAAATTAACACATTAAATGACATAAAATGCAGAGGAAAAGAAGACATATTAGTGCCATACCATAAAATAATTTTCAAGGGGATTATGTTTTCAAGTTAATTCCTTTAAAAAATTGGTTTAATTATTAGGTATGTGAAAAATAATTATGTCGAACCTAAATTTGAATTATTTACTTTCTGGAAGTTATGCATCATGTAGTTCATATGTGTGTGTGAATACGATATGTTATACAATGCTACATATACTTATTAACGCACTTCTAATTTTAATTTTAATTTTAATTTTAATTTCAATTTTAATTTTAATTTTAATTTTAATTTTAATTTTAATTTTAATTTTAATTTTAATTTTAATTTTAATTTTAATTTTAATTTTAATTTTAATTTTAATTTTAATTTTAATTTTAATTTTAATTTTAATTTTAATTTTAATTTTAATTTTAATTTTAATTTTAATTTTAATTTTAATTTTAATTTTAATTTTAATTTTAATTTTAATTTTAATTTTAATTTTAATTTTAATTTTAATTTTAATTTTAATTTTAATTTTAATTTTAATTTTAATTTTAATTTTAATTTTAATTTTAATTTTAATTTTAATTTTAATTTTAATTTTAATTTTAAATTTAATTTTAATTTTAAATTTAATTTTAATTTTAAATTTAATTTTAATTTTAATTTTAATTTTAATTTTAATTTTAATTTTAATTTTAATTTTAATTTTAATTTTAATTTTAATTTTAATTTTAATTTTAATTTTAATTTTAATTTTAATTTTAATTTTAATTTTAATTTTAATTTTAATTTTAATTTTAATTTTAATTTTAATTTTAATTTTAATTTTAATTTTAATTTTAATTTTAATTTTAATTTTAATTTTAATTTTAATTTTAATTTTAATTTTAATTTTAATTTTAATTTTAATTTTAATTTTAATTTTAATTTTAATTTTAATTTTAATTTTAATTTTAATTTTAATTTTAATTTTAATTTTAATTTTAATTTTAATTTTAATTTTAATTTTAATTTTAATTTTAATTTTAATTTTAATTTTAATTTTAATTTTAATTTTAATTTTAATTTTAATTTTAATTTTAATTTTAATTTTAATTTTAATTTTAATTTTAATTTTAATTTTAATTATAATTTTAATTTTAATTTTAATTATAATTTTAATTATAATTTTAATTTTAATTTTAATTTTAATTTTAATTTTAATTTTAATTTTAATTTTAATTTTAATTTTAATTTTAATTTTAATTTTAATTTTAATTTTAATTTTAATTTTAATTTTAATTTTAATTTTAATTTTAATTTTAATTTTAATTTTAATTTTAATTTTAATTTTAATTTTAATTTTAATTTTAATTTTAATTTTAATTTTAATTTTAATTTTAATTTTAATTTTAATTTTAATTTTAATTTTAATTTTAATTTTAATTTTAATTTTAATTTTAATTTTAATTTTAATTTTAATTTTAATTTTAATTTTAATTTTAATTTTAATTTTAATTTTAATTTTAATTTTAATTTTAATTTTAATTTTAATTTTAATTTTAATTTTAATTTTAATTTTAATTTTAATTTTAATTTTAATTTTAATTTTAATTTTAATTTTAATTTTAATTTTAATTTTAATTTTAATTTTAATTTTAATTTTAATTTTAATTTTAATTTTAATTTTAATTTTAATTTTAATTTTAATTTTAATTTTAATTTTAATTTTAATTTTAATTTTAATTTTAATTTTAATTTTAATTTTAATTTTAATTTTAATTTTAATTTTAATTTTAATTTTAATTTTAATTTTAATTTTAATTTTAATTTTAATTTTAATTTTAATTTTAATTTTAATTTTAATTTTAATTTTAATTTTAATTTTAATTTTAATTTTAATTTTAATTTTAATTTTAATTTTAATTTTAATTTTAATTTTAATTTTAATTTTAATTTTAATTATATGTATGAATTATCATAATTAATTAATGTTTATTTTTGTTAGTTTTTATGTTCCGCTTCTGGCAGCTCTTTTCTTATATACTTAAGGTTAAATAAATCTGAAGTTTTTTGTGCCAGAAAATTGTTTTAGCAGTAGAGAATATGTGGTTTCAATAGGATGGTGCCACTTATCACACATCAAGAGTAGCAATAGATCTTTTGAAGCCTGATCTCTAGGAGCCTGCCCAGCCAGTAGGAGGAGTCATTTCAACGTCAATATTTTTCATTTTTAACCGGAACCTATTGTAATAAACTGAAATAAATCAAGGGTTATGGCAGGTACGCGATTGAATGTTCACCACCCCTTAAAAACGACACTTCCACCGTGGCTGCAATTCGCACATGGAAACCCAACGTTCTTCCTTCTTTGCAGATGCAGTCCGACGGGAGTCCCCAAGATGGCGGTAGAAGATCCGCCTCAATTCATCCACCGTCATCAGATGTAAGGCCGCATATCAATCTAATCGCGTTCGATAAATTGAGGACAATTTTCTCCTTGTTATCTCCTCAGAGAGTGCCCCTGACCATATTTGGCAGGCGTATAACATTACCGATGTTACGACCTATTATATTATCATCCTCTTAGTCGTCCCGATCCTCCAATATTTAGCATCATTCTCGCCAGTGCCGCCTAAGTCGCAGACGCCTTCTCGCTGACTAGTCTCACGTATTCCTTGAAGTTCAATCTATCGTCAATCATCACGCTCAAATATTTAATGGCCCTCTTCGATTCGATTCTAACGTTTCCAACGACTACTCTCATCTTCTCAACTATCTCCCGACAGCTAATCAGGACGGCCTCCGTTTTATGTGCCGCGAGTACAAGCCCAGAGGTATCAACCCATGCCTAAACTGCCCTAACAGCCGTGTTCATATTCGCCTCTATATCCTCCACCGTCTTAGATACCGAGACTATGGCAATATCTTCCGCTAAGCCAACAATCGTAGTGTTGCCCGGTAAGGAGGAACATATTGAAAAAAACCCTCAGAAACTGTCTCCAGCACGCCCAATTAAAGGCGTTCCTGATAACAAATGTAACCACTGCACAGAATTCCTTGGTACCAAACCTCCACATTTCGCCCTCTATTGCCTGCCTTGCAATGTCCACTACCTTCCTTATAGCATCCACAATGGAACGCGGTTTCGAAATCCATACTGTACGTCTGAGAGTGCTCCTCTCGCCTCAGCAAATGCCAGTAATCGATTATATATTATTCTATCAAGAATCTTACCCAGTAGACAGATGAGACGGTGTGATGATGGTTCTCTCTGAGGTTTACCAGGTTTCGGTGTAAGAACCAGTCTCTGCTTCTTCCATTTATTTGAGAAGACAGCTAAGACATTTCCTGAACATAGCCATGAGTATTTCCGGCCTTTGTTGGATAGCCATTTTAAGTGCCCTGTTCGGTATCCCATCTTGTCCTGGCATTTTCCTGTCACAGATTCTAGCACATGCGGCAAGTAACTCCTCCCGTGTAATTTTCTGAATTACATCAACATCCTCAGACTCTATCCTTATAATCGTGTATGGCTGTCCCCATAGAAATAAGGTTTCAATAATCCCACGAAGCAAAACTGGACATCGTGGTCTGGGCTACCTCCATGCGCCGATGTTCTTGATCGCCACCATATAAGCTGTCCCAAAAGGGTTAACGTCAGCCTCTCGTCATATCTGCACGAAGGATTGTTTTTTGCTCCTTCTTATGGCCCTCCTCAAATGTCTACGTACGTTCATCCCCTCCCGTCGGTCTTCCCTTAGTACGTTGGGCCTGCCTCATCGCTTTAAGGCATGCCGAGCTCAGCTTCCATATCTCACTGTTCCACAAGTAGCACGGTGACCGTTTGTAACTTGTAGATTTCTGTGGCATCACAGGCACCGTTGATCATTTCACAAACTTCCCGAACTCTGTACTCAACCAGGTCTCCAGTTACCCGATAAACCGATAACATCAATTCAAAGGCATTCCTGTCAAAGCACCAGTCCTTCCATTTGGGACCAGTTAGCGCCGACATTACGTTACCATTTGTGTGGTATTCATTAATCGCAATCATTATCGCCTGGTATTCACTATTCGTAAAGTCCTCTGTGAGTTTTCATATGGTTCGCGGGATAAGGCCGTCGTTGACGTACGATATATCAATCATAGAACTATATCACACTCTCCTGAAGGTGCTGCCATTGCCATCGTTCAATAATTCCACCGGCAGTAATGCAAAAGTCTCCAAGAGACAGTAGCCCCTTGCATTGGTACACATACTGCCCCACTCAACCGCCCAGGCATTGAAGTCTCCACCAACGAACATCGGAGATCTTAAGCGTATATATGTAGCCAGTCTCTCTAGCATTCGCTGAAACTCATCAAGCGACAATCTACAGGGTTAATGCAATTGTAGAAGAAAGTTCCCTTTATCCTAGCCATCACGAAGCCATCGTCGTGTGTATAGATCTGTTGAAATTGTAATGATCCACAAATCCAAATAGCGAACGTTGGAATTTATTGGATATATAATTCCAAAGCAAAGGCAATTGGTTGGAAAATGTCGTACAAAATTTAGTCGCAGAGAAGGTTTAACAGTGCCCGGTGTACGCAAGTGTGTTGCTAAAGTTCGTGAACCTGGTTTTACTGTTGATGCGCCAAGACGTAAACATGCTCGTACAATGCGTACACCCGAAAATACCAAAGCTGTGGCTGAGAGTGTGCATAACAATCCATCAACATCAACTCGTCATCGTTCTCAAGATTTTAACATTTTTCGCACCAGTTTACGTCGAATTTTGCGAAAAGATCTCGGTATGACGCCTTTCAAAGTTCAAATGGTTTAAGAGTTGAAGTCTCATGAACATACGCTTCAATAGAATAGCCAACGAGAAATTGCACGATGATGTCGATTTTGCCGAAATAATCTTCTTTTCGGATGAAGTTTATTTTCAGCTTAAGCAAAACTGCCATATTGAGGCTCGGAGGACAAAAACGTGGCCAATGCAGTTATAACGAGTGACTGTTTGGTGCGGCATGTGAAGCGGATGCATCATTGGCCCATATTTCTTTAAAAATAAAGATAGCGCGACCATTACGGTCAATGGAGGCACCTATCGCACCATGATCACCGATTTTTTTGTGGCTATTCTTCATGTTATTGATGTGTTTGATGACTGGTTTAAACAGCATGGTGCAACTTGCCACACATCTCATGCCACAAACGATTTATTGCGTCAAACGTTTGATGGCAGTATAATTAGCCAAAATGGTGATGCCTTTTGGCCGCCAAGAAGCTTCTATTTTATATCGTTGGACTATATTCTGTGAGGCACCGTTAAAGACAAGTGGTGTGCCGACAAACCAGAGACAATTAAGCATTTGAAGGCCAACATTCGTGATACCATTTCCGAGATACGACCCCATACACTCGAAAAAGTTCTCAAAGATTTGTCCTATCGAATGGGGTATGTAAGTCCAGCCACGGCAGCCATATGAATGAAGTTATATTTCATTTCTAACCGAAACAATTGTACTTCACAAAAAAAAGGAACAAAAAAAATTAGAAAAATTTCAAACCATTGTTTTTTAATTGCATTTGTATATTTAAGATTTTAAATGCATCTATATACCTATACATCTCATATAAAAAACTGAATTTGTGTGTGTATGTATGTATGTATGCATGTTTGTATGTATGTTTTTTGTTTGTTCCTTATAGACAGCTAAAAGGCTGTTTAAAAAATTTACAGTGTCATACTAAATATGGAACTTTTTATATGTGTGGAGAACAATAATTAAATTTCGTTACCTATCCAAATCAAACAAAAAGCGGGTATTGCATATTATATCCTATATAACAATTGATGTGTGTATGTTTGAAAACTGTATATCGCTAATAAGTAGATTCCACAATGTTATTCTGGAAGGAACTATAGAATATCTTAATTATTTAGATTTGATAGTGCAAACGGGAAAAGAAAAATAATAATTAAGATAGTGATAGCGAAGCACGCTGAGTCTTATCTACGGTAGTTATGAGAAAGACACGTTCTATCTCTCCATACTTTAATAGTTTACGATGTTAGAAATCAAAGCAGAAACTTTATATATATGCCGCTCTTGTTAAAACCTTTTAAACCACATGTTTAAATCCATGAAACATTTATGTGCTGCAATCTTTTGAAACGTTTTTGCTGTTCTTAAATAAATGAAAGTTTATAAGAATGTGTATGAAAACAGAATTCGTTCAAGTGAAATGCAAAGCGAATAATTTCAGTTCAAAATTTTTTAAAAAAAATAAATATGTTGGCGTATGTAAAACATTGGTTTGTTGGCACATACAATATTTTTCTTTATATATAAATAACACAAAAAAAAAAACATTTTAATGAAACAAAACGAAAGAATGTTTCATATGCAAACTTTGTTCAAGTTTCAAATATTTACTCTTTAATATTTGTCTGAGAAAAGAAAAACAAATAATTTCCGTTTCCGTTTGTTAAAAAAAACCAAAATATATTTACATATCTGTGTGTTGTTGTTGGTTTTTCATTTTTTAACGTACTCACTTCACTCTCACATTCATAGAGAAAAAAAAAAACGTTATAATGTTTTCATTCGAATTTAACACAAAAAATGTATTAAAATATTGTATATACATATGCATGTATGTACATATATAATATATACCATATATGTGAAAGGAAGAGTAAAAATATTTTTATAAAACTGTTCACATACATACATATATATGTATATACAACATTTCAAACATATGTATATACATATGTGTATACATACGCATATCTCCGAACCGATGTTAATAAAATTTTATAGACGACAACAGCTTTAGTTTATGATTATTTCAAAATGTTGTAATAAAGGGTAATTCTAAAAGGTCTCTGCAATGCTTTAGAGTTTATTCGATTTTTTTATACGTATACACTAAGCAATTGTAGGTCCACTATTGGATGACTATGGGAATATTTAATGTTCTTATATAATAAACAAGTTGATGTTTTCCACTCATGTTGCTCTGTTGCCAACTTTAGATTGCGTGCGTGTGTACTTTATGCCAACATACGGAAAGTACAGGTACGTGAAGTTGTCGAGAGTATTTTAAAATTTCATTTTATTGCACACATCTGTGATTTAATACCTCACTGATCGATAAGTGAAATAATAAAAAAAATAAATACTTTAAATATCTTCAAAATGGTTTAAAGTATAATAATTTAAATAAAATAATACATATGGAAGGTGTATTTTAAAATTCGCTAGAACTTTCGCGAGGGTGAACTGTAAAACGAACTATCATAATGCGTTCACTTTTTAAGCCAGAACTTTGTTTTATATTTTGTTGAAAAATTGTAGACTTAACACATATGCTGAAAAGTGCCAGGACAAGCAAAAATACCACTTTTTTTTAGTTTAAAATTCGCTTTATTCATCAATGTAATCTCCATCAAGAGATATGCAGTCATTCAATACCACTATTGTAGAACGATTTATCTCTTGCCTCAAAATAGGCTTCAGTTTTAGCGCTAACCTCTTCATTCGTGCGAAATTCCTTACCAGCAAATATTTTTTGGAGGTCTGCGAAAAACCAGTCAATGGAAGCCAAATTTGGCAATATGGAGTCAACACATTCTTTTGATATCTTCACGAAGTCAGCTAACTCACGAAACTTCACTTTTCGATCATTCAACACGATTGTGTATATTTTTTTGATGTTTCCAGCCACCCGGGTTTTATGGGTTTTGTATTTCAAAGTTTATTTAGAACAAAAATAATTAAAATTGGCGTATTCGATTCTCTTTTAATTCAAAAAAGATAACTAACGAATTTATCAAAATAAAATTTTATGAAATCACAGTCTAGATCTTTCCCCACATCTGAGCCAATTTCCGAACCACGCTTCAGAAAAACTTCTCGTATTTTCAGGCGATCCACTTTGAAGCCGATATATATTTCTTCAAAAAAAAAAAAAAAATGATTTGGTGACATACTAATCGATATTGTGCCCATCGAAACAGCCAGTAGTCAGAAGAAGCAATGTTTGAAGAATACGGCGCTTACTGCATTTGATCGTTTCGTACAGTTGTTTGCAAAAGGAAAACTTTATCTGTCTGTCTGCCTTTATATTTCGGACGTTTTTCTCATAATGTACAGTTTAAACGAAGTAATTACAGTCTGCTCTGATCACGGATCCCACCAAGAGATCAAATACTAACAAACAAAAAGTATTGTCGAAATTAAACTTCTCAAAAAAACCAATAAAACCCGGTGGGTTGATTTAAAAAAAAAACGTGTTTTTGCCAACCTTGAGCGCAGTCCCCGCATGACTTTCCAAACCATTGCTTCGCTTAAACGGGTTTTTTTCTTTTCATCAAGAAGCAGTGAAGAATTTAAGTATGAATTTGTTTTTGATATATTGTTCTGAAAAAAAACAAGAGTAGCGTCAGTCTTAGTACAACAACTAACAATCGAATTAATAGAATATCACAAAAGTATTAACAGCTGTCTTCTGAACGTTAACACTTAAAAGAAAAAAAGGTGAATACAGTAAAACTAGTGCCATCTCTGTCTCAACCCAGAGACTTTTCAGCCCATGTGTTATATATTGTATGAAGTTAACTTTTTACTACGTTATTACACTTTTGCGAAAATCACCCTAAACTAGCGCTTCTGTATGACAACTATGGATATGGGCTGTAGTACATATTTTTTATGAAAGGAAACTACTTTTGGACAAGTATTTTTTTTTAAGAGATATAAGCAAAATTTATTGACTGACCTGCTACATCGAAAAACTGAAATTTTTATGTGTTTTTTTCACCTCAATTTGACATGCAATCATTTCGCTAACTGAACTCAGAATAGCAAAAGATTTACATATTTGGGAAGCCACAAATGTTTTTTTATGAAATAAAGTTTTTCTTTTCTAATTTTCTTATGTTATTTTGGATTAAATAGTGTAAATATAACGGCATAGTATGCGTTGTCATATAGTAATCATGGGTTATTTAGGGTTAGCATTTATGAGCAGCATCGTAAGTAAAAAAAGCACAAAGTAAAAAGCACGTAAGTAAAAAAATTAAAATAAGTACAGAAAAAAAGCACTGAAAAAACACTAAATAAATAAAATAATTCAATAATTTCCGCGATCTAACGTTTTTTTTTTTTAACTAATGCTTATTTCATGTCTGAAATGACAGATAATTAGCTTTATCCTTCCACTGAACGAATATGGTTGTTCATACGCTTGAACAACGCTGGGAATCTGGGCATGCGATCGACTTACAGAAGATGCCGATTTTTTCAGATGAAGCTCATTTTGATCTTGGCGGGTATGTAAACAAGCAAAACTGTCGCATTTGGGGCATAGAAAACCCGCACGCATACATTGAAAAGCCGATACACCCAAGACGAGTCACTGTTTGGTGCAGATTTTGGTCCAGAGGCATAATTGGCCATTTTTTTCGAAAATGAGCAATGAGTAGCCGTTACAGTCGATGGCGATCGTTATCGGGCCATGTTGAACGAATTTTTGTTCACAAAAATTGAAGAAGAGGATATTAGCAACATTTCGTTTCAACAGGACGGCGCTACGTGACACACAGCCGAAGGTACACTCCATATTTTGCGCCCTGTTTATGAAGATCGCATTATCAGCCGCAGAGCTGATGACGTTTGGCCACCTCGGAGCTGCGATTTGACACCGTTGGACCATTATTTGTGGGATGCCGTCAAAGATAGGTGTTACGTCAACAAGCCAGAGACAATTTCCGCTTTAAAGGACAATATTCGTAAAGCCATTGGTCAAATACAGCTGCATACAATCGATAATGTGCTTAAAAATTAGACCGATCATGTAAGCTACTGCATGGTCAGCCGAGGCAGCCCTTTGAATGAAATTATTTTCTTTATTAATCGGAAGGATTGTACTTTCAAATAAAAAAATAAATTTTGGAAAATATTCAGTAGTTTTTTTTTATAGCATTTAAAAAAATTTATTTGGCGGACCCTTTACAATCATATGTTTTCTAAGTTCTAAAATTGAAATTGTCCCAAAAGACTATAGAATACATCGAAATATTCGTTCTACATTAGCGGATATTACAGTGGCATATATGAAGGCCAATAGTTCACTTGGGCATACAGTGTCATTGTATTAATGTTTTTCTTCTTTAGTAAAATATAAGTTATTTTTTAAACTTGGTCAGCGTTTTAAGCCAACATTTCTCTTGTTTATCAAGCTTTGATCATTTTCACAGTTGGTCGAACGACGAAGTTTGTGGAAGAGGGACTAAAGAATTGCATTGAGTGGTACTCGAATATTTTTTTTTTTACTTTTTGCAATTTTGGTCTTGTTGTTTCATACTATTTTTCTCATTTCAAGCGAGTGAAATAGATTTAAAAAATTTCTGTCTATTTATTAATTTCACAATTATGGAAGCTTTAGGCAGGAACAAAAGAGAATTGCAAAATATCTGCCCATCACTCAACCAAAAATTCAATTGTGTATGATTCCCTTTTTTGTTTTACGTCTACTTTGATGGATAAATCATTACAAAGAGGAAGTTCTCTAGTTTCTAGTTCGACTATACTTTAGCAATTGCATTTACAGTTATATTTAATGCAGTCCAAATCAAGTTTAGCAGATGAATTTCAAAATTCAAATAACAATTTGGCATTACAGAAGAACTTGAACCCTTCATTTAAAAGTTAGTTAAGAACCGTCTTAGATTCTAAAAAATTATCGCTGTGGCAAATATCAACTTTAATCTAAGATCCCCATCTGGTAACACAGGGTTTGGTGGATAACATATTGTTCGCTATATTGAATGCAATAAACTTGTAAGAGAGGGCGCCTGATAAATTTTAAAAGTTTTTTATGATAAACAAATGTATTTTAAAGCAAAAGTATATGGTACTCTGTACTTTATGAAAAACGGCTTTGCAATTGTCCACAAAGGAAGATCACATTTACGAAACTTAAGTGAACAACATCTGCAGCCCATGATCTTCACATGTAACATGCAACATGCTTAGATAAAGCAACTTCACTCATACGTTAAGTGAACTTTTCGGCAATGACAGCATAGAATTATTTTTTCAAAACCACTTTAACTTTATAGGGAATAAATGATATCTAGTTTATATGGTTGAATGGATTATGGTTTATTTGAGTTCTAATATACGCAACTTTACGAAAAAATAGTGAAACTGGTAAATATTTTCTGCCTTCTATTGTTGGTGAATTTTTAGAAATCAAAAATTTCATTAAAAAAAAATATAATTTGTTTCTCAATAACTCGTGCTGTAAAAAGGGTTCTTGCAAATCTCAACGTTAACAAATCTTCTGGGCCGGATGGCATACCAGCACTGGTCCTGAAGCAGTGCTCTTCGACACTTGCGCGTCCATTAGCTCACTTTTCAGTGCGTCATATCGCGCCGGTATTTTTCCATCTTGCTGGAAGGTTGCTAATGTAACGCCAATCCCCAAAAAGGGCGAGGCTAGTAACCCTGAGAACTACCGTCCAATAGCAGTTTGTTCCACACTCTCCAAGGTTATGGAGCGTATGATTAATCACCACCTTGTGGGATATCTGGAGTCCAACGATTTACTTAGCGATCGTCAGTAGGGTTTCCGAAAGGGCCGTTCTACTGGTGACCTGCTGGCGTTGCTCTCGGAGAGGTGGAACAAGTCCATTCATGGTTTTGGCGAGAGAAAGGTTGTGGCTCTAGATATCTCAAAGGCGTTTGATAGAGCTTGGCACGAGGCTCTCATTTCGAAACTTAATGCTTTTGGTGTCGGTAGTCACTTCTCTCTATTTATATCGAGCTTTCTCAGAGATCGCTCTATAAGAGTGGTTATAAATGGGGTCTCATCCGACGAGTTCAGGGTAAACTCAGGGGTACCGCAAGGCTCTGTTCTTTCTCCTACTCCTTTTCTAATATTTCTTAAGGACTTTCTTCTTCTCACTTCTAATCCTATCTACTCTTTTGGGGATGACAGCAACATTTCTCACTCATATTCCTTTGATCGTAGACCGAGCCTTTTGGAGGTTGGGGTAAGAAGGATGAATATGAACGTCACACTCACAAGTGACCTACTGAAGGTCTCCGAGTGGGGTCGTGCGAACAGGGTCGATTTTAATGCACGTAAGACTCAATGTTGTTTTTTAACACACAGACGTGGTGGTGTGCTGTCATCTGTGTCAATGGGTAATGTGGATATTGAGGAATCAGATGCTCTTGATGTTCTGGGCATGAGAATTCACTGTGACGTTCGTTGGAATGATCACATATTTCAAGTGTCGAAAGAAGCATTCAAGTGCCTTGGTTTTTTGAGACGGTGCAAGAAATACTTCACCCCATCTGATCTCCTTAATATTTACAAGACCTATATCCGTCCCAAAATGGAATACAACTCTCATGTATGGGCCGGTGCTTCAAAGTCTATTTTGGAGCTTCTCGACCACGTACAGGAGAGGGCGAAGATGCTCATCAATGACGGTAGGGTAACCAACTCTATCGATTCATTGGAGCACCGTCGCAATGTGGCGTGTGTTTCATTGTTCTATCGGTACTATAACGGAATGTGTTCTAACGAAATTAAGGAATTAATTACCAAAAATCATATATTTTTACGTAGTACTCGTATTTCTCGTAGAGCGCATCCCTTTGTAGTTGATTGTCCAGTAAATCGCACAACGCATTATAGGGAGAATTCGTTCTTTGGTCGCACTGTTCGGTTGTGGAATAATCTTCCAGCGAAGGTATTTCGTGCCACTTACGGCATGAGTAAATTTAAATCTAACGGCCATAAACACTACTCCCTCTGTCCTCCTTCCAATAACCTATTTTCCTAGTACCAGCACAATGCACTGCATGAGTAGGGGACATCCCCTGGGTGCTGGTCTTATATAAAAAAAAACTCCAAAAATATGGGTCTTATTAAGAATGATATTAGAATGACTTAAAGCTGGTACAGTTCGGAATCTTTAAACATATTTATCATAAATCAAAAATCCAAAATCTCACATTAATAAAGGAAAACTTATCCGTAACGTATCAAGAAGATATAATGGTTATTTATTGTCAGACAGTTGTATTCCATTTGTTGCATACTCTTGTCGGCTTTTAATATTTCTGTGTATTCTTTTGTCATCTGACCATTAAATACTCTAGAACTCCGCAAATATTCGTATATTTTTCAAAAATAAATTTCAAACAGAATTGTTAGCTTATGCGACATAAGAATCCATGAGTAATAAAACGTACATGTCAAATAGATACTTACCTGTTTTTTACGAAAAACAAATTTTTTGTTTACTTTTAAGTTCAACATTGCAAAATACAAAAACACACAAGTACGAAAGCGTACAACAGTATTAGTAATTAGCAAAGTCTCAAAAAACAACGACTTGGAAAAACACAAAATATTCAAACCAAAAAAAATCTAAGCATTTTTTCTGAAAGACAAAAAAATTAGAAGAAAAAATTGTTTAAAGCAAACCAACAGATAAATACGCTAAATTGCGACTTAGGCAACAAACGTTTCAAACAGTTGGGAGAATTTACTCAAAATTTGCCCATTGATGAGTAAATGATTCCGTATTTCAGTGGACATTCTTGTAAAACCTATTAGTTTGACATGGTTTGTGACTTCATCAAAAGGATATCTTTAGGAACCAAAACTATAAACTTACTATGTAATCACGTACGTATGAGAGACTTTTTATTAGGGAAGCAGAAATATCACTCATACGTACCTGTATACGTGATAAGTTTATTAGTGAAGCAGAAATATTACTCATACGTCCGTTTTTGCATAGTAATGTGATCCCACTGTTCTTTTGTCGAAAAAAAATTCATTTTTAATAACTGAGCAAGATAAAATCGGCCTTAGCCTTACGTAAATGTAATTTTGCTGCATAATTTCGTTTTTAGTTTATTTATTTATTCAATAAACAAAACTGCTTTTGATTTACGTGAGTATATGTTGTACAACCTTCCCCATTTTCTAAATAACGGTATATCTCGAAAACAATAGCTAACCTAAAAACGGTATCACTAGTTACATCGCACACTAAATCATAAACAGTCACAACTTTTAATTTTGTTAAGAACAAATTTGTTTTGAAGTAACAGTCATCAATCAATCTGTACTTTAACTAATAATATCGGCAACAGATAAAAGCACTTCTAAAAGTAGTTCTGTAGCAGTAGAGAATGAAATCTCTTGCCTGAATTTTAACGAGCCAGGGCTTAAATTTCATCCGATAATATCAATATGTCCACACCAATGTTGCTACCAACACAATCCAGCACGCAATTAAGATTTACAGTCGTAGTTTTAATACTGCACACGCAGTCATAATAATACAATTGAAATTGGAAATTTTTCTACACTTCGTTTAACGTAAAGTAAACCCTCTTTACTTAAAAAAAAAACGAAAATTTTAAACCGCATAAATTTGAATTCGTGTAAAACGAATTCGCATAAACGAGGTTTGGAATGAGTTTTATAAAAAATGTGTTTACCTAAGAAATGCACACAGATATCTTGAGTTTCTTAAACAACACCATTTAAAAGGTCTGTTCCTCTTCTTTTCGAATCTGCCAAGAATATTTAAATCGCTTAATATTTAAATAAATTATTATTTCATGAAGGTGAGAATAACCGGGTTTTTTTACCCGTAACTAAAAATTTTGGAGGTGTATTGAAAAATATAAATACAAATTAATTTTGTACTCTATAGCACCTATCACAAAAATGGTATCACTTCGCCTATATTTATACTTCATTCTTTCATGTCGCATACATGTATACTATTTTTCGACGCATAGCTTTAGGTGTTGTAAGTATATTTTTGTTGTATTTTAAAAGTTTCGTAAAGCAATAAATACAGTTTTAGGAAAACATAAAATGTTTCTATGTATCGCATTTTAAATGACAAATATAAAAACTAAATTCTAGACAGTGAGCGTGTATACTATTTTTTGAGTCTGACTGTATGTCTCTGCAGTAGGCATTCCTTTTTTTTTGTATAGTGTTAGGTGAGAAAATGTTTCCAATGCAACGAAAGCGCCGGTCGATAAATATCGTATTAATAACGATGCCATAATTTAAAAAAAAAAAACAGAAACTTTGGAAGAAAAAACTGATTTTCAAGAGCAAAAACTGCACCTAAAGTAGGCAAACATAACATATAGTATTTGTTTTTATGGTCGGCGTGGTGACCATTGTCTCTGGTGGAAATCGAGCCCACAAGCCGCAAGCTGATAGATTAGCACACAACAGGCTTGGGGCACCTAACAAAATGTATAATAATATAACTAAACTTATGTGGTAAGGTAAGACAGTCACGTGCTTACGAAAAGATTCTAGGCTTAATCCTAGGTCAGACCATCGGACAATTTTTTAACAGTGGTATCCACCTCACAACATTAGAGACTCTTTATGATCATTAAGCTAGGAAAAGCGTTTATAAATTTTTGCTACCGTCTGACCCTAAAAATAAAATTGGGTGCAACCCATAGTCGGGTTTTTGATGAATTTAGGTGAAAACATAGAGGGAGACACGAAGTCTCATTGGGGCTTCAAAACTGTTGGGGTTTATAGTTTATTTTATATTATTGTTGAAAAAAAGAAATCACTGATTTTGTCTTTAAATTTAACAGTAACGACTAGAAATTACAACTTAGTAGTTGATATTGGGAGAGCCATCTATGGGCTTTAATTTGAACCACCGGTTATTTCGAATCGGGCAGTGCTTATGTTATTCTATTCTAACACAAAATTCAGTATACTATCTCCACTGAATGAAACGAATCGATTAAAGCTTAAGCAATGTTGGGATTTATTGGAAATTTATCATCATTTGCAATTACTGATAATCTTCTGATGAAGCTCTTTTTCATCTTGGTGGGTATGTTAATGACCAAAATTGTCATATTTTGGGCTCAAAAACCCCAAACGTGTTCTTTGAGAAGTCAATGCACCCATTTCGAGTGACTGTTTGGTGCAGCTTTAACAGCGGAGGCATCATTGACCCCTGTTTCATATTTTGCAACCATTACGGTCAATGGAGATACCTATCGCACCATGATAACCGAATTTTTTGTGCCCGCTCTTCATGGTATTGATGTGAACGATGTTTGCCACACATATCATGTCAAAATCGATTTATTGAATCAACGTTTATTAAGCCGAAATGGTAATGTCAGTTGGCCTTTAAGAAGTTGCGATTTGATACCGTTGGACTATTTTCTGTGTGGCGCCGTGAAAGACAAGTGTTGTGTCGATAAAACAGAGACAATTGAGCATTTGAAGGCCAATATTCGTGATGCCGTTGCCGAGAGACGACCCCATACACTCAAGAAAGTTCTCGAGAATTTTTCCAATCGAAGGGGGTACAGTGAGGCCAGTCGCGGCAGCCATATGAATGAAATGACTCTTCGTTTCTAACCGGAACAATTATACTTCACAACAAAAAAATAAATTTGGCATAATTTCAAACAGTTTTTGTTTATTCGTCGATTTTTCTTCGTATTATGTTACAGAGTTCTTCTTGACGAGTTTCGTCTATAAAATTTTTCACTATAAATGTTGCCTTCGTTCTAACACATTTTGTGTAGTTTTTGGAGTAAAGACTAATTGAGGAATAAATTAAGCAAATCAACAAACTCCATTTAGAAACATACAAATTTGCAGACCCAATTGTATGTCGCACACTTCTCTATCACCAGCAGTGCAAAACCAGAATGTGATGATTATATTGTCACATTGAAAAATTATCACCATTATGGCTTTATAGGAATTGAAACTAAAATTATAAAATTAAATAAAATCATTAAAAAGTAAAAAACTGCAAAAACTGCATAATTTACAGAAAAACTTTATTTTTAAACAAGAAAAAAACTTCGAAGCAATTTACTGATTAGGAAAAGTAGAAAATACAGATAAATCTGTACATTTGGCAACGCTATTCGTAACAACTGTGGTAGTCCGTTAAGGTAGAGTTCCTTAGTTCGATTCAAGCCTGAAAAAGTTTTATTTTAAGTCATAAGATTTATAAAACTGTCTGCTTGTAGCATCATAAAATTCTGATTGAAATAAATTTATGTTTAAGAAACAGCGTTAGAATGTAAAACTCACTTTTTACTTAAGAAAATTTCAATCTTAAATCCCAAAATTCGGAAAACAAAAGCTCGTATAAGGAGAGGAAAAAGTAAATCTTTTGTAATAAATTTGTTTTATTTTACTAATAATACTTTTGATATAGGAAAAGTTGACAAAGTTACTTATTTATTTTTGTTTTTATTTTAAATTTTTTATTTTCTTTATTTTTGGATCAGCGTTAAGTACGAAAGAAACAGTTTTACCTTTTACCGAGTGTTTGTGAGCAAAAGTTGAATTAATTTCAGGGTCAATTACAGGGGGGGCTTAGTGTTTGGTATTCCCATGAAAATCTGTATTCCGTAAATGTTTTAAAATAGCGAACAAAAATTATTTTTATTAGCAAAGTTTCTCATTTTCTCCTTTCCCCCATCAAAACTTCATCTCTGTGTATATTTTAATGTTTAAAAGTTTTTCATTCTTTTACTTTAGTTCCGTCGCTGCTGCTGCTGTCTTTACCTTTGTTGCTATAGATTTACAATACTGAGTTGCTACATACATATCTGGCTTTTAAAATTTTTACTTTTTTTTTGTTTTTTGTTTGTTTCGTTTTTTTTTCTCCGAGCTGTTTGGAATTGTAATAAACCTGTAGACAACTTAATTTTGTTTTTTGATTTTCTATGTTTTTTTTTTTTGTGTTTTACCTTACCCTGTGTTTCCATTCAAAAATTCTGTTGACTTTTATAAATTTATATAAATATTGTTAAAGTTTTACTTTTTTGTTGGTTTGCGACAATATTGTTACAAATGTATAATACATATATATGTACACATACAACCAAACAAAAGTAATATATACGTAAATATGTAAGTAAATAGTGTAAGAGAAATGAAAAGAAATACCAATTATACGATAAAACATATAGAGGTAACATATATACCACTCATTGATTCGCATGATTTTTTTTTTTTTTTTAAGAAAAACGTATTATAAGTGCAAATAAATATTTCGACTGTGTTTTTTATATTTTTTATTATCGATATTTTATTTATAATTATGTATAAGAAAAATTTTTTGTTTTATATATAAAGTTAGAAAAAGTTTTTAAATAAATTTAAAACTTGATACAGATTTGATTGCAGGTGAATTTTATTTATTTCAACAACATCATCGTACATTCCCTTCATTACGCATATGTTCTTAGATTACACGGAGATGAAAAATTCTTTTATTATCAAACAGAAACTGTAAATTCGATTTTTTTTTTATTGAAAAAAAATATATCGGAGTATATATAATTTAAACATAGTTTTAACTAAAAGAAATATTTTTTGTTTTTTGACCTAAGGCCCAAAAACAGAGCGCAATATCCACTAGAGCTGCAAAACTATCGATAGTCGGACCACTCGAGAGTTTCGATAGTTTGCAAAAAAACTATCGATACTATCTGATTCTTTTGAGTGCTACTTGTGGCAACAATATTAGAATTTAAGTGAAAGGAAAAGAATAATAATAAATATACACTGTTGAAAAAAATAATGGGGACACTTTATTTTTGTTCAGTATGTCATAAAATTTGATGTATTGCAGATTTTGATGGAAGAGTAGTCCTTGTATATAGCGAAAATTGTTCAGACCATGAAGTGCTCCAAAACTAAAGTAATTAATAAGATCCAGTAAAAGAAAACTGGAGAGACGATGAAAAGAAAGCGTAGAACAGCTGTCAGTTTTGATAAACTTTTAATTCGTACTTCAAAGATTAATCCCTTAAAGTTATCAAAAAGCCTCAAAAATGAATTTATTCTCCTGTTTCAAGTCGCACAATAAGAAAGAAAACTTAAGGAACCTAGACTTATGGGTAAGAGTCCTCGAAATGTATGATTTTTCAGCAAACGGAAGCAACAAATTCGTATGTCCGAACATATATTAAGTACAATTCATACTTTGAGCTTAATAAGTAGAAATTTAAGAAACTGTTAAACTAAACGTCTAACAACCTGCGTTGGACAAATTTTTACAAATGTGACTTTGACTATTGACATTTAGTGACCTCCATATTTACTATTAGAATTTGACGATAATATCGATAGTTAAAAAAAAACTATCGATGATCTGCCAAAAAAATTACTATCGATAGTACTGTCGATTGTTTTGCAGCTCTACTAGCTACACAACGAACCAATCTTATGGACAACACTGTACCCAATTAATGGTGAAATACCACAAAGCCGTAACGATCAATTTATTATCGTTGTTGCGACAACACTTACGGTTATGGCTCAATATTAAGCTACGCCTTATTGAACCAGTGCTCTGTGGTTCCTGCCATAGGCCAACAATAAAAAAAATCAAAGTCTATTTTTTTTCTATCAAATATACTATCACTATTTCCAGATTGAACAAGTTATATAGAGATAATGTTATATTTTCACCTTTTTAAAAACGTGTTTTTATGAGTTCGTAGATTGTAGTTAAAATAAAATAAATTTTGTGTTTGGTTTTAGTTAAAAATCCTTTGTTCAATACAGTTATGTGCACCACTGCTTGTAATCTTTTTACAGGCAATAACAATTTTTACTCTTAATTACTCTGTCTGTTTAGAACTTTTTAAACAATAACAATTACTCGACAGATCTTTCTTCCTAAAGATCTTCCAACCCGATCGTAGTAATAACTTAAGCTCGATCACAACCTTTTCAACCAGAGCTTAACCACACTCTTTACTGAGTTAGCTCCACCTAGACTGGTTTTTTATTTCACGATTCACTTCACGAGCTTACTCTTCACCACCAATAACACATTCGCTCAGTTAACTTTACTTAAACTGCACTCGCTGAGTTTATGACACATAAACTGATTGCTGTTCACATCGATGTGCTTTTTATATGGTTGAGTAAACAAAACATCGAAAGCTCTCGAACACTTCGATATTTCAGGTAGATTCCATTTCTTTCTTTTAATTTATTTTTAGTTCTTTAGTAGCCATGCGTATGTGAACCTCTACCTCTTACAGCTCTTAGTATTTGTTGTTGCTTGTTTATTGTCTGTTACTTGTTTTCTTTGCTGCCGTGTTATTTTTATTTACTTTACCTCTGCTAATGTTTGTTGTTGTAGATTTGGTTATATGTAAACAGCACCTATAGTTGTTCTTGCGGCTTTTTTTTATTTATTTTAGCGATGTTGTAAATGCTGGGGTGCCCAATCTTATTTTCGTAACAATATATTAGTTAATGTTTCATTTCCACCTTTCGCGCTAAGAATAGCCTCAAAACAGGCAGCATATTACACTATGCAACAAGCAATAATACCTTGGATAACCACTATATTTTTTTGATGCGCTATGGTCGCACAACTTCAAAAAATCATCAGCATTTCAAATAAGTGTTTTTTCGAATTTTATTTCGAAAAAGTGAGACTTTTGAAGAGGCTGCTTCATACAACTTATGATAACTTTGAAATGACTTAGTTGTTAGCCATACGTTACTAAATTCCAAATTATACCAGCTTTAAGTTATTCTAATATGATTTTCTAATCGAACAAATATTTTTGGAAGTATTGTGAAACATATTATAATTTTTTTTTTCTTTTTTAGAAAAATTGTGATATTTTTGATTTCTAAAAATTCACAAAAGATAGAAAGCAGCAAATAATTCATGGATATCGATTGGTAAATACATATTTTATTCCCAATAAAGTGAAAGTAAATATCTAGTTAAACATTTTTTGTTACAATTGTATGTAATGAGTGTCGTATAAGCGATATTATTTTTCAAAATTTATAAATATAACCATGATATAAGAAAATTTTCTGACATATTACCATTTGACAATAAAGGCGAGTTGACATCTATGTGGAAATTTGTGCTACCATACCCTGCTCACAAAATCCCATTTTTCACATAAGTTTTTTTTTTCAAATTCTATTATTAAACGGTAATATTTATAAGGAAAAACAAAATGTTAAATGTGCAAACAAAGAAAAAAAATTAAAAAGAAAACAACTTAAAACAAATCTTCAATAAAACCTTCAAATTTCCTATATCAATACATATCTTTTAGTATTTTTCCTGAAATAGCCTGGGTTGAAAAACATACATACATTATATATTCAAAATTAACGTTGGTACTTATGCTGCAAGATTCTAAATAATATTCTAAATTTAAAATCTTGATTAAGTTACACAAAATTGTGAAACATTTCTAAAAATATTAATTCTTTTTCTGCATGTGGCAACGTTTTTTTAAATGTTTACATATAAAACAAACTTCAAAAATCTCGTTTATTGTCAAACAATTTTGAGTGGAACTGCCTTCGTTTTCTTATATCATGAATATAACTATACGATTACTTGAATATTAGGCTATTTTACGTTTCCCATCAAATCTAGATAAAAGACGAACAGGCTTTTGGAATAATATATGCTGTAATTAGCTAACCTTGAGGAATCTGTTTCTATTTCAACAAAACACACATCCTTTCATGAACTTATTGAAAAAAATATATTATTCAGTTATGAATGAAATGCGACTTAGTTTTTAGAAATCTATTGGCAATTGACTCTTTAGTAAGAAATATTATTAGTCCTTATATAACCGGGCAACGAAAATAATGAAGCAAGCAAAAGTTAATTTTATTGTCATCTCTTTTTGATTTTTTAGATAAATAGATTGTTTTTTTAACATTTTATTGCATTTTCAAATTTAGTTCTAATTTGATATCCAAAAATTGCTGAAATTATTTTCACATATTTTATTTTATTTTATTTTATTTTATTTTATTTTATTTTATTTTATTTTATTTTTATATGTCGCCCAACTTGAAAAATCAGCAGCATTTCAGATTCTATGAATGAAAATTTTTTTTGCTGTATTTGCATGTAATGGGTGTCGTAAAATCGATATTTTTTTTCCCAAATTTATAAATATCGCTCATACGTTAAGTGATGTTTTCAACAAAACAAAATTTGTTTTCCAAACTTTGTTGAGAATAAAATAGTGCAGCTGTGGTATGGTAGGTAAGACAACCGCCTACTAACCAGAAGGTCCTCGGTTCAATACCAGACCAGACCATTAAAAACAAACGTTTTTCGACAGCGGTATCACCTCATAACAGTATCTAGTAACTGGTTATGAGTATTACTACTATTGAAATAATTAAAAAAAAAAACAAAAAAAAATTATAATTTGTTTCGCAATAACTCCAAATATATGGGTTATAATAAAAAATGATATTAGAATGACTTAAAGCTGACAATATTTAAAATTTTTAAACATACGGCTTAACCAAATCGATAAGTCATTTCAAAATTATCTTAAAATATATGGAGCAGGCACTTCAAAATTATCACATTTTAGAAAAAAAAAAAAAAAAATCTTAAAAAAATTTATCCATAGAATCTAAATTGCTGATTATTTTTTGAAGTTAGGTGACCATAGCGCATCAAAAAATATGGTGGTTATCCAAGGTATTATTGCTTGTTGCACAGTCTAATATGCTCCCTTTTTTGAGGCTATTCTTAGCGCGAATGTTGGAAATGAGACATAGACTAATATACCTTTATATAGCTTGTTAAGTCTAGAAATAGTGATAGCATATTTGATAGAAAAAAAATAGATTTTGATTTTTTATTGTTGGCCTATGGAAGGAACCACAGTGCACTGGTTCTATATGACGTGACTTAATATTACGCCATAATCGTAACTATAGTCGCAACAACGATAATTTATTGATCGTTACGGCTTTGTGGTTATCCGAGCTATTATTGCTTGTTGCATAGTGTAATATGCTCCTTATCCATAGAATCTGATATGATAATGATTTTTTAAGTTAAGCGACCATAGCACTTAAAACAAATATAGTAGCTATCCAGATTCTTCTGGTCTCATAGCAGATAGGTTTATCGTCTATTAGTCATTTCGCGAAATTTTTTTGACCTCAGCCGCCTATTCCACCAACGATGTACCCAATCAATCTGTTCGGATTCAAAGTGCTACCTGTCTTTTCAATTTTATCCGCCATGCAGTTACCTACAATGTCCGTCGAATATCTCGCTATTAGTGATGGGAAATTTTCGATGGTACTATCGATAGTATCGATATGAAATGAATATCGAAAGCATCATAAGACGTCGATAACGATAGTTATGGTAGCCAAAATTTTAAATTTGTAAAATCAGTACACCCAGGAAAAAAAGCAGTACAAATAAAAAAAACAATACTTTTTTACAGAAGCTTAAGTTACAAAGCCTTTTTTAATTATTAATTAAATATCGACCAAAAAAATTAAAAAAAAAATACAAAAACAATTGCTCTTAGCCATAGTTATAAAAGTTGAATGTAAATTCATAAATAACTACTACTTTCAGCATAAATTGATTCTTTCTAACATTCAATATTGTTCTGTAATGGGTGATTATTTTGATATTTGGTTTTTCGCGGTAAATTTTGCAAATTAATAAGAATCGTCACATATGGCATTGCCAAAAAAGCTTTATAAGGTTTGTCATTTCACCATTAAAGATTGAATTCAAATTCGTGCTGTTTGAGAAATGTATTTCGTAAATTGGGTAATTTTATGGTTGTCACAATCGACCCACCGAACTGCCTATTCAAGCTGTTGTGACAAAATTTCGCACCAGTTTCACTTTATTGAACATTAATTGGTCAACTCGTATACGAACAGTGGGTATCGAATACAATACTGTATTGGCCAGTGTTAATGAAGATCGTCATTACGTCGCCGTTGTCAACAATTGTCCTTGTGCCTAAAGAACTCAAGGAAGGTGACGCACCACAATGTTGTTCGATTGATACAAATTTTTCTTCAGCAACGAAGCTTATTTTTGGCTCAACAAACAGAACTACTGAACTTGGTGTGAAAAACTGACAGAGGCAATTCAAGAGCTGCCAATACACACTGAAAGATGCACTTCTTAGGGCTGTTTATCAGCTGTCAGTCTAGTATTGCTAAAAGCAGTATCTCTGGCACCCCTAGCGATAGTACACAAAACGGGCAGCCCAACAATATTTGTATGATAACATAAAAACTTTTGGCCGATTGGGGGATTACCAACGGTTGCTCTACTTCAAATGAATCCGACATTTTATCAAAAATTGTTGATATATTGGAAACTTTTAAAACTGGAGGGTATAACTTTGAATATTAATAATACAGAAATTGACGGATACGAAACAATCATTAACCCTTATGTGAGTGAGAGAGTACCTGGGTATCCAATTTATTTTCAAATAGGAACTGGTTACAGAAGTTATTGATCTAGAAAGCCAAAACTGTTCTTTCACTTTATTCAAGTTTAGAGCTGTTCTTGTACACCTATTAATGTACGAACCGAACTATTTAGGCACTAATTAAGGAACTATGTTTAGCTATAAATAAAATTAGTCTTTGGTTTTAAAAATCCATTGGAAAAAAATCCATTGCCCCTAGACGCTGTCCGACCATGCCCCTGCCATCTTCAACCTTATCACATACATGCCCGCCATCTGCCTAGCCATCCGGTCTACTGGAAGCCAGTTCAGTAGTTTAAACAAGGCCTTCGAAGGAGTGGACCTGAGCGCACCTGCACTTTACAGAACCCTATCAAAGATCCTGCAATATGTAGATTTCTCCAGAGACCTACCGACATACAAACGCACCTTACAGGCTTGATGATCATGTTGGAACAATTGGATCTTCTAGGATTTAGACACCAGGAATTTTCAACGGCCCTACGATAGGCGCACAGCGCAACCTGACCTGTGTTAACTTCACCATTATTGTCTATTGGTATGACTGTGATATTATCTTGATCCTGGTAAACCACTTCATCCATTGACTCAAAAAGATCATCCAGAAGTGTCTCTTCTACCGGAGCAGGATCCTTCTCGTCCTGAACCGGTTTTTCTCTGTGCCCCCTGCTAGACCTGTAGAAAGATCGACTCGAAACCGTAGTAGATCTTTTCACCTTTCTTCCGTAAAGGTAGCAGAGACTCCTTGTTCAAGAGGAGAATTATCTTCCTGGATGACCCATCCGCTGTAGAGACTTTGGAAACCATCCAATCATGTGAAGGAATGTCAGGGTTACCGCAACGTATGAGATCCAGGATCTCCTTCTCATCGGATGGTTCGTCGGTAATACGAGCATTGGCCCTAGGCCGACGTGGAATCTCATCAAGAGACACCACGTCGAGTCAAGCAACCTCCCATAGGCGATCGAATAGAGTGGTCACCTGCTGTAGAAGCAAAACTGATCGCTCTTTTGAGCAGGCCATGAGCTTAACGCGCCCGCGATACCATCCAGCATTGTCATGCTGAAGGGAAGGGCCTTGGTTTTCTCTTAGGACTCTCCAGAACACTCCCATCAGCTTCTTCCACACTAAATCCAAGTTCTCCTAGGAAATAGAGCAATCAGCGTCGCTTCAGTCAATGATGGCTCGTATGAGATGACCTCTGTCCGACTCACTATAGGACCCATACATTGATGGCTTCGAACGTTTAGTCCCGGGCTGTTGGCTCTGCCTTTGCTCCTCTTCTTCCTAACGTTGCCATTTAAGCACGCCCTTTAACGCCAGATAGGGTTGCTTAAGCTGTTCATCCAAATAATAGTTGGCCCAGTTGAGGGAAACAAGTTCCTCAGAGGTTAGTGATTCTAGGCTTCTTCTCAATTTGTCGTGAAGCGCTTAGCAGCACGTCGCTTCAGTAAGGCTCTTCTGGCGGGAGTTATGTGCCTATGGGGCGTTTTCTTATCTAAGAGCACAGATCCAGAAATCGGAGACTCGTTCGCATTCCCTTCACTGATAGAGGGTGGTGAAGTTTGGGAGACCGAAAACTTGTTCGCGTTTCCCTTATTCACAATAGACACAGGGTTACCTGCCGCCCAAGGATTCCTGTTGGCAGGGCCCGAAGCAGGGGGTTTCAGCGGATCTTTGCAGGCAGCTTTAGTGGTGCTTGCCTTTGAATCCAAATGCACCTCTCTGCTATTACTCCCTTTCTGAGCAGGTTTTACGAATTTGGAAGGTCCAGGCTTCCCCTTACTTGCTCCTGCTTTTTGTTCGATACCAATAGCATGCAGACTAGCCTGACCTGGTGTCTCCATCAGACTAACCTGGACATTGGTATCATTCGATTTACCACGATCCAAGGACGTGGTCGTTGACACATGGGGCTCAATTTTTTCTTACTCATTGAGGCTATATTTTTGTTGCTTCCCTTTCCATATCAGATACATAAAATTGTTAAATATTCAGCTAAGCTTGTAAATGCATGGAAGATCGAAAAGTCAGTTTTTTATCCATAACTCAAAATTTTCAGGTGGTTCGAGTATTTCGAAATCATATTCGTATTCGCTAGTAATCATTAAAAAAATTGTATCACTTCAGAAATATTTCAACTTTTTTTTTTAAATCTACGGGACTACAGTACTACGGTATTATTGTTTTTTTAGTTAAATAATATCAAAAAAGTACGATCGTATCAACTTTCCCATCACTGAATTAAATTAGAAATCATTGATCAGCACATCTTGACTTCACATAACGAACATCTTCTGTTACTCAAACGAACTTCATTACGTCACATTTACTTTCTGAAAAATTTTACGTTGTACCAGAATTAATTTCACCCTGTCCCCAGATCAGAAAGTTTCTGATAATCTAATTAGAAAAGAACCTTAATTTCTTTTATTTTTTTAATATAAATAGTCCTTTTTGTTTTTGCACCAACTGTTTTTTTCCATAACTTTTTTTTATATTAAGAAATTAATTGTTTGGCAGAAAGTGTGTGTCCTCTAAAATTAATTGTTTCACTTAATTAGTATGATTCGCACAGCAGTTTGTCAATATTTTACGTTTTTATGGTGGCCTATAAAAGAATTAAGCCAGTAAATTGTGCCCAAATGAATGAAATTGTAAATTTTTATTATTAATAAAGGTATTTAATAAATTTAATCATTTTAGCCAAATGTTGGCCAGTTATCTGGCTGTGTTTTTTCCTTCTTAGATTCATTTTGTCTTTATTGCCTTTATGTATCCACATTTATTGGGTGAGATTTTATATTTAGAACAGGACACTGTTCAAAATCTAAAATACCTTGGCCATAAAAGAATATTATAAAAAAGGTATATATATTGTACGTTTTTCTATACACATATGGATACAAAAATAGGTGTAAAAATTATTTTTGTTGTAGACTTAGCCGAATTGTAATAAGTTTCTAATATTTTAAAAATGTAAAATTAAAGGTATATCACGATTTAACTTATGAAACATAAGTTTTATGCTACAAGACGCAACGTTTTTTAATACAAAAAATAAACGATCTCAGTAAGTAGTAGCTTTGGAAAACAGGTAACTCAATACTTCCATTTGTAAGGTCTCAGTCCAACACATATGAGCGACGAGCTAGTTGCTACTCTAGATGAGATTTCTCCTTTGTTTACGACTGTAAAATATTGAGTAACTGAGTTAAAACGAGGTCGCATGTGTTGCCAATACTAAAGGCCCAACCATAATATGCATAAGCTATCCTACCAAAATTATCAAAAGCCTGTCAAATGCATAAATGAATAAATATTATTATTAGATGGCCATATTGTACTTATGTATACTTAAAGACCTTAAATCCGCTGTTGCACATTTTCGTATATTTTATGGCTTTTTAGTAGTTCGTTTGAAAAAGTACCGAAATTACCAACATAGTATTTGTTTACAAATAATCATTTCAAAAAACAAAATAAATATAACAGACACATTTGGTGATTTCTTGAATTTAAGTTTAAAAAATTACGTTTTCAATTTATTTAAAAACAAGCGAACTCTCGTCAGCGCCTTCCATTTTTTTAAAATTATTTTAATGTTTTTTTGTAAATTTTATTTTATTGAATAGAAGAAGTCCCACAAAAATACTTTAAACAGCCATTTCCGTCCGGAATGTGCGTTCAGTTTCGCACTTTATATATAACATTAAGGAAACTTGAGGAAAATTTCTTAAATACACTATGGTTTGTCACATATGTTTTATATAAGTTTGCACTGTTGCTTATGTTTACCTATGCACATTATAGTTGGGCCTTAATACTTTAGTGGTTAACCAAATAAAACGATTGTCGGCAGAAGGTGCGTGAATAAGCATTTATAAAAGAGCTTTAAACCGTGTATTAACCGAAAATTTTGAGATGGAAAAAGCCTTAGTCAATATAAGTACAGCTTGTAAAAAAAATCTTTTCAAAGTAGAAAAACAGTTAAAATCTTATTATCATTTAAGAATTCTACCAACAAAACATCTTAACATTTTTTTTTATTTTTTTGCACATATCCTATAACTGACCTCTTCAGGACTTCGAAACTTTTAATAAATCTTCACCTGACTATTAGAATTTCTTGGAATTTGGTTCTTTATGAAAGTAGTTTTAAGTTTTGATGAATTTTATCGTATTGAAAAAATGCCAAGAGTCTTTATGTTTAAATTAAAACATTCAGGGAATACGAATCTTAAAAGATTAAGTATATCCATTGTTTAAAGTTCAAATCAGCTAGAAAATTTCTCGATATATTTCGCGATGGTGTACAAGATTATTTTCTGCGCTGCAAAGATAAGAAGACTAACTTTGGAACCCCTCTCGTAGTAGCTTCAAAAGATATACACCTATTTTTCTGACCATATGTGTATATTGCTAAATTACTAACGCAGCCACACATACGTACATACATATGTAAAATGTGTGCAAGGCAAACAAATAAAATGAAATCCTGTGTCCTGGACGTGTTTCGCAAAATAACGCAGCACTTGCTGTGCTAAAATTAAAATGAACAAAAAAAGGACAAACAATACGAAAAACACGCCGCGAAAATAAAATATAAAAATAAAACCGTAGAAGATAAATTCAAATAAAATAATAAAAATAAATAAAATAAAAAAGGAAAAATGCTTATACAACAATAATTTTTTACAATGTTTGTTTAGCACAAAACGAAATATAACAACTAAAACAACAAAAGTGGAAAAAAGAATATAATAAAAGTGAAAAATGGTATTGCTGGATGAGAGAGGAGTATGTTTTTTTGTGCAGATATCAAGAAATTGTTTTATACCCAATAAACATTTGAACAGATAGACAGAAATTACAGTTACATATACATATTCGGTGAGTTAAGTGTTAACCCTGAGAAGACGGAATTGGAGTAGTTCACACGGTTTTACTAAATTCCGTTTTTTTCCTTACCGCGCCTGCACAGAGTTAAACTGGGGCTGGCGGGTGGCAAAGTATCTGGGGGCTATCGTAGACTCCAAGCTGTTTTAGCTCCAGAACACACGGGCTATGGCAACAACTTTGCGTTGTAAACGTGTCGCAGGCCTTTTTTAATTTCTGTGGCCTCTACCGTGAGAATTGCAAGTGTATCTTTGACACGACGGTTAAGCGTATACTTATGTAGGGATGGTGCAATTGTGTGGTGGAAATCTTTGGAGAAGTCCACATATGGCGTAAAGCCTCGAAAGCCGGTGGACCTGATGGCTAAGCCGATGGCGATTATGTCTGCGATAAGATTGAGGATGGCGAGAGCATTGTCTGACAAGGGTCATTTGTATTCGGTATTTGGATACGATCACCGGTGAGTTCAGAATGTTCTTTGTGTGCATCACAACAAATTAGTGCGATAGGCCCGGATCTGCAGAGATGTACACGAACGAGTAGAAGTCCTCGTCAGAGGTAAGGGGCAGTATTTGTATTCCAGCATATGTTGTGAGAGTATCCTTTAGACTTCCCGATAACTGCAGTGTCTTACAGGTGGAAGTCCCGGAGATACAGAAGGCAGCGGACTGGTTGATCTACTACTGGGTATTCGATGTTGATATCGGGACTTGTACGGACAGTTAGGCTACGATCACGATTCTCTCTGGTATCTACTCGATATCGTGGTTGGTATGTAAGTGCCGGGCATCTATAAACTCGATGGCGAGACATTCAAACCTAGAGATATACTGGGTGAGGGGTCACTCTGACGCCCAGCGGAACTAAATGGCGGATGGACTATGGAGCTATGGAAGGCTCTCTTCTTAACAACGAGGAGATTGACCACCCGGTTTCCTCTTGCAGACATCTGGTTCTGCGAAACATGTTTGGCATGGCACAGCAAAGATAGGAGAATGATACAAACTGATATATATACGATCAAATCCGTTTTAAATTTTTTTTTCATCGGCCTCAAATTTTTTTTTATGTTCGCGGCGAATTTACCGCCCAAAATGTGATAGTTAAGTCATTATAACTTTAATGACTTAATTTTAATGCAAGTAAAGCGTGTTTTTTATAGAGGTATAGAATTTTAGGTTGGCATTACTTTTCAAGATGGCGACCGATTTAACAGTTGTCAAGTGATTTATTCTCATTTTGGTTTAGCAATTCATCAGGAATAGACTCACGCCTGAACAACGCTTGCAAATAGTGCAATTTTATTTCGAAAATAATGGTTCTGTGCAGAAAACGTATAGCACACTACATCCATTTCATCATCGACAAAATCGCCCATCAGAGCAGTTAATTCGATTACCCATATAACGTTTTCGCATCACGTTTACTCTTATTGATAACGCGCATCCCCAGAGACGCTGTACGGTGCGTACAGAAGAAGCTATTGCTGCTGTACAGCGTAGCATTGGGGAAGACCCGAATAAGTCCATCCGCCATCGAGCACAGGAATTGGATCTGTATCCATCCACTTTATGGAAGATTTTGCGGAAGGATCTTGGTTTGCGTGCTTACAAAATCCAACTCGTGCAAGAATTGAAGCCAAACGATCATAAAGTAACGCGTAGATTCGTCGAATGCACCCAAAAGAAAATTGTCATTGATCCCTACCTTCATAAGCGAATTTTGCTTAGCGGTAAAGCTCACTTTTGTTTGAATGGCTATGTCAACAAGCAAAACTGCCGCATTTTGATAGAAGGTAATCCTCAAGTGTATGTGGAAACACAGTTACATCCACATAAACTGACTGTTTAGTGCGCTTTATGGGATGGTGGAATCATTAGTCCGTACTTTTTCAAGAACAATGGTGGCCAGAACGGTATAGAGCCATGATTACTAACTTTTTCATTCCTGAATTGAATAACCATGATGTCCAGGAGATGTGGTTTCAACAAGAGCGTGCAACATGTCACACAGCTCGTGCCACAATAGATTTTTTGAAAGACACGTTTTGTGACCGCCTAATTTCACGTTTTCACTGTGAATTGGCCTCCATGATCTTGTGATCTAACACCGCTAAACTACTTTCTGTGGGGCTATGTAAAGCCATTGGTCTATGCGGTAAAGCCACCAACGCTTGACCATTTGGAAGACAACATTCGCCGTGTTATTGCCAATATACGGCCACAAATGTTGGAAAAAGTCATCGAAAATTGGACGTCCAGATTAGACTACATCCGCGTCAGCCGTGGCGGTCATATGCCAGAAATCATACTTAAAATGTAATGCCGCAAAATTAGCTTTCGGATTAATAAAATTCATGTCAATCGAATAATCCATCGTTGTTTTATTGCAACTTAAAGTTCTATACCTCTATAAAAAACTCATATGACCACTAAACGTTTAGGAATAAAATTTCCTAAAAATCACCTTAACAACATTTTTTTTCTAATCTCAACAGTTTCGGATTTATTCATAACTAAGTTACAAAAAAAAAAAAAAAAAATTTGCGCAATTTAGAGAAATTTTTTTTTTTTTTTTTTTCTTTAAAAAGTCATACAAAAATTTTCAGAATGAAAATCGTAGGTGTTAAGCATTCAAATTAAAGTCTAAAATGTTGAGAATAAAATAATTCACGAAAATCGGTTGCCTATTGCTGATTTTATTTAAAAATAAGTGCAGGTACCTACCTAACTTTGACCAAAATTAAGAAACAAAAAAATGTTTTCTTGCAAAATTTAGCCCAAAGAAAAAAAAATTGAAAACGGATTTAAGTTCAGCGCATCAAAACCATTATATTCCATGTACTTTTATTTAAACGCGTTGTTTGCTGTAGAACAGTGTTATCCATGAGTACCATATAGTTGTCTATCTACTATCTCGAACAATTGAAGCGAGTGAAAAATTTCTCTTATTTTAAATAATGTTATTCTGTTTTGACACCCCACCGTAGTAGCAGTAATTTTCTTTAATTATAATCAAACAAATTTCATATTAATTATCAACATTTTGAATTTTTAATTGACATGCCTTCTGGGCTATCGCACATATTTAGGAGAGTGTTTGCATTTATTAAAACGAATATGATTTTGTTTTCTTTTTATATTTTCATTTAATCACATAACGTTTCTCTTTTGTGTCAGGCTTTTTTTTATTTTTTGATATATTTTTCATTCAGATCATGGACGGTTTTATTGCCTTCTGACCAGCAGCAGATAAAAAAAAAAAAAAATTAAGCAACAGTTTCATTTAAGGCGTATGTAGTATTGTGTCGATCTGCATTTTAGCTGGAAGCAGTCATCGAATGGTGTAAATTTATAATTTCGTAACCGTACAGTGGAGGAGACATTTAAGACACATCTTCTCATCATATCGATTGTGTTTTAATGTCATTCGAATTAATAAAAGGCCGTTAAATTTTTCTTGTACACGGTGGGCCAAAATTCACCATGGGGCTTAAACATTTAATAACTAGCATAACCAGAAATATGCTTTTAAAAAAGTTTTTTATATGCATATAACATGCAGTAATAAACCGAAAATATGATCTAAAAATTTAAAAATATGCTCTAAAAAATAAAAATGTCTTCTTTGTTTATAGAAAAAAAGGCTTATTCAACAATTCTTGTGATTATATTTAAAGTAAGATAGACAAATTAACAACACCACTCTTCTATTATATCCGAGCAAACTTTAACACATTCAAAATGTCATTTGAAAGTCTACTGATTTAATGGGGTCATAATTAAAAATCTTTTGTTAGACATTGATATTGACATAAAGCGTTGGAAAATTTGAGGCAAGGAAGTAAATTGGCTTAAAAACAATTTTTTTTTTTGACAAATTCAGTTTTGTTCATACCCAATATAAAATAGAAATATGATGTCAGGCAAATGTCCACCTCTAGCACGTTGGCAGACATTTGCTCCTTACACAAAATTTTGGACCACATTTTTCAACAAAATCATAGTTAGTGATGAGGCCCTTTCTCAATTAAGCGGTTACGTAAACAAACAAAATTTTTGCATATGGGGCTCACAAAAAACAAACAAACAGTCGTCGAAAAACCATTACATCCAAAGAAAGTGACTGTATAGTGTGGTTTGTGGTTAGGCAACATCATCGGCCTGTATTTTTTCGAAAATTACCAAGGAAACGCCACCACCCTGAATTCTCTGCGCTACAAAACCATGATAAACAATTTTTTGTGGCTAAAATTGTCTAATGTTGGCATCAGTGACATTTGCTTTTAGCAGGAAGGCGCCACAAGCCACACAGCCAGGCAAACAATTCAGCTATTGTATGAGAAATTTCCCGGTCACGTAATTACTCGATTTAGCGCTGTCAATTGGCGGCCTCATTCTTGTGATTTAACGCTGATGGATTATTTTCTTTGGAGCCATTTGAAAGATCAGGTTTACATGAACCAACCACAGACAACTGACCCTCTAAAAAATGAAATTCGGCGCTGCATTGATGAGATAAACGAAGCTTTGTTGCAAAATGTGATTCAAAATTTTGTGAAAAAAGCGGACGTCTAAGGATGTGCAAGAGGTATGAATAAAACTGAATTTAAAAAAAATGTATTTTTAAGTAAATTTACTTCTTCAACTCAAATTTGTCTACCCTTTATAAATTTGACTACATCAAGTCATTCGTGGTTTGTTATACTCTGCCCAACTAATATCATGCAATTGGTTTGAAGTTTTTTGAATTACTTATCTTCAATGAAACCAAAGAACTTTTCATAATTGTATTCGAAGTAATTGATGGTCGCTAACCAAGTTCTCTAACGAGTTATAACTCGTTCAGGTGGCAATGGCATGTCTGGATATATTTCTTTAAAAATGTCAACTCTATTTGAAGCTATCAAGGACACTTTCTTTACATTTTTAATAACATTCGCAATAAAGCTCGAAAAAGCGAGGCAGTCCATAAGTTAGTTTAGGGTAAAACACTTTTATGGCTTAGGCAGCTTTTATCATATACGGCGCAGCGACTTTCACAAATATAAAAATCAAGTTTTTATTTAAATTGACCTCCAATATCTTTACTGTATTGCTTGTGCAGTTGTGAAGTAATTGTTGTTGTCCTAAGCAGCTGTAATAATTAAGAATTTTTGGGTTGATGCTTCTTTCTCACAATGTAGAATACCTACACTTGCGACATTTTTTCAGTAGTAGCAATTGTTTCATCTACAGGAATCCATAATGATTATGCATTTGCGTATGTATCGTAAGGGGTTTGGTAAATATTTTTGACATACAAATATTTTTCGAACTTTAAACACTTTCTATTCAAACTTTTTAGTTTATGTATTCTTCTAAAATTGTTAAGCAGTAATAAACTTAATTGAAAGTTAGGTATCGCAATAAACTTTAATTAAAAAAAAACCAAGACTTGGACGGAATTTAAAACAAATGTTTAGTTTTCCCTGTAAAAATATTTTAGATCACAAAAATTCCAAATATACTTTTATATTCGAAAAAATAATGAAATTATGCTCTTAAAACTGAAATATGTAGGAAAATGCTGTTATGATCAAAATATGCAAAAATATGTTCTAACAAATCGCTGCCATGTGGTAAAAAACATGCAGTTGCATATTTCTGGTCTCCCTGTCAATAACGTTTTCGTTTATATATTCTTTATTTTTATTTTTTTATAATTATAAAAATTAAAAAATAAAAATAAATTTTTTCATTTTGTACTGAAAATAATGTCACTTAAATGACTCCGCTTACAACATCGCGTTGATGTCAAATTTTTGGAGAGCGAGTAACTTTAAGAAATTCGTAAATTAATTCAATTTCTATGTGGTTATTTGATTGAGCGAGTATGTGAACAGGCCCGAGACAATCCTTGAACTCGAGACCGACATTGTAGCAGAAATGCTCTATAGCTACAAGAGTTGAAAGATGTAATAAAAAATGCTCTAAAGCAAGCCCGTCATTTGCGAAGCTGAAAACGGAGGTCATTTAGTTCCTATGCTTAGTGCAAAAAATTTCCATTTTGTATATGATGTTTTATAATCTGAAAAAATAAAGTAAGAAAAATCTATAAATTAAAAAATTATTAAATATTTAAGCCCCATAGTGATTTTCGCTCGCTCTGTATATGGTTATAGCCCATTACTACATATTATGTATACTTAGTAGCTGTCAAATTCATATTTAGTCAATGCTCACAAATACGACTTAAATCAATTTCAGTTTGTAATGATAATTATTTTCAATATCAGATAAAAAAAAAAAAGAAAAAGAAATACAAAGCTGAAAAATTCATTAGGTATGTGCATTTACATATTTCTAACGTTTTTCTTTTTAACGTATTAAGAGGCATGCGATGCTGAGATATTATTGGTAATATGTTTAATTCAGGATTCAAGGGGTGGAAGATCGATATTCCAAACACAAGGATAAGTAAAGAACACTAGGAGATCGGAAGTTGGCAGTGATCACTATCTTGTTGTACGCGAACTGAAACTGAAAGTAATAATTAAGAAAATAAACGACAATACACAAGGGAGGATGGAGGGTGTCAGTATTAGAAATATTATTGGTGATAGATTTGAAAGATTCGAGCAAATTATTATATATGGACTACTAACAAAATAGGCTTACTAAATACGTACAAAAATAACCAATAAAATCTATAGGAGCAAATATGTATGTAAGACCACAAAAAAACCCAGGGGCATGATCCAATACCGGTAGAGTTATCTAAGTCTAATTCAAAGAAATCCCAGACCATATATTTACATTACGCCAGAACCTGTAGGAAACCCAGAAAATCAAATCAACACCTACCACCTGTTTGTTGACCTAAAAGCCGGTTCTACCAGTCCGATACGTGCTAATGTCTTCAAGGTCATGACTGACTTTGGTATACCTGCAGAACTTGTTATAACATGGTAACGACCTCTCCGAAAAGTTCCGTGCCAAACATGTTTTCAGACAGGCCGATAGCCTATTCTCTGACCAATTCAACATTTTGCTGGAGAAATGGAAAATATCATTGGAGGTACTGCAGGAGAGGTAACTGCTAGAGCTGCAAAACTATCGATAGTCAGCCCACTCGATAGTTTCGATAGTTTGCAAAAAAACTACCGATACTATCCAATTCTTTTGAGTGCTACTTGTGTTACAAACATTAGAATTTACATGGAAAAGAATGAATAATAATAAACATACAGTGTTGAAACAAATAATGGGGACACTTTATTTTTGTCCAGTATGTCATAAAATTTGATATATTGAAGATTTTGATGGAAGAGTAATCCTTGTATATAACGAAAATTGTTGAGACCATGAAGTGCTCCAAAACTATAGGAATTAATAAGATCCAGTGAAAGAAAACTTTTAATTCGTACTTCAAAGATTAATACATTCAAGTCATCAAAAAGCCTGAAAAATGAATTTATTCTCCTGTTTCAAGTCGCACAATAAGAAAAAAAATTGATGGAAACTAGACTTATGGATAAGAGTCCTCGAAATGTATCATTTCACAGCAAACGGAAGCAACAGCTGCCACGTAATAGTTAGAACAACATGCGATGGTCTCACGAAATGAAGATTAATTTGTTTGGAACCAATGCAAAATCGTATGTACGAACATATTTTAGTTACAATTCATACTTTGAGTTTAAGAAATAAAAATTTAAGAAACTGGTAAACTGTGTCCCTATGTAACTATAAAAATTTACAGACGGACGTCTGACAACCTGCGTCGAACAAATTTTTGCAAATGTGACTTTGACTATGTACAATATTTACTACTAGAATTTGACGATAGTATCGATAGTGAAAAAATACTCTCGATGGTTAGCCAAAAACAAAACTATCGATACTATCAATAGTACTTCCGATTGTTTCGCAGCTCTAGTAACTGCGGTATTTTTTAGCATTGAAAGAGAATCAGCAATAAATGAGAAGAAAACGAAGTTAATGTCTTAAACGAACAAAGAACTGACAAGAGTGGGTCATTACGTGAATATTGTTCATTACACGAGGTCGAATCATTCTTGCTAATAGACGCCATTTCGAGCTAAGCAAGCAGGTTGGAAACAAGGCCTTTTTTCGAGAAGGATTCAACGAAAATTTGTCTTGGCCTAAACATAAATATGACGAAGAGCTGGCGTGTTAATGCTGTCTATGCTTAACCCTTTGACAACAACGAATTTTTTAGTCGCAGTTCTTAAAATTTTATTGTGAAATCTTTTTCCGAAACGCAACTTTTTACGACTAAAATGTTGGCCAAATTTAAAAATTGTTGCTTCTTCTACAAACAAAATTATGGAATATATGTATGTATGTATGTGCCCCATTCGTCGTCAAAACTAAAAATTTAGGGGAAAAAAATTTCGTTAAAAAAGTAATCAATGAGCCAATGCCAATAAGCTTATAAGCTGATCCAGCTGATTGGTTGGCAATTAAATATCCAACGGTTTATGTGCTATAATTTGTGAATAAATTCGTGGTTTTACTTCCGCTTTGAAAACATACTTTCCATTTAATAATTATAAATTTTATATATAAGTCATTTTTTCTAACGAACAGATTGGCGTCGGTTCTATAAAACTGTTAATGAAATTGTATAGATTTTGAATGTGTTGGAATTAGACATTGAGGTTAAGGGTATATTGGATAATTTTGCAGACTTAGCGATCAGAAAATAAAATATAATATAAGATATTCTGCAGACTGAAAAGACTTCGATGAGTAAAAATTCTAAGACTGATGCATCAATGTTAAAAGACTAAAAAAAACTAAACCTTCAAAGGAACTTTAAGTTAATTTTCAAAGGGAAAAAACCAATTAAATTTACGTTTCTCCTGCTTATAATGACTTCGATTACATAGACTGGCAGGCTTTAATCTCAAATATAAGCCTTTATGATAAGGTTATTGCCGTCAGTTTTTTGATATAACGGATTTGAGTACACAAAACTCATACAAATATATCTCATATATGATAAGACATCCACATGAAATTCGTAACTATTTTCTTAAAAACATATAGAATTTCAAACGCAGGTGTCTACGAGTACATCGTTAATAGACGGCTTAAAAGTTAGCATTGCCTTGACACCACAATATTCCTTTAAAAGTTCTAGACTGAGGGTAGTATCGATTAGAAGCAGGGTTGGCCACTGGGTAACCCAGTTAAACACACCCGGGTTTTAATTGGGTATTATATTTGAAAAAACCTGGGTGGGTTTTTTTTTAAAGGTTTTTGTAGGATATCTACAACAAAAATAATTATAGTTTATGTAGTGGAAGTACAAATTAATTCGGGTAGTTTTTAACTCAAATAAGATTATGAATTGATCAATTTATCAAGTCACTGCTTACATTTTTTGCCCACCTCTTAGCCAATTTTCAAGCCCCGTCTCATAAAAACTTCTAGTCTTCTGAAGCCGATTTTAAATATGTTCAAAAGAAGTGGTTCGGTGGCATGTCAAGATATATTGTATCCGTAAAAACAGCCATTAGTAGAAGAAGTAGCAATGTTTGGAGAATAGGCAGATGCGGTAAGTTTTGCTACGTGAGGCCGAGCGTTGCAATGAAAAAAAAAAGAAAACAACTTAATCATGTTTGTCTTTATAACCGTCCGTTTTTCTCATAATGCATGGTATAGGTTAGGTTAGTGGCAGCTTCGTGCATTCAAGGCACACTGGAGCACACATAGCGGCACACATATGTTAGCCCCGAAATTCAGATTTACCGGCCATGACAGTCATTCAGAGGTCTCACATAGAAGCACAATTCCGTAAATTAACTCGGAGACGAGCCCGACAGCCTAATGAACCTGGCTATTAACCTAATATCAAGGGTCAATAGTTCCGATAAGCTATAGAGAAAGAGCGAGCCAAGTAAAAAACTCAAATCGGAACAATGGGACCGTCACATTGGTTTGGATCAAATACAAAATCGTATGTACGCACATATTTTAGCTACAATTCATACCGTTACGTTTTAACCTATTGAAAACGTTTAAGTTCGTTTAAATTGCGTTTAAATAAAATAAACTCCAAGTTTGTTGTTGCTTTACACATTCTCTTTTTTGTTTTACTGCACTTTAACTTTTATACACTTTGTCTTAATGCAGCAAGTTGATATTCGCTTATATAACACTTTTTATTTGTGTCTAAACAGACTTTACTTTATGACGACCAAATGATAACTAACTCACCAACCGCAATGCGCCATCTTTTATAGCATTTCATAATTAGTTTCGAATGTTCTCAAATCTTCGATTTATCTACGTTAATCCCAATGGTGTAAAATTATAATACACAAAAAGGAATCGAACTGGCAACACCGTTACCCAGGCAGATGGTAACACTCTTAATTAGTACAGGTAATTACGCCGATTATGAAGCTTTGACGCAAGCCAATAATGTGGTGAATTTTCTCTTCAGCATTTTCATTTTCGTAACAATACTTTATTTCAGTTTAATAAAAAGAAATTTAAGAAACTGTTAAACTGTGTCCCTATGTAACTATAAAATCTTACAGACGACTAACAACCTGCGTCGAACAAATTTTCCCAAATGTGACTTTGACTACATTTCGTCTCCGTATTTACTCTTAGAATTTGGCGATAGTATCGATAGTGAAAAAAAACTATCGATGGTTAGCCAAAAACAAAACTATCGATGGTACTATCGATTGTTTTTCAGCCCTACTGATTGGGACGCCTATCATCCAATCTAGACCAGGTGAGTCTAGCAATGAAGCAAGATTCCCCTCTGCCCAAGATCTGTCAGTGTTCATTAAGTACTTTATCGTAATAGACAGCTTAACGGACAACAGCATGGTTTAAATAAGGTAATTAGAGTCTGCTCCGACCGATTTTTAGCAGATCATAGAACACAGTACCGCCCTGATTTCACTAAGAGCCTAAAATAGCATTAGAAATTATAAAACAACGTAACAAACAAAAATTAGTTTCGAATTGAACAAAATATGGTTTTATAAACCCATCAAAAAACCCAATAAAACCTGGTGGGTTGGGTTTCTATAAAAAAACACGGCTTTTTGCCAATCCTGATTAGAAGCAATGCGATGTTTGCACAAAAAACGGAATCGAAAGTCCTACAAACACAATTTGTTTCCTATTGAAAAAATCAGTGTGCTTTACTTGGAACAGTAATTGGATCTGCAATTTATCATAACTAATTCCGATATTGAATTTGATTTATATGCCTTTATTCGTTTTTTATGTCTTTTGCTGAATTTAGTGTGATTCCGTTTTTCCTCAACTATAAAATAATTAATGAAATACAAAAATATAAACAAATAATTTCTCCTTTATTTTAACCTTTACCAACGAATGGAACATTTGCATATGTTCCATCATATTTTCAGGCCTCTAGAGAAAAGTGAAAAACCGATTTTATATACATTGTTTCACCGATTTACATAATATATTGATTTAAATAAGTATTGGTGTATCAACTGAAACGCTAAATACTAGGAAACTAAAATTGCTAAAAAATAAATATGTAAAAATTAAGCCTAATTTAAACACCAACAGTTTGTATGTTAACTCGAATATCAAAGAATGCGTTCGTTATTTAACGAACAATACTGGTTTTGTAAAAATCCATCGGAAAGTGTGTCTGTAATGACGAAAAAACTAAATGGGACAGATGTGCCACGTTCGCTGTTAAAGGGTTAAGAAAACGTACGGATATGTTATATGGAAACGAAGCTTGGGACGTATACTTGGTAACTGGTGGCCACGGACAAATAGTAACGAAATACTAACACAGAAACACTAATAAACATTGCGTAAGGGATCTGATAACATCACTTTTTAAACTGTGGAATGATATCCACAAGAAAAACACAACAGTAAGCAATATATAACGAATCTTTGTGAATAGGACAAATGGAATAAATTAAGAAACAATTTCCGAACGTTGAGAACATTGATGACACCAATAACATAATCCTGCTGGTAGCATAAACAAAAACGTTTTAATCCGAGGTAAAGAAGCGTTTTGGTCAATATTATTTTTTAAAACATAAATGAAGTAAAATGTGTTTATTTTACTTTTTATTGTAACATTTATTTGTAATTCCACCAGTCTGCAGGTTATATTGAATTTTACTTCTGTAATCCATCTGCAATTCATCACTTATAATCTGTAATTCCGATATTTACTAAGGCTTTGGATGAAAATGGTGAATACGAAATCAATGTGACGACTTTCTTTAGAAAATGAAGAAGGTAATGCAAAAATAGGTGTTGCATCGAGTAAAAAATTCAATGCAACGGCGTTTATCTTATTTACACTGTGTCGTTAGAACTTCAGACGAGAATATCATATTCACACATCTGGAGTCAACACAATTTGATGTTTCTAGATGCCATGATATATTGCATTCTGTTTTGTTATTTTTTCTTCCAACACTAGACAAATAATAAATAATAATAAATACAAAAAGTTAGGGACAGAAAAATTCGACAAAAGTGGAAAGTTGTAGAAACTTCGCCTTTACACTCATACATTTCTATACTAATTTTTACAGGTGTTTATCGTGCAAAATTGTTTATAATGGGTCAGCCATCTAACGTTTTTTCTCAACTAGTGCTTATTTCGTGAATGGTAACACTTAGCTCATGTCTGATTTGACAGATAATTAGTTTTATCCTTCCGCTGAACGATTATGGTTGTGTATACGCTTGAACTTCGCTTCGTTAAGTGGGCCTGCGATCGACTTACAGAAGATGCCGATTTTGCCAAAAAAATCATTTTTTCAGATGAAGCTCATTTTGATCTTGGCGGGTATGTAAACGAGCAAAATAGTCGCATTTGGTGCATAGAAAACCTGCACGCATACATTGAAAAGCAGATACACCCAAGACGAGTCACTGTTTGTTACGGATTTCGGTCCAGAAGCATAATTGGGCCATTTTTCTTCGAAAATGAGCAAGGAGTGGCCGTTACAGCCAATGGCGATCGTTATCGGGCTATGTTGAACGAATTTTTGAAGAGGAGGACATTAGAAACATTTGGTTTCAACAGGACGGCGCTACGTGCCACACAGCCGAAGCTACACTCGATGTTTTGCGCCCTGCTTTTGAAGATCGCATTATCAGCCGCAGAGCTGATGTCGTTTGGCCACTTCGTAGCTACGATTTGACACCGTTGGACTATTATTTGTGAGGTGCTGTCAAAGATAAGTGTTACGCCAACAAGCCAGAGACAATTGACGCTTTAAAGAACAATATTCGTGAAGCCATTGGTGAAATACAGCTGCACACAATCGATAATGTGCTTAAAAATTAAACCGATCGTGTAAGCTACTGCATTGCCACCCGAGCAGCCATTTGAATGAAATTATTTTCCATTATTAACCGGAAGGATTGTACTTTCAAATAAAAAAAGAAATTTGAGAAAATATTCATTTGTTTTTTTATAGCATTTAAAAAAAAATATATATATTTGGCGGACCCTTTATAATGCAAGTTTTAGTTATTCTATTTTCCGAGAAATAACGAGCAAAGATAATTTTTGCGCGGTTTCAAGAGTTGCTCATTTCGACAAGACCGGGTCATAATCTTAGAGATAAAACAGTAACAAGTGTAATCCTTTTCCATATATTTGGGATCGGTGAGTAGTAAACCTTCCAATGTCTTACAACAGTTACGAAGATATAATTATTGATGAACAGTTGATGGCTAAGTGCTAAGTATGACGACTGGCTGTCGATTCCATATTAGGATATGTGTGGAAAGTCCAACCATACCTTGGCAAATCGTTTTGGATCTCATTTAAGGTTGGAAACATTAAAATATTACTTCTGAAAATTTTTTTTCATCATTTGAATTAGAAAAAAACTTGTTGAGTGGAAGCTGACATTCATCGGTACAGTGCGAAAAAACAAAACATTTATTTTATTCTTTATTATGGTTATTTTATAATTTGCCAAAAATTTCCTCTATTCACACTAATATTTGCTTTCAACAAAAATTGCTACATTGGTTTCATTATGCAGCATCTGCGAGTGGTGTACCAAAAATACCATATCATCTGTAAGGAAACGAGGGACATGTAGCTGCTGCAAGTCTAAGCGCGGTAGTAAGTGCATCATATGCACCAAATTTATATAAATATAATAAATGTATTAATATATATACTAGCTATACCCGGTATGTTTCGCTACCTCCATCTTATTTATTATCTTAAATGCTGTCTTAGTTAAATTTTTTAATCTTTTCCCCAATTTTGTGCCCTTCCGGCCAAAATTCAGTCATTGTTCCTTCCAGAAAGACACTTTAGGGTTAGCTTTTTAGCTGCATACAGTCTTCAAACAAACACACATTCATTTTTATAAAGCATACGTACACTGACAGCTTTTATCCAGTGTGATTTCTGCAATTTCCGCGTTTTTGGCTAATATGGATAGATAACGAAGCTTTAATAGTTGTCGTTCTCAACATATACAATATACAATATTTATGTATAAATGGAAGGTGCTACGCCCACTTATCTAATCTCGCTCAGTTACTGACTGATAACGTGTCTTCTTCACGACGTTCATACGCTCTTTGTACCTAATTTAGAAACTTCTACTATTGCTGTTCTCAAGATCTACAATAACAAATATTTTCTTTATATGGGAGTCACCACGTCCAATTGTCCAATTCCGCCTATTTTATGCCGTATGATTTGTAAGATTTTTATAGATCTTTATTCAGACCAAATACTGAAACTTTGGCATTAACCGTTCTCAAGATATACATAAATCAACATTTTTTTTATATAGGAGGTACCACGCCCACTTTTTCAATTCCGCCAACTATTTTCCTGATGATTTTAGTTGAGTATGAAGTTATTCAACCGAAATCTAGGACTTTAGCTTTAGCCGTTCCCAATATATTTTAATATAAATAACTAGTTTGTATTGGAGATACCACGCCCACTTGTTCAATTCCTCCCATTTTTTGCTTGATGATCTGTACGGACTATATATATAGTGAAATACTGTTTAAATATCAAGAAAATTTGTTCAGAGGTTTAGCTGTCTATAAGGATTAACAAGATAACAAACATACAAACACACACACAGACACTAATTATAAAGGTATAAGTTGAAGTATATAGGGTGGGCCATTTAAAATTTAAATTAAAAATTCAATGAAAAAACGGTTGAAATTTTGCCAAATTTTTTCTTTGTGGTGAAGTACAATTAATGCGGTTAGAAATGAAATATTATTTCATTCATATGGCTGCAGCTGCTGGCCTCACAGTAGCCCATTCGATCGGACCAATTTTCGAGTAAATTTTCGAATGTATGAGGTCGTATATCGGAAATAGCATCACGAATGTTGGTCTTAAAATGCTCAATTGTCTCTGGTTTGTTGGCACAATACTTGTCTTTAACGGCGCTCCACAGAAAATATTCCAAAGTGTCAAATCGCAGCCTCTTGGCGGCATCACCATTTTGGGTAATTAAACGGCCAACAAACATTTGACGCAAGAAACCGATTGTGGCATGAGATGTGGGCAAGTTGCACCATCCTGTTGAAATCCAGCATCGTTCACATCAATTCCATGAAGAGCGGGTACAAAAAAAATCGGTTATCATGATGCGTTAGGTGCCTCCATTGACCGTAATGGTTGCGCCGTCATCATTTTTAAAGAAATATGGGCTCCGCTCCACAAGCTGCACAAAATAATCAGTCGTAATGGGTGCATTGGCTTCTTTCAGACCACGTTTGGGTTTTCTGATCCCCAAACACGACAATTCACGGCTTCATCCGAAAACATGATTTTTAATGATGATAAATTTTCAATAAATCCCCACGTGGCTCAAACGTGTGGAGATAATATACCGAATTTTGTGACAGATTAGAATGGCATAAGTGTTTACAGATCCTAAATAACTGGTACATATTTAAGCCGATAGATGGCCTACCTTACCAGATACAAAGAAAAAGGATATGCGCTTCATTTACTGTGAAAACTTAATTTTTTTCATTTGTTCTGTAAACCTATTTTATTAGAATAAATCGATAAACATGAACGGACCAAAACGATCCTTTAACTAAGTTTTATAGCTTTTTATTTTGTTATTAAATACCACCTGAGCTAACGTTTTAAATTGATATTTTGAACCGTTCAGTAGTTAAAGCAAAAAGAAAAAGAAATTGATCAAAATGGTCCAAACCTAATAGCAGGGTTAAAAATGGATATTACTGAGCATAAGTTTCGTGCATTTCAAAACCCAATCAACTAGAATAGTACTGAATAGTATATGTTTTAACACAAAAAACAATATATTTTAAGTTCATATGTAGTGCTCATGATGCGATACCCCTAAGATTAAATAATGCTTAGTAATGTTTTTAAATTTAGTCACAATCTTAACCAAGTTCATGTTCTCTTTACTCGGAATATGCAAGAAAAGAAAAATAATTTCTAACATTGTTTCATATTGTGTCACTTGAATAAAAAACATTTTAAATGTGTGTATGTATGTATGTATGCCATCGTAAAATGCTTACCCCAGCGTATATCACTTTCAAATGGTACATCCTAACATACGCCTAATATTTTTCAGATTTACGACCGTCGGCTATACCCAACAGTTTTGAAAGTTTTATGTGAAAATTCTTTTTTTTTTTTTTCTTTATTCTCTCATTTCTCGTTCCCTTTAAGACAAGTGGGGCGCTTGATTGACCTCAGAGTAAAGCATTGACGACAGAGCTTTAACACATATGAAAGAAATTCACTTCAGTTCCCTCTTTGTGACGATAACTTTTGATGCGTAAAAAGGTTAATGCGTATATAATATGGGCTTTTATTAAATAAATTTTATTTTTATTTTCTTCATTCCTTTTTAAATTTGTAATTTTTGTTTTGTTTTGTTTTTGTTTTTTTTGTTTTTTTAACTTGGTTGGTTAGTTAAAGGAATCTTTAACATTTCTTTAAAGGAATCTTTAAAGAAAGGAATCTTTAAAGAAATGTCCTTTTTTAAGCGTAAAAGAGGACCAAGGTTTGGGTTTTTATAGCATGTTTGGACTTTTATTTGTTGAAAATCACTTTTTTGTGTCAATTTAAAGAAAATAAATTTAGAGGGATTATTGTAAATATTTTATTTAAGCTTATTCGTATATTTGCTAAAATGTATGTTTATTGAGAAAAAATAAAAATAAAAATAAAAATGGTCCTGGGAAACTCGCACAAGTATGTATGTTATACTTATATTAAGGGATTTAATGTCTTTGACAAAAAATAAAAAAGTTCATAAAGACTACAATAAAATAATATTTTTTTTTTCTTATTTTTATGCCACTTTTAATTTCTCAACATTAATTGGATTTTAATGTTTTCCTATTTGGTTGCCAGAAATTTTAATCCTTCGCAATCCTTAAATTCAGTACTGCATGTAAGCAAACAAGATTTAAGTGATTTCGAATGTCTTACAAAATACATATAATAATGTTTTGTACCTAAATGGAGGGGGGTGACAAAATATATTATCTAACGAAAATGTCTTTAAAATTTATGACAATCTGGTGATTGTATGTGGCGTTGAGTTTTACTTCAAAAATAATATTTTTCAGTCGTATGAACTTCTATCAAATGAAGATCTGCAGTATTTCAAAATATTCTACAACCTTCGTTAAAATAAATAAAAAATATTGTTCCTTCACATAAAATTGATAAAAAAATAAAAAAATAATCGAATATTTTTTTTTTTTTTTTTTTTTGAATGATGAAACGGCAGCCGATTTATTTTTATTTATTTTTTTTACTGGATTGGACCACTTCTACAGTAGATTCTAAAATTTCTTCAATGGGTTTGATTGTGAGTAGGACAAAAGTAGTATCTTTCGCTTGCTTGAAAATGGCCGCTATCAACTCTGTCAAAGTTTGAAAGTCCTTATTGGAAATCATGATATTATTAATTATGTTATAATTTAAACATTTAATTAAATATTATTAACAGTCTTTTTTTAATATGAAAAATCTTCTGGTAACTTGATTATCGTGGTATTAATACTTGTAATGTTTTTATTCTCCATTTTACATTGTTATTATATACGAATAAGTTAACCTTTGAATAATAACTTCAGAATATTTACATAATTCCTTTCAATACAACGATTTTATGTTAAATATATTGTATACGAGGGGTAATATATATATTTTGGGAATAGCAAATAATAACAAATGAAACAATTTTATTTCTAAGATTGTATTTAAACATAAAAGTAAAAAAAACAAACTTTCAGTCTAGAGTGGAATTAGAATTCCTTTTGCTTCTTAGAGATTCCACGTCCGGTACTTAAAAGAGCCTGTTCAATAGTTTACTCAAAAGTGCAAGAAAATGAATTATGATTTATTCATACAAATACTGCTCCTTTTATAACAGTTTCAGAAGTTTAAAAATCTACAATGTCAATCGAGCTACATTTGAAAGTTTGAATTCTTAAGATAATAGAACAGGGCTGAAAAAGTTGGTACCATTACAGACGCAAAAGTACAATGGTACACCACGCACACTCTTTTGGTACCATTTACAAACTTTCTTGGTTTAATTTTTTAATGGAATTTCCCTAGTTTATCATTTAATTGACTTATTACAACGAAGAAACGAAGTAGCCTTCAAGTTCCGGTCTTATATAGACAAAAGATTTGTTAGGTCATCAAATTATTGTTGCTTTAGTTTTAAAATACCAAATGACTTGTTATTGAAAACAATTTGACCACATGAATATGTACATACATATGTATTTATATCGATAGTCATAAGACTACTTACCTTAGTGTAGCTTTTTTAAATATATACTTTTAATATAAAGTATAAATGAAATTCTGAGTGCAAATGTTAATTATATTATTATTAAACTAAATTTCTATCAGTGCTATTCTACATTCCGAGTCAGAAACATTTTATTCGGAATCGGAATATTCCATATTTCTTAGCTGTCCCGTATTCTATTTCCAAATAATTGTATTCGTTTTATTTCGTATAGGAAAATGTTAGTGGCATCAAATCGAATCAAGTTTTTTCTTATAAAACTTCCCTGAACTGTTAAAACATCAATTGTAGTCCATAATTTGAAATGTTTTCTTTTATTTTTCAAATAACTTACACAACTCTTTGAACAAGAATTGCTATAAATTATGCAATTAAAATTTGTTTATAAATATGAAAAACCAGAAAATTTCCGAACTTTTGATTACGAGTAATTTTATAATTCCGCACGGATTGATTCCACTCTGAATACAGAATAGGGACGATATTGGATACAAAACTTATTAAAAAACGGATTAATTATAATTTTGAGTCAAAAAATTAAAATTTTTCAGTCGTATTCATACTTCTTTAAGACTGTGTACGTATATACATAAATTTATGAAACCATACGAACATATAGTGTCGGTCGAAACTAACTGAACAATTCTTACTTACCATCCGACAAAACAAACTAAACAAAACTGCTTAATGGCAAAACTAAGATATAACTTACCGTTAAAAAGTAAAATAAATTATTTATTTTTCGAAAAATACATAAAAGGAAACTACAGCACATTAGCGTCTTTAAAACCGTATTGTATTTTGGTATATTTGGTATTTGTATAACACCCTGTCAATGCCGTATTTATGTGTGTATATGGCAGCACTGCCAATTCAACCATCCTTATGCAATTTTGTTGTTTTTTTTGCGCTCTTACTTAAAATAAAAAAATTAAAAAAAATAAAAAAATATTTCTGGTAAAAGTACAATTTGATGAGCTTCTGAGTACAATTTTGATATTCTCATTTGCAATCCTGTAATAGAGATTTAAATAAGCCCACCGGGTTTTTTTGAAATTCAAATAAAAGTATAAAATTGTACAGTTGTATTTATAATCCACGTTAAAATCAAGATATGTCTAAATCAAATATTAAGGTAATACAGGGTGTCCACCGGGAAGGTATACTACTTTGTTTTGCCGCCATTTATGTAAACATTAGTCATGACAGTTTATTTGGCAGTCGTGAAGTAGAGACGTCGCAAATTTATTATGGAAAGATATTCAGTAAACCAGTTTTAATCGTTAAAACATTTTATCAAAATCAATCATCGATTACTGTGACGATGAGAAAGTTACGTGAAACGCACTGTTTATCGTGTATTGAATGATTTCGAAGAAAGAGGGACTGTAGCTGATAGGCCCAATTATAGACCACAACGTACTGCAAGATCGGCTGAAAACAATACTGCTGTTCAAGAAAGTGTTCAAAACAATCCATCAACCTCAATTCGACGCCGTGCTCAGGAGCTTGGTCTTCAAATATCAACTTTGGTTACAATTTTGCACAAAGATTTGAATTTGTTTCCATTTAAGATTCAGTTGACACAAGAGTTTCTTCCCGAAGACCATTTACGCCGCCGTACATATTCCAATAGTATGTTACAGCTCGCCCATGATAACCCCGGTTTTCATGAAGTAATCATAATGAGTGACGATGCACATTTTCATTTGAATGTTTATGTGAATAAACAGAGTAGTCGTTTCTGGGTAATGAAAATTACCCAGTATTACCCATTACCCATTATTCATCAGTCACTTTTGCACGACAAGTGACAGTCTGGTGTGCAATTTGGTCAGGAAGAATCATTTATTTCTCAAAAATTAACCTGTTTGATTAGATGTGTGAGAACTCGCATTGCCAAGATTTAGAATTATTCACTATCGGCGGTTGGTTTAACGAATTCCTCCGAAGACTATCGGCAAACAAAGAGTCGTATACCACTAAGAATTGACCGTCTTACATTGCTCAAGCGGAACAGTGGTTACATGATTGATCCATCCGGCCGAAGAAAGAGCAACCATTTGCTTCACTGTGCTTTTTTCACGAACAACTTTTTCTGAATTTAGCTCGTCTTGGAATACCTATACGGTCGATATCTGTTTTGTTTCCGACTCATATGCATATAGTATATCCATGATTCATCACTTGTCACGATGTGTTCCTTTGAATCACCACAGTCGATCTTTTCAGTCATTTACTTACACCAATGGACGCGAGCGATTGTTACATTATGTGGTATCCGACGAGAGTAAAATTTGTTTTATTGAAATGGAGCTAATGTACAAGAATGCCTCTATATCACAAAGTGTCACATGACTGATTTTGGAAGACCTTCTCGAAATTCTTCGGCTACTGAACTACGACCACGACCGAATTAATTTTACTAGCTATATACTATGCTTTTTGTTGGTGCTTTATCGCCATACAAAGAACTGAGATTGTGAAAAATTATCCAACGAAAACCTTCTCTTGAAATTTCTATTTTTCGGCCAAATTGATTTTCCTAACTCACTGCAAACAAAACAAATAGCAATTGTACATCAAAATGTTGTGAGTACGTTTATTCTAAAAAATGTCAAACTTTATTATGATGTTGCCAGATTTTAGCTGTTCATATTAGTGTTGTCAGTTCCCGAAATATAAATAGTACCCTCGTACAAGTAGTTTGTTTTTATAGAGCACTAGCTAAAATCCGGCGTGTTTCGCTACCCCCATCTTAATTATTATCTGAAATGTTATTTTAGTTAAATTTGTTACCATCTTCTGGCTTAAATACAAACGATTTTCTATAGTTATAAGGACACTAGTGAAGACACAGTTTTCAAACACACATACATTCATTTTTATATATAAGACACATATATATATTGATAGCTTTTATCCAGTGGAATATGATAACGGGCAAATGTATATCTCTAGCACGTCAGCTGACGTTCGCTCTTTTCAAAAAATTGTCAACCATATTTTGGATCAAAGCTTCGCTTATCTCGTCCATGCAGCGCCGAGTTTCATCTTTCAGAGTGTCAGTTGTTTGAGGTCTGTTCACGAAAACAACCAGAGAAATTAATTCAGCGGCTTTAAGTCACAAGAACGAGGCGGCCAATTGATATCGCAAAATCGAGAAATTAGGCGACCGGGAAATTTCTCATGCAATAACTCAATTATTTGGCTGACTGTGTGTGGCTTGGTGGCGTCCTGCTGAAACCAAAAGTGGCCGCAAAAAATTGGTTATCACGGTTTGGTAGCGCAGAGAATTCGCGGCGACTGCTTTTTCTTGCCCATTTTCGAAATAATACAGGCCGATGATGCCGCCTAACCACAAACCGCACCATACGGTCACTATCTTTGGACGTAATGGTTTTTGAGGACTGCTTGTGGATTTTGTGACAATTTTGTTTGTTTACATAGCCGCCTAAATGAAAATGGGCCTTATTACCAAAGATGATTTTGTTAAAAAATGCGTTGTTTTCCTTTAGTTTTTCAAACAGACAATTCACTAACGGTCGACACAAACAATGGTCGGCTGGCTTTAATTCTTGAACGAGTTGAACTTTATATGCGTGGAGATGAAAATCTTTATGCAAAATTTTGACAAAGTTCTTCTGGTGATGACCAATTGTTACAAACGTTGACGAGTTAATGTTCCAGGCTCATTCACAACACTTTGTACAGCATCACTACAGCCAATACGAGCTCTTTGTTTTGATCTATTATCAGTAACAGTATGTGAGCCTCGAATATAGCGATTAAATTACGAACAGCGGTTTTAGAAAGAGCCTTATTACGGAGAAAGGCTGCTCTAATTTTACAAAAGTGATACAGTAAATATTTCATCACCTTGATAGTAAATTTTCACAATTAATATTCTTTGTTTTGAGGAGTGTAGCGTTTCACAGCTAAAATTTCCCAATTTTTTACTAAATATGTGCTAAAGTTAAATAGATCCATTCTTGACATTTCATCATTTGACCAATATGCACACTCTGTACAAACTTCACTATTTAGTATGAATGAAAGATGCACACCTACTTATCTAATTCACTCAGTTACTGGCTAATAATGTGTATTGTTAACGAATTTGTTTGAACCTGATTTAGGAACTTCTATTGCATTTTTCAAGATATAGAAAAAAAATCAATATTTGGTTTGTATAGGAAGTGCCACGCCTACTTGTTCAATTCTAGCCACTTTTTGACTGGTGATTTGTATTGAATATTAAGCTATTTCGACGAAATACTGAAACTTGTGCTTTAATCGTTCTCAAGATATAAAAAAATCAATATGTAGGTTATATGGGAGGTACCAGTCCCTTTTTTCCAATTCTGTGTCATTTTTGATTGTTGATTTTAAAGCCATTCAAACGAATTCCAAATCTTTCGCTTAAACCGTTTTCAAGATAAATAAAAAATCAATATTTGCTTTGTATGGATGGTATCACGCCCACTTGTTCACTTCCGCCCATTTTTTTACTGATGTTTTGTATTGGCCATGAAGTCACTTAGGCCAAATACTGAAACCTTAGCAGTAACCGTTCTCAGGGTATACCAAAATCAATATTAACTTTGTATGGGAGGTGTGCCGCTGTGGTATATGGTAGGTAAGACACCCGCCTACCAACCAGAAAGGTCGTCGGTTCAATACCAGGCAAGACTCATAACATTAGCTAGTAACTGGTTATGAGTATAAATACTATTAAAAACTTCTCTAAATGCATTTGCCGTTCGCAGCCGGCGTTAAATTGTAGGTCCCTTTCAATGAGTTTAAAAATATAATCGGGTGCAGCTCATTGATTGAGAGAAGTGCCCATGTTCCTTTATGGAATGTTATGGGAATTAATAATATGAGCGGTACTACGCGCACTTTTTGACAGCTGATTTGAATTGACTATGAATCGATTTTGACCTATATTAGAGACTTTTTATGTTACCAAGACATAGAAAAATTAATTTTTACTTTGTATGGACGTGGTATTATGAAATTTTTATAGCTTATAGCTCCTTCAATACCTATGTATAGAGAAATACTGTAAAAATCTCAAGAAAAACGTTCAGCTACTTAGCTGTTCATAAGACACAAATAAACAAACAAACATTCAACCTTACATTCATTTTTATATATGAGTTGCACTGCTCCATATAGGTCTTCACCATGCATACTTTACATAGGTATATAGACCTTATTTATTGCATTTTAATTATGTACAAATATTTATTTAAAATTTAACAAATTGTTGAACATTCCCTATTAAAAGAAAATAAAATTCATAAATTTTATATTTAAATTAACATATTGCCGTGAGTGAGATTGTGCATATAATTTGATATTTTCACTTTATAATTATTTAATCAAACTTTAGCTGAACTCTACTTTGTAAATTTTAAAATCATTTATTTATTGGCAAAATGTAAATATAAAATTGTTTGTGTAAAATTAAATAAAAATGAATTCAAATTGTAAATACTGTACATTTTTGCTTTGTAAATGACCGAAATATGTATGCAATATGCAGGTATTATATACATTTTACAGAAGATTAAATTCAATTAAATTTTATTAACATACATTCGAAATAAAAGTGAATAAATCTATTTGAATACAGCCGAACAAACAGAAAAAAAAAATCTTTTCAAAGTACGGGGTTTGTTAAAAGAACGTGTCAGCTCCCTTTTTATCGTACATCAAAATTTCAATTTGGTTCTCTATCTATTACATCGACAATAAGCAGAGTAGTTAGAAGTGTTAGACGTTAGGCGATAGTTTCATATTTAGAGAATAAATTACCTGCTTCTCGTGAATAGCAATATGCTTTTAAATGTTAGATATACAAACATACTATATGTTAAGATGCCAAAAATAGAACATGCCTGGTTGAAAAGATTTCTTTATTACTTATGTCTCAACTAACATTAATTACTATCAAGTTATCAGACATAATAGTTACAATAATCTAATAATATTTACCAGATTTGATAACCTAAAATGAAGTAAACCCATGAAGAAACAGAAATCTTTAACTAATATGCTATAAACACATTCCAAGAGTCGATAGTCGGCACTATAAGCTGGTAAAAAATAGAATACATGCGAATAACCATTGAATCGGCAACACGGCTACCGACTACACGGCTACCGTTGTAGCTCGTAGCCAACTTCGGTTAATTTATATTTTTTTTGGCGACAACAAACAGTTTAGTGCTGGCAATACAAAAAGATGCATGAAATAGGCGCTCTAAAAACACAGCACATGAAATATATACATTAAAAGCGCGAAAAAAATGTATGTGGTACCTCTAAAAAGTGTTATTTAGGTTATGTTCAATGTGTCAGATCAGATGTTTATTTTGTAGCCGTGGTCGTTAAAATAATTAAGCAGCTGGTTGCTTGGCTACTTTTATAGCCAGCGTCTTTTGCATTCGTGTGGTCGATGGTCGGTAGCCTTGAATGGGTTTAAAGCATTAAGGCGCGAAAAAATTTATGTGGAACCCCTAAAATATTAGGTTATGTTCAATGTGTTAGATCAGATGTTTATTTTGTAGCCGTAGTCGTTAAAATACTTACTTGGCTACTTTTATATCCAGCGTCTTTTGCATTCGTGTGGTCGATGGTCGGTAGCCTTGAATGTGTTCATAGCATTAAGGAGAATTTAGAATTGAAAAAAACCTTATATATGTATGTCATAATCAAGTTTTTTTTAGTCAATGGAAAATCATAAATACTTATTCTACAACAACTTCATTACTCTTGCATTACAAAAAAAATATGCATATTCGGTGTTGTATGTCTAGATCTAAACTGTACTCAATCAATTATTTCGTTTGATTCTATCCTGTGCCTGATGTCTTACTTTTGGGCATGATGGCCCTTTTTGCCTCGTTGAATCTGGTTCGCACTGCTGTAGGAAATGAGAATTTTATACTGCCTTGAAATTTGCAATGCCAGCGATATCCTCTCGAGAGAACCATTTGCATCTCAGGCCTTGTTAATTTTGCAATTCACATCAGATACTCTCTCTTCGCCTTTGTTAATAATGCTACCCAGGTTGCAGACTTCATCGACCTCTTCTATGGTATTGACTCTCACCATTACTGCTGCTATATTATTGGTTGACCTTAGTTTTCTTGCTCTTGATTCTGAAGCCAACTGCGAGTACGTTTGTTTGCAGTAAGTTGTTTTACCAATGCACACCATCTCTCGCCCCGACGTTAATTTTCGCCATAACGTAGTATATTACTAGGAGGAAGAGATAAGGTGTTCTCTCACTCCTTCTACTATCGCAACTGGTTCGGAATCGGCAAGGTGCGTCGCTGTATAGGGATCTTGTCAATGCTATTATTTTTTCAGATAATCCGCTATTATAAAGACATTGCTGCCAAATAGCCTTTCGATGCCGCGCACAGACACCTTCAGCAATTAGTGAATTAACCTACACATATATAAATATATGGTATATAGATGGACAGCAGAATAACACCCTTAACCTTTTCCTTACATTATATTCAAGAATTTTATTGTGTAATTTCTGCCTCTTTTCCGTTCTCCACACTTCATAACGTTTCACTTATGTATATCTCCGAAACTCGAATTACGAAAAAGCTTGTTGGGCTAAGATCAACGATTTCTATATGTATTATTTTCATAATTATTACTAGAAAACTTTGTTTCCCCTACTCTAACATCAATGCCGTAGCCTAAATGGTTGGTAAGGCCGGAAGGGATATATTCATCCATCAAAGAAGCTTTCGATTAAATTAAGCGATATATCATGCAATCCGGTTCAGAGCGTAAGCATTCAGAAATTATCGTAATAACATATGCGATCTTATTGATGCACATCTTAAACGCAAAAAGGCCCTACACTAATAGAGCTTTCATGCTCAATTTTTTATTTTCATGCTGGAAAATAAGAGCTTTTGATTATGTATTAAAAGGCTAAAGAATAGCGCTAGTTTGGTTCCAGTTCTTATAAAGAACGACCACACATTCTGGTTGAAATGTTTAGATGTAGTTCAACCTTGCCGAAGAGCTTTCAACCACTGCCCGAACTAGAAAGAGCATCAGTGCCTATGCCTAGTACGTCCTCTCGGGGCCGCGCCATCAAAAGGTTTCTTGCTAACCTGAACGTTAATAAGCCTTCTGGTCTGGATGAAATTTCAGAGTTAGTCTTGAAGCAGTGCTTTTCGACGCTTGCGTGTCCATTAGCTTACCTTTTCATTGCGTCTTTTCGTGTCGGTTTTTTTTCAATTTGCTGGAAGTTTGCCAATGTAAATGATATTCTTAAAAAGGGTGAGGTTAGTAACCCTCCAAACTATACCCACCACCTACTCAGTTAATCCATGAGGAACTTACTCCGCTTTTCGGAGAGTGACTTCAGCTGATCAACAGTATAGCAGCTCCAAAGAAACCAAATCTCACCAAATCCATGAATAGACTTATTTTAATTTTGGGAGAGTAACTCAGCAGATCACCAGATGAGTGGCTCCTAAGGAAACCGTACGGGCGATCTGCTGAAGTCACATTCCAAAAAGTGGAATAAGTCCATTCGTGGATTTGGTTAGAGTAAGACTGTAGTCCTGGATGTTTTCAAGGCGTTTGATAGAGGGACTTATATCCAAACTTATTGATATTGGTGTCGGTAGTTGGTTTTAACGACTTCCTTCTCTTCACTTCCAATACCATCCACTCTTTCGCACATGACAGCAACATTTTTCATTCATGTTCTTTTGATCGTAGGCCTTTTGGAGATTGGGGCGACAAGGAGGAATATGAACTACACGCTCACAAGCAACCTGCCGAAGATCTCCGTGTGGGGTCGTGCGAACAGGATCGATTTTAATATGCGTAAACACAATGTTGTTTTTTGTTGTGGTGTCATCTATCAACTTGGGTAATGTATATATTAAGTAGTCAGATGCTCTGGCTGTTCTGCGTATAAATATTTATTGTAATGTCCGTTGAAACGAACACATATTTCGAGTGTCGCAAAAAGCATTCAAGTTTCTCCTTTTCTTAAAATGGTGTAAGAAATGCTTCACTCCATCTGATCTTTTTAACATTTACAAGACCTATATCCGGCCGGTGCTTCAAAGAGTGTTATGGAGCTTCATGACGGGAATAATCTTCCAGCAAAATTCTTTCCTGGCTCTGACGAGTCTTTTCTCTCTTCCCTCGTTCCCAATACCTCTTTTCCTAGTACCAGCACAACGCACTGCATGAGTAGGTCTTAAAAAAAAATAGCCTTTCAGTGTATAGTGTCAAATGCACGTTCGAAGTTAATGAAAGCAATAAACAGCGGAGAGTTTCATTCGACAGGCTATTTAATAATTATGCAGACAATATTTTCGTAGTCCACGCGGCGAAGGGTAGACACTACACTGCCAGAAATCCGTTTCAGGATTATAAAAACCACGGCCTTTTTAATGATGTTGAGCAGCCTTAGTTTTGTATTTTTTTTTTTCTTTTAATATTACTATAGGGCCTTCTTTTCTCTCACAGGGGAAATATGTAGAGTTCCAATATTCCTGTATAATTGGCAATATGTGCGTAAATGAATCGAGTGCATATTTGAAAAGCTCCGCTGGGGCGTTGTTGAAGGGTTGTCAGCTAATATATTATGCTACAACTTCTTGACTGCTTTTGTCTCTGATTTTCGTATTTTAGAGTGACCGGATACGTGTAGCGCTCAATTTTTGGTGTAGTCTGGAATAATGCCTTTGTTTTGCAGTCGTAGTCAGTATTTTATCCTCGTATTTTTAATGTCAGCTATTATGTTCGTTTGTAAGCCACTAAGCTAAGGTTATTACTTTAAAAAATATATTAGTTTATAAAATTAATATATCTGTTTGAACTAAAAATGTCAGTTAAATTCTTGAACAATCCTCGTATATTTACATAAACATTGAATAGGTTCAAACATTTTACATATGTGATTTATAATGTGAAACAAAAAGCCTTCATAAGGGAGTATTTAATACATATTGATTAAATTATAAAGAAATATTTAATAATTAAATTGGGATCCATATTTTTCTGTTTGTGTTGATTAAATACATACAAATCTACTTCAATACAAATAAACGGCTCATTTACACTTTTGAGTTAAAAAATGGCATGTAAAATTGGATTTAAAAATATACTAAAGCGGACTTTAACCCTGCTGTTAGGTAAAAAAAAATATACGAACCTTAGTTAGAGGATGTTTTGGTACAAATTGTTTTGCTCTAAAATTTGTTTTTCGACTTTTTATTACAAACTTTATTTTTAATTCACACAGTTTGCAGGGCTATATTGAGTTATACTACCTTGATCAAAAAGTTTCAAGAATAACCCCCTAAGACTTAGCGGGAATATCAATAACAGATTTACCAACTTAAAAGTAAAAAAAAACTCAAATCGGAATGATGGGACCGCCACACGGGGGTTATTCTGGAAACTTTCCTAATCTAGTTAATTGTACCACTTTTACTCTATAACTCCGCTATTTCAATTTGTAGGGCCTTGGATAAAAATAGTGAATATGAAAATAAAGAAGATGATGAACCAATCGATGATGTATGGAGTAAAAAATTGAATGCAATGGAGTTTATCTCCTTTTCACTGTGTCGTACAAACTTTAGGCGAGAATGTCATATCCACACATCCTGAGGCTAAGCAATTTGTCATTTCCAGATGCCATAGTATATTGCGTTCTGTTTTCTTATTTTCCAACACTAGAAAAATAATAACTGAAAACACAAACATGTATTGCAAAGAAAAATTCGACAAAAAAAGGAAATTTTAATTGCACCAATTTCAATACTAACTATTACAGGTGCACGTTTTGATCACCTTATAACGAGCAAAGATAATTTTAACATGATATCAATTGCTTCTCGTTTCAACGATACTGTACTCGGAAGGCAAAGGCAAATCATCAGTAAGTCCGCTTATTTTCCAGATATATATGCGATCGCTCGAAAGTTAATTTTATAATATTTTACAACTGTTACGAAGATGTAATTGTTGAAAAACAGTTGGTGACTTTTCGAGGTCGTTGTCTTTTTAAAAAATAAATGCGAAGTATGGCCTAAAATTTTGCCTGGTTGCCGATTACGATAGGTGTGGAAAATTAAAGAAATTTACAGCACGAAAAAAATTAGGTGGAGCGTATCTTTTTATTCCTCACTCAAGGCTTGCAAAATCAAAATATCACTTCTGATGACTTTTTTCATCTTTTGAATTAGAAACAAGCTTATTGAACGGAAGCTGACAAATATTTGTACACCGCTTCAGTTCGGAAAAAATATAAACCCTTCAATATGTTTGTTTAAAAAAAAAATCCTTTATATCCATCAATTTGCTTTCAATGAAACAGTACCTGCGAACGGTGTATCAGAAATGTTATCTGTTAAAAAACAAAGGGCATACATATGCAGCAAATTTATATGCAAAGTACAACGAAATATAATTTGCTTTTCATTTATTGAGAAAACTTGATTTTTTGAATCTGTTCTGTAAACCTATTTCATTAGATTAAATCGATAAACATTAACGAACAAAAATGGTTCTTTACTTAAGATTTGTAACATTTCATTTCGTTTTCTTTGTTTATATCATTGAACACTAAAAATTTCTTAGAAGTAATCTAATACACATGTATACTAGAGTAACATATCCCGCGTTGCTGGGAGCCTGCCTGTACCTGCTTTTTTCCACACATGCTAAATTCCGTATTTTCTTAAAACTGATGGTTTGAATTGACACCCAAGTTATTTGGAAACTTAAACTCTTAATATTCACAAGATACAGTAATATCAATATTGATTGTGTATGGAGATACTATGCCCACTTATCCAATTCCACCCATTTTTTAACTAATGGTGTTTTATCTAAGAAGATTTTATTATCTAACCGTTCTCATGATATACAAAAATCAATATTATCGAATATCATTGTACACGTAGGACATTACGATACATGGTTTGGCAACTTTACAAATGACAATAAGAAATCATAATATGAAAAATGGAGGACATTTTCTTGATATTTCTATAGAAATATATAGGAAAATCTCAATGCCATATCTCCGGAACCAGTGGGTTCAATTTCATGCAAGCTTTACACAAATCACTTCCAGATCATCTCCAATTTACCCTGAAATTTTAGTTGAAATTGGTCAACCCTCTTCCGCAGTTATTGGTGACATCAAAACGTCAATAACTCCCGAACCAAAGGATCTACAAAACCCGCATATACATAAAAATTTTGGTATTGGCTTAACCTCTCATTTAAGGGCTTACAAACTAAAATCGGCTAGTGCCAGGGTTGGCAGAAACCCGGGTTTTTAAAAAAAACCAACCCACCGGGTTTTATTGGGTTTTATTACTGTTTCGAAATTGCGTTTTTTTTTTTTTTGTTAATACAATGCGTTGTTTTACTATTAATAATGGAATTTTGCACTCTTGATGGGAGCTATGAGCTGCTAAAATTCGGGGATCAGAACAAACTGCAATTACTTCGTTTGAGCCGTGCATTATAATAAAAACGGCCGGAATATAAAGACAGACATTATTAAACTATTCTTTTGCATGACAGCACCAGGGTTGACAACCCACTGGGTAATCCAATTAAATCTACTCGGATTTTGTTGGGTATTATATTTAATAAAACCCGGGTGGGTTTTTTATTTAAATGTTTTCGTAGTTTATTTACAATAAAAATAATTAAATTTTACGTATTGGGAGTATAAATTAATTCGGTTCGTTCTTTTAGCTCAAAAAAATAGTGAATTAACAAAATTTATGAAATCACTGCTTACTTATAAAACCAGGGTGGGTTTTTTATTTAAAGGTTTTCGTAGTTTATTTCAAAACAAAAATAATTAAATTTTACGTATTGGAAGTTACTTTAATTCGGTTCGTTCTTTTAGCTCAAAAAATAGTGAATTAACAAAATTTATGAAATCACTGCTTACTTATTTTCCTCGACTCTGAGCCAACGTCCGAAAATCACTCGTTTTTTTTAAGCGATAGACTTTGAAGCTGAATTTATACTTCTTCAAAAGGAGAGATTCGGTGTCATGCCAAAAAATATTGTTTCCATCTAAACAGACAATATTCAGAAGCATCAATATTTAAAGATTACGGTGGGTGTGGCATTGGTTTATTTCTAATAATTGTTTGCAACTTTGGCAAAGTAAGACCGAGTATTGTCATGCAAAAGGAAAACTTTATCTGTCTGTCGGTCTTTACATTACGACCGTTTTCTTATAATGCACGGCTTAAGCGAAGAAAAACGAAAAACTGTCCACGTTGTTTCAAAAGACAAAAAAAATTTTGTATACAACAGTTTATATCTACAGGAAGGAATAATTACATTCTTGTATACTTTTTCTTCTATTCTGCCACCAAATTCAGTATCTTATCTCCACTGAACGAAATGAATTGGAAATTTATCATCATCTAAAATGATGTTTTCTGATGAAGCTAATTTTCATCTTTTAAGGTACGTTAGTAAGTGAAATTGCCGTATTCGGGACTCAGGAAACCCAATGTGTACTTGCAGAATATTCTGCACCCATTCCGAGTGACTGTTTGGTGCGGCTTGTGGAGCGGAGGCATCATTGGCCCATTTTTCATATTTCGGAATAATTGCGGTCAGTTGATGCACCTATCGCAACAACCAGTAACCAATCATTTTGGCCGGTTCTTCATGGTATTAATGTTAACGATATCTGGTTTCTACAGGATGGTGCAACTCGCTACATATCTCATGCCCAAATGGTGATGTTAATTGGCCGCCAAGAAGCTGCTATTTGACACCGCTGGACTATATTCCGTGTAGAGCCGTTAAAGACAAATATTATGCCGACAAACCGGAAAAATTCTTGAAAATTATTCCGATCGAATGGGGCACTATTAGGCCAGCCGCCACTTGAATGAAAAAATATTTCAATTGTACTTCACAACAAAATAATAAATTTTGCACAACTTCATACCGTTTTTGTTTTATTGCATTTTTAAATTTAGATTTTTAAATTGCCCACCCTTTACTCGTTATTTGATTTATTATATTTTAGGTAAAAAAAGAAATTATTTGAAAATTTATATTTCAATTACAATAAAAGTAATATTTTATTAAGCACTGGATACAGGGTATTCGCATGAACAATACGTTTTTTATACAAACTGTTAAACTTGTTCAATATTATTCATTAATTTTTATTATTGACTTTGCTATTTTGCCGTTCTTCTATTTCACTTTAGTGCCATACATCACAGCATAAAAAATAATTTTATAAATGGATAGCCAATTGGGGTTTTATTGTGGCATAAAGTTAACACATATCATTACCTTAAATGCAAACGGACGTAACTACACTTTAATTTTTGTTAAGAAGAGTTAAAAAAAAGCTACAAAATCAATAATAATAAAGTATTTTTAACAAATTTTTTTAAATTTTTTTAAATTTAATTTATTTCTTTCTTATTCTAAATATTTTTAAATTTAAGTTCTAACATAAATAAGCAAATACACTAACATAACTTTTAGATGTACAATCAATAAGGACAAAAATATTAGAGCATCCATTTTATATTAGGAATCTTATCAAGCTTTTTAATAAAAATGCTTACAGTTACTTACACTCCAAATGGGACACAGAAAAAAATCTCTCAAAATCATATTTCACATCGTTAAATGCATAAAGGACTTGGTTAACTTTAATAATTTTTATTAAATATACTTCATTTAGTAAACAAAAATGAAGATTTAACAAAAAAAAATAAAATCTCACAATTCCAAAAAGACAGCACCATAAATACAAATTTTATATTCCACCTACTTAAATTGAAGCCCCTAATCAAAATGGGATACTAAATTGTTCTAATTAATCTAATGAAATAAATATATTTTTAGTACTTGGAACACATTTCGTTGTAGCGATATGCTTTCAAACAACTTTATAGAAGCTCCGGGTTCAATACAGTACCATTTTTCTACTACTCGTACAACTTCCTTCAAGGCAAAAATCTCTTTTGACCTTCGTTTTGTTATTTTTGAGCACTTCGTTCAATTCGTTCAACCCAAGATTTATCCTGGGGGTTTTTGTCTTGGTAGAATACGAAGTCGTTTTTAATTCCAAGATATTTTCTTGTAGAATAATCACGAGCCAAACACATAGATAACGTTGGTTTTACTGTAGTACTAACCTTCAAAAGACGGCTGTTAAAATTTCATGATTTTCTATTAATTAGTTTGTGAGTTATTGTACTGAAAAGAGTGACGCTACTTGTGTTATTTTCATAAAAAAAATCAAAAACCATATCTTGTTTTAATTCTACACTGCTTCTTGGTGAGAAAAAACAACGTTCAAGCGAAGCAATGGCTTGACTCCGCTACATCAGAAACTATCACAAAACGCTGGTTTGTTGACTTCAAACTTGGTCGTAGAGACACCAATGATACAGAACGCAGTGGACATCCAAATGCGGCGGTAATACCAGAAAACATCAAAAAAATCCACAAAATCGTTTTGAATTATCGAAATGTGGAGTTGCGTGAGTTAGCTAATATCGTAAAAATATCAGAAGAACGTGTTGACTTTATATTGCATAAGCATTTGACTGTGAGAAAGCTTTGCTCAAAGTGTGTGCCGCGTTTTCTAACTGTTGACCAACAACAAGAACGTGTTGATGTTTCTGAACCAATGGCAAAACTACATAAATTTAACCTTGAATTGCTCCCACACCCATCGTATTCGCCAGATTTGGCTCACAGCGGCTAATGGCTGTTCGCAAACCTCAAAAAAATGCTTGCTGGTAAGAAATATCGAACGAGTAAAGAGTTTGTCGCTGAAACTGAGACCTATTTTAAATCAAAAGATAAATCGTTCTGCAAAAGTGGTATTGAAATATTAAAGCGGCACTGTATTGCTCTTGATGGAGATTAAGCTAAAAAATATAGCCAATTTTGAACAAAAAAAAGTCTCTCCTTTGTTAGGCCTGGGACTTTTCAGCTCATTGTTCCATTTATAAATTGAATTTTGCCAACCCCAAATGTAGACATACATCACCATATCATAAGGAAGCAACCACAATCTTTTGAAGGTCTTAATGTCCTTGTTATAAAATTCAGCACGAGGTTTGCATCAAAGCAAATATACAGAATATATTCAAGACTAGAGTAGCTCTGTAGTCGTCGTGAAAAAGTTTAAAAGAATACATTAAAATTAATAATTTGTATTGACCACCAATTCATATAGACCAAGTTCAGAACCTGTCATTCTAACTGTTCTCTAGATATACAAAAATCAATTTAATCAATTTCGCCCAAACTTTGACTGATGATGTAGATTGACAACGACGTTATTTAGACCAAATTAGGAATCTACCAGTATTACGTTCCAAAGATATACAAAAACCAGTATTTAGTTTGTATGAGAGGTGCCATTTCCACTTATCCATTTCAGCCCATCTTTTGACTGATGATTTGTATTGACCACAAAGTTATTTGAGCCAAATTTAGAAACCCTTATTATTAACATTTTAAAGATATATACACAACAATTAGTGAAAGTTTGGTCTTTCCAATACATAAATTGGTTTGGTGGTTCTCGTGTTTTAAAATGACTAACATAGGGCAGCTTTATTTATATATGTATATATATTAGGTAAGACACCCGCCAAGGGGTTCTCCATTCAATCCCAGGCCAGACCATTCGATAATTTTCAACAGCGGTATCACCTCATCATACCACCTTGATCAAAAAGTCCCAAGAATAACCCCGTGTGGCGGTCCTATCGTTCCGATTACAGCTTTTTTTTAGTTCAGTTGATACATCTGTTGTTGATATTCTTGCTAAGTCTTAGCATCATAGCTTGACATTTGCAAAAGCTGCGTAGCGAAGAGTAAATCTGTCTTTATGTGTAATGGGCGATTTTTTACAATTTTAGAAATGGATTTAAATGCGAAACAACTAACTTGTATTAAATTTTGCGTAAGAAAGGGATTTATGGGCGTGAACGTTGGAAATATTGGAAAAGCGTTTCGGCAACGATTCTCCAGAGAAAACGGTTGTTTAACAGTGGCATGAGCGGTTCAAAAGTGGTCGTGATCCAATCAAAGATGATGAACACTTTGGCAGACTATCGACATCGAAAACCGACGAACACATTGATAAAGTAAAAAAATGTTGGTCAATAACCGCAAATTGATCATCAGAGAGATAGCGGAGGAATTGAGGATTGCATATGGATCTATGCAAAATTTTTTGGTTAACGATTTGGATTTCTATACTGTAGCAGCAAAGTTGTTGCCAAAAGATCTCAATTTCATGCAAATAAGTGACCCTGTTGAGGTCGCAGAAGGCATGATTTGTGAGGCTGAATCTGATCCCACGTTCATCAAAAGGATCATTACTGAGGAGGAGACGTGGCTTTACGAGTACGACACGCAGTCCAGACATTAGATAAGTGAATGGAGTTCACCAAATGAGTTGAGGCCAAATACACCAAATTATTTTCAGTCAAAAAAGAAGGCAATGCTAACGGTTTTGATAGACTACAACAGTTTAGTGCATCATGGATTTTTTCCAGAAGGTCAGAAAGTAAACAAAGGGTATTATTTGGGCGTGATGAGACGTTTGCGTTAAGTAATTCGCCGAAAGGGACCAGAATTGTGGGCAGACAACTCTTGGATTTGGCACCATGATAACGCACCGTCACACAGTGATATCATTATTTGAAATTTTTTGATGAAAAATGCAACAAATACCATCCAACAGCCACCGAACTCACTTGATTTGGCTCCCTGTGACTTATATCTTTTAAATCGAGCAAAAAAAACCATTACGCAGAACGCATTTCAGCAGGAAATCGCAAGAAGCACTGCTGTGGACAAACCGAAACCGAATATAAAAAATACATCGATCAAGCGCTAGCAAAGTGTGTTGAGATCGATGGTGATTAATGTGAAGGAGACAATATATATAATAATTTACATGAATAAACTTGTACTTTTAATTTTCTGAATAAATTCCGGTAACATTTTGATCAAGGTGAGTGATATTGCTAGCGACTGGTTGTGTGTATTTGCGCTAAAAAAACTTCTCCAACTTTTTTTATGCATCTGCCGTTCGTTGCCGGCGTTAAACTGTAGGTCCCTTTTAAAGACTAAAAATAGTCCCATTGATTGACAGATGTCCCTCTTGTTCCACTTGTAGTCGCGGGAATTATGTATGTATTTCCATTATGTATGTATTTCCAAGAGTATAAGACAAACTATGAAATAATGGAATCGATAAGTAAAGGGTCCGCCATCTAACGTTTTTTTTCTTCAACTAGAGCTTATTTCGTGAATGGTAACACTTAGCTGATTTGACAGATAATTAGTTTTATCCGTCTGCTGAACGAATATGGTTGTGTATACGCTTGAACAACGCTGGGAATCTGGGCCTGCGATCGACTTACAGAAGATGCCGTTTTTGCCAAAAAAAATCATCTTTTCAGATGAAGCTCGTTTTGATCTTGCCGGGTATGTAAACAAGCAAAATTGTCGCATTTGGCGCACAGAAAACCCGCACGCATACATTGAAAAGCCGATACACCAAAAACGAGTCACTGTTTGGTGCGGATTTTGGTCCAGAGGCATAATTGGGCCATTTTTCTTCGAAAATGGGCAAGGAGTGGCCGCTACAGTCAATGGCGTTGGTTATCGGGCCATGATGAACGAATTTTTGTTTACAAAAATTGAAGAGGAGGATATTAGCAACACTTGGTTTCAACAGGACGGCCACAGCTACACAGCCGAAGCTACACTCGATGTTTTGCGCCCTGAAGATCGTATTATCAGCCGCAGAGCTGATGTCGTTTGGCCACCTTGGAGCTGCGATTTGACACCGTTGGACTATTATTTGTGGGGCGCCGTCAAAGATAAGTGTTACGCCAACAAGCCAGAGACAATTGACGCTTTAAAGGACAATATTCGTTAAGCCATTGGTGAAATGCAGCTGCACACAATCGATAATGTGCTTAAAAATTGGACCGATCGTGTAGGCTACTGCATGGCCAGCCGAGGCAGCCATTTGAATGAAATTATTTTCTATTATTAACCGGAAGTATTGTACTTTCAAATAAAAAAAGAAATTTTGAGAAAATATTCAGTAGTTTTTTTGTATAGCATTTTCAAAAAAATTTATTTGGTGGACCCTTTATTAATGGTAAAACAACAAACATTAACAAAAAATTGATGGCAAAAAGTAATAGAGAATATTATTGTTATATTGTCCAGGTATCTTTGGTGTGTTTTTCCTTATTTGTGCCTGATTAGAAAATGAAAAAATAACCATATAAAATAATCAATAGAATACCTGTTTCATTTAAGGTGACGATATGCTATATGTACGTATGTATGTAGGCATACTAAAATGTTTTTCTCATTTGGCCAAGTAATTAATTGGCAATAAATTGTTATTAAAGTTTTCCTATAAATCATGGACTTTATAATGGATACCGCAACAATAACAATCATTAATAGAATCACGAAATAGAGTGCGTAAAGGAGTATAATTTAACCCATTAATGTCTGACTATAGATTTGCTCGTACGTTTTTAACAAAATGTTTAAACATGTGTGTGGTGGTCAATGGAAGTTGTTTGGAGTGAACAAAATTTACCCCTTTACATACACGAAATAAAATATGAGTATTTAAATCAGTGATGTGCAAAAATAAAAATGTAGTTGTGTTACTGAGAACATGGAAATTACTCTCCCAGTGAGAGTAAAGTTGATGTTTTAAAAAAAAATTGTAAAAAATCAATATGCATCCGCCACGCATGTGCATTAGTCGCTGTTTCAGTGACAACTAAAAGCAAAATCGTAAGAAATTTTTTTAATTATTTTCCTGAGCTTAAACAATTTGCGCACAATCACCGCACAATAGCATACGTCGATGTCTCATTGACCTTATTGACGACTAAAAACAAAGCGCTGAAGAATACATGTGAATTGAAAGATAACAATTGTCGTATGTAAAGCTCATGGCGGATTTGAATACTTAACAGGCTTTAATGTGATATTTTTTAATATTTTTAAAATGTTTATTAATTTATTTTTCTAATTGAAATAATAACATAATTTTTTTATTAGTTTCTATTATTATATGGCGTAATTAAAACGTTTTTGGTCGTGTTGTACCTGTACGAAATGAGCGTTTTTTAGTTAAAAAAAAAAATAACAAATTTAAGGGGAGTTAAAAAAACAATCATGATTTCCCCAACTTTCAGGCAATTTGTGGATTTCACGCCAATACAGTTCTTAGTCTTTCGAAATAAACCAATTATTCACCCATTTTCGACTTTCTCGTTGGAATCGAAGTTCTGCTCCGCCAATGCGTGTTCCTTCGATGTAAACAAATAGTAGTCGGTAGGAACCAAGACTGGTGAATACGGCGGGTGGGATATCAGTTCCCAGCCTAATGCTTTGATTTTATACTGAACCGGTTTTGCTTTGTGTGCAGGTGCATTGTCATTTTGTAAAATTACCCTGCCGTGTCTTGTGGCCACTTCTGATCATTTTTCGACCAAATCATGATTCAAGTTGATCACCTGTTGTCGGTTTTACCAGGTTTTATGAGCTCGCATCTTCTTTATTTTCTTCTTGCCGAATCGATCTGGTTTTGCAGCCGAAGTTAATAGTTGTTCCAAATTAACCAATGATTTTTTCCGTTTAGAGCGCGATCACCACATGTCTCGACAGGCCTTCGATGCAACTCTGCAGCACTTTTCTTCATATAAAAGCAAAAATTTTAGCTCTCGGCAAATCATCATTTTCTGTTACAAAATTCAACATCTTTAACACGATGAAAAAAATATGATGTTGTCTGTTCACTGATTTGATGTATACTGAATAGGTTTGACAGATGTCATTGCCAACACACAAAAAAAATAGCTAAGTCTCCTTCAGAATAAATGTTCCCTATGGAGAAATTTGTATCTTGACGCTCATTTCATACCGCTAACAAATTCCTGTACCGCACTACAAATGAATTCTTATCGGTCAAGTCGAGAAACACTGAGATGTGCGATGATAAAACAATGTATTTCAAGAGATAAATTCGAACTGATCAAACATTTTTTACATATTTTGTGATATCTGAACTTTGGATCCGGGATTGGGCAAAGACGCACCATTGAATAATTTGATAAACAAAAAAGTTTTTCAATTTGAAGTGTTTCCTCGTTGTCGTATTAGGCAGGAATGGGTTAATTTCAATATATCGATAATTAATATGTTAATATTCAGACAAGTTGTCATAGATTAAAATCACTATCAAAAAGCTGCTGCTGCTGCTATTAGTAGTGTGAGAGCGCATTACCTAATAAATACATTAGGGCAAATCGATTTCAAAATCACCTAAGTGACAAGGAAAATCGTATTATAGGGATCAAAATAAAAAACTTTGCCCAAGGAACCATACCTCTAAAATTTAATCTGATGTTCCTTATTTGGATCCAAAAGTCTAATTTTGAAAAATCCCACTCAGACCCATTTAAAGTGCCCCAATTGAGTCTAAATGTATGACCGACGCTCACTACCTTTCGATGGCCGACCCACCCAAGCTAGTGGCACACTTCCTAGAACCTCTCTCGGGGGTCCCCATACAAAAATTTCAAAAAATTACCATTTTTGTTACTTAACCGAAACAATCAGCGAAATGGCTATATTTGCTTTGTTTTAAAGTTTTTTTTTTTTTAATAAAACTTAGTAACAGAAAAAAAAACTAAAAAAAATTATTATTTGAAATCTTTTCGCAATTTCGCATGGCTCGCTGATGTCACCGCCATAATAGCGTCTACAATTTCTGGTATAGCTCGTTTGGAAACGCATGAATGGTTAGATCATTAAACGGTGGATCATCTTGATTTAAATATTCTTTCAATGTATCGTACGGAATGCGTCACGTGAATGGTGGTTCAAATACGTTATATATAAAGGGTCCGCCATCTAACGTTTTTTTCAACTAGTGCTTATTTCGTGAATGGTAACACTTAGCTCATGTCTGATTTGACAGATAATTAGTTTTATCCTTCCGCTGAACGAATATGGTTGTGTATACGCTTAAACAACGCTGGGAAATATTGCGACATTACTTTGAAAATCATGGTAATGTTGCAAATAAAGCTCATTTTGATCTTGGCGGGTATGTAAACAAGCAAAATTGTCGCATTTGGGGCACAGAAAACCCGCACGCATACATTGAAAAGCCGATACACCCAAGACGAGTCACTGTTTGGTGCGGATTTTGGTCCAGAGGCATAACTGGGTCATTTTTCTTCAAAAATGAGCTAGGAGTTGCCGTTACAGTCAATGGCGATCGTTAACGGGTAATGTTGAAATTATGTTTGTTCACAAAAATTGAAGAGGAGGATATTAGCAACATTTGATTTCAACAGGACGGCGCTACGTGCCACACAGCCGAAGCTACACTCGATGTTGTGCGCCATGTTTTTGAAGATCGCATTATCAGCCGCAGAGCTGATGTCGTTTGGCCACCTCGAAGCTGCGATTTGACACAGTTGGACTATTATTTGTGGGGTGCCGTCAAAGATAAGTGTTACACCAACAAGCCAGAGACAATTGACGCTTTAAAGCACAATATTCGTGAAGTCATTGGTGAAATGGCCAGCCGAGGCAGCCATTTGAATGAAATTATTTTCCATTATTAACCGGAAGGATTGTACTTTCAAATAAAAAAAGAAATTTGAGAAAATATTCAGTAGTTTTTTTTAAGCATTTTCAAAAAAAAAAAAAAAAAAAATTATTTGGCGGACCCTTTATCATTCAATTTGACCATATCCGCGTAATTTGTGCAATGAAAGCTTATATCTGGTTTTTTATAAACTCTAAGTTCTGTTGGATCTTCAGCATCGGTTCAGTGGCGTAGAATTTTCTTTATAGCGCAGTCTCGCTTTTCTTTGCTATCATCAAATAACTTCGATAGCAAGATATTTTCCGAATGCGCATAATGATTGACAATACCGTGAAAAGAAGTTTGTAGAAGCCGTGACCAAGTAATGAGCTTGAAAAATAATATACTATCGTAATATCGCCACATGATATCACACGGCCATTATATTTCTTGCGTAAAAGTGTCATTGTTTTGTTGGCTCTGTGGTAAGTGGCACCACATATCGTCCAGGTCCATACCTTCAATTTCTAACCACAAGAAGTCCGTTATCAGCTAGCGATAGCGAACACCATTTCCGGTAACTACTTGTCCGACCTCATTTTCGAAGAATTACAGCCCGATGACGCCACCGCCCATAAGCCGCACCAAATAGTCACTCTTTGTGGATGCATCGGCGTTTCAACAATTTCTCGTGAATTCTTATTTGCCTAAATGTGGCACTGTGATCGGTTATGCTGACCAGAAAAATTACAAAGTGCAAGAAATGCATTTTGATTCGAACTCCCATTTTACGAAAAACAATCAACAATTTTAACATGCTGCTCAATTGTCTACCTCTCCATGGTTGAATTTGTAAAACAATTTGATGTTAAGGTTTGACCCACAATTAATATCGTACTACCCATTTTAAAACCTTAAACGTCTCGGAAAGGACGTAAAAACCATAGTAGAACGAATGAATTATGCACATCTGAGCAACGATAATCTTTTCTCATTGAATATAACTTTTTATGTATGGAGAATGATAATCAGCTGCGAACTCTTTCAATAAATATAAAACGTTCTTGTTAAAAGCGGAAAATTTAAAAATTAAAAAAATACAATTGTAATTACATACATACTCGTACAACCAGAAAGTATTGGGTTGACAGGGCAGAAAGAAAGGTAAAACAAAAAAGATTTAAACTACTAAATACATACACACATACAATTATTTTTCTACGGACGTCCTCTGAAGAGTGGAAATATACTCGTAAACAATTGAAAACTTTATTTTTAAATTCTTCGCTTTTGAGATCGTAAGCAAATTTATATTCTAAGTGAATAGAAAATTGTTCTTTCCAATGATTTATACAAGAGAATTGACAACCGTGAAGGAAATGGAAATATTTCGAACGCGATATAAAGGATAAGCTTAGATGTATAAAATGACACTTCAAATATATCCATAAGATTGACGTAATTTTGCAGCAAGGAAAACTTGATTTTACTCCAAGTACTTCCAATACACCGGCAAATAACACTCTTACAAAACACACTGTAAGAAAGTGAATCACTAGGTGAAGTATTAACACGTTGCGTTGTCGAGGACGGAATGTGAGTCAAGGCCATGAAAAAGATAAATATTTTACTAGTATACTTACTTGCTGAAAACTACAACATGGGACAAAATTTCTCAATTTTATTTGATAAAACAATAAGAATTAAAAGGTATTCTATTTTAATTAAATAAAAGGTTAAGTGGTTATTTGATTTATTTTTAACCGAAAACCGGTTATTTAAAAATCGTACTTTTTCTGGTTTTTAAAAAAAGTTAAATAATCGATCTCCCTAGTACATACATGCATACATGAATACAAACACATTCATTTTTATATCTCGGGTGGGCAATCAAGTGGCTTGAATTTCAACCAGCGTTTATTTAGAATCTGGCAATGCTTATGTCATTCTGCTCTGTCACAAAATTCAGTATATTTTCTCCACTGAACGAAATGAATCGATTTACACTTGAGCAGCGTTGGGATTTATTGGAAAAACAAAGACAATTGGTCGGAAATTACAAAAAACTCAAAAAATTTCAAAAATCATCTATGCGAATGAAGCTCATTTTCATATTGGTGGGTAAGTTAATAAGCAAAATTGCTGTATTTGGCTCAGAAAACCCAAACGTGGTCTTACAGAAGCCAACGCATCCATACCGAGTGACTGTTTGGTGAGGCTTGTGGAGTGGAGGCATCATTGGCCCCTTTTTCTTTTGCAAATGATAACGGCGCAACCATTACGGTTAATTGAGACACCTATCGCACCATAATAACCGATTTTTTGTGCACGCTCTTTATGGTATTAATGTGAACGATGTTAAGTTTTAGCAATACAATTCATACAATTGTACTTCACAACCAGGAAATAAATTTTGCAAAATTTCAAACCGTTTTTGTCTTATTGCATTTTTAAATTTAAACTTTTAAATTGCCCATCCTATATAATAAGATGGATAAATTAGCAAATTTCCAAAAATATTTCTTATTATATAAAAAAAAATTAAATGCTTAGTCATTAATAACAATATGCAATCAAGTGATAAAATCATCAAATTTTTTTTATTAATTATTTTAAAGCCATTGAAATTCACATTCCTGTGAAAACAAACAACAACATTTTTACTAAGTTCCTTATAAATTGACTTCCCATATTCTAAGAAATTAATACTTATCTCGCCTTTGAGTGAAGTAGTCGTTAATTTAAAACAAGAATGTTTAAAAATATTTTAAAAATTTCCGTCGTTTTTTGCTTAATTGCTTTTGCATATGCTGGACTTAAAACTCAAGTAGCAACGCATCTATCAGATGGTAGGTAATACCCATGGGTTTTTTTGCTTGTCGCAATAAAATATATTAATTTTTGTTTTATATTCCAAGAATATTCGGATAAGCTCAACACAACGCCATTTGTGCGCGTAGGCAATAAACTATATCATTTTGGTCAAAGCAAGGTGAGTCCAAAAGGTTTCCAGTGATATAAAAGTGTTTTAATGTATTTATATTGATTTAATAGGTCACTTGGTTTAAAGCATTTTTAGTATGCCGTTTAATTGGTGGATTTTTGGCTTCTTTCGACTCTCAGGAAGAATTGACAGAATTATCTAATTACTTGATTGCAAATTATCCTATTGATCGTTGGTGGTGGCTTTCTGGTTCTGATTTAGATAATAAAGGTGATTATTATTGGTATAGTACAGGTGAAAGTTTTGGTTACGTTGACTGGTCCTCTGGACAACCAGATAATGCAGGCCGTGATGAGCATTGCGTACATTTGTGGCTTAAAACAACAAAATATCAAATGAATGATTGGAAATGTGATCGACAGGCCTATTTTATTTGTGAAGCTGATACGCCAAAGACTGTTGTGATTAGTGTATTTTAAATGGCACTAAGTTAATAATGAGTAATTATTTAAAACACATGCATACTTTTTTATATACTGTATACAAATTTCGTAAATAAAAATGTAAAAAAAAAATAGATCAATTGTATAAAACTTTAAATTCAGTCGATCAAGACCAGCGTTCGGCAAACTTATATTAATGTATTTTACAATAAGGTAGTAATTTGAGAGTCTCTCACTCAGGCCACTTTGCACTGTATTTTTCCACTTGTTTTCTCTTTACCTCTCTTTGTTTATTTTGTGCTTATTTTCTCCTATGCGTTTGACCGAAAATTTGATACTTTAAATTATATCTTTATAAATCATTAAAAAAACGATCTTAAGCATTACGTCATAACTACACGTTACATAAGAGTAAGCAGAGTTGGCAAAAACTAGGTTTTTTTTAAAAACCCAACCCAACGGATTTTATTGGGTTTTTGTTGGGTTTCGTTGGTTATTATAAATGCTTCCAAATTTCGTTCAAGTCAACAATATCTGTTGTTTGTTTATACAATCACGTTGTTTTAGTATTTATAATACAATTTTGCATTCTTGGTGGGAAAAAGGCGTCATTGTCTACTCTTAGCTGCTAAAACTGGGTGATCGAAGCAGACTGCAATTACTCCGTTTTAATCATGCATTATGAGAAAAACGGCGGAATATAATTAAGTTATTTGTTTGCATGATAACATCCGACCTAATGTCGCAAAAGTTTCAAAACAATTATTAGAAACTATCAAATGCTGCATCCACCATATTCTCTGAACATTGCTCCGTTGGCTGTTGCGACGGATATAATATACTCACACCTCTTTATACGGGCTTACTTTACATTTGCCTATAATGACCTGTTTGTATTATGGTCGCAAATTACCTCATTTTACAGTTAAAAACGTGGATTCTCCGTTTTTTTTTTAAGTATAAGGGAAAAAGGCATTTCAATTTACGGCCTACAATTTCAGAAACTATCCAGGCCGTACAAAGAGATATGAGTTTATCTTTTAACTTGTCACCAAATCATTCCCTTTGAAGAAATACAAGATCGGCTTCGAAAAGGGGAAGCTTTGAAAAGTGAGCAGTTTTTCTGAGACGGGGTTTAGAATTGACAGTGATTTGATAAATTTGTTATTTCAAAATCTCTTTGATGTCAAAAACGGAATAAATAATTTTGTAGCTCCAATACGTAAATTACACCTATTTTTGTAGTTAGTAAGCTACGAAAACCTTTAAATAAAAAAAAAAACCCACCCAGCGCTTATTTAGAATCTGGCAATAATTGTCATTTTTTTCTGTCACAGTATTCAGTATATTATCTCCACTGAACGAAATGAATCGATTTACGCTTGAGCATGGATGGGATTTGTGGCATATTTATCATTATTTTCAATTTGGATAAAGTTCATTTTCATCTTGGTGGGTAAGTTAATAAGCAAAATTGCCATATTTGGGGCTCAGAAAACCCAAACGTGGTCTTACAGGAGCCAATGCATCCATTACGAATGACTGTTTGGTGCGGCTTGTAGAGCGGAGGCATCATTGGCCCAAATTTCATATTTCGCCAATGGAGATACCTATCACACCATGATAACCGATTTTTTTGTGTCCTTCATGGTATTGATGTGAACGATATTTGGTTTTAACAGGATGGTGCAACTTGCCATACATCTCATGCCACAATCGATTTATTGTGTCAAACGTTTGTTGGCCGCTTAATCATCCGAAATGGTGATGTCAAACGGTGTCCAAGAAGCTGCGATTTGACACCGTTTAACTATTTTCTGTGAGGCGTCGTTAAAGACAAGTGGCATGCCGACAAACCAGAGACATTTGAGCATTTGTAGGCAAACATTCTTGATGCCATTGTCGAAATACGAGCCCATACACTCGAAAAAGTTCTCGAAAATTGGTCCGATAGAATGGGATACTGTGAGGCCAGCCGCGGCAGCCATATAAATGAAATAATATTTCATATCTAAGCGGAACCATTGTACAACAATATATATTTGGAAAAATTCCAAACCGTTTTTGTTTTATTGCGTTTTTAAATTAAACTTTTAAATTGCCCACCCTATAGATAGAGGGATGTACAATAGATCGGAATCTCGCAGTACTTTTATAGCTCGATAATAATAATAAGCAATATGATTATAATCAATACGTATTTAATAAGGTGCTGTTACAGACTAGTCTGACTGTGTTTTTGTTTGTTTTATTTAATACAACGATTATTCATTGTGAATAGTTTTATTTATTTTACACCTAATCCTGCTTTTACGTGATTATTTGCATGGTATCGATTGGAACGTATCCTTGTATAAACACGATGGGTTGTATTTTATTATTGTAAAAACAAAAATTTTCGTTTTTTTTGAAATTTATTAATCAGAAAAAAAAATCAACAAATTTACCTTGTCTTACCTTACCTTAAAAAATAGTTGCAACGGCAGTCTTGATTTGATTCGAAGGAATGTAAAAAGAAACATTTTTTTCATACTTCTGGAGAAATAATTTTAAAAAATAGGAAACAATTTTTTTGATATATTACTTAAATTTTCCAATATGTACACTATTGGACAAAATAAAGTGCAAATTATTTTTTTTATATTTTATCCAAGAAAGAAAGAATCAAACTCAATATTATTGTTAAAAATTAATTGTATATTAAATTATTATTAAATTCGTTTACATTTCACTATAAAAAACTTGACTTCAGTTGTACCTAAAAAACTCTGTGAGGTCATAGGTAATAAATGGAGAGCTACCAAGTTCTGCTTATTATAATATCCCTTCATATTTCTCTGGTCATCATCCAATATTTTGCATTTGCACATTATTTTGTCCAACCGTAGGCAAGAAACATTTGGATTTATGGATTTATTTATGTATTACTGGCAAGATTTAATTTAAATTTTACGTTTCTTATATCCAAATGTAAACGAATTTAATAAATTCAATTAATTTTTAAAAATAATGAATAACTCTTTTTTTTCTTTGATGAAGTATAAAAGAGACAATTTGCACTTTATTTTGTCCAATAGTGTACATTGTAATAGAACGCGATACGTAATTTTGAAACTGAGAATATTAATAACCAGTCAGCTATGAGCACAAAAAACCTTAATCAGAATTGACAATAAACTCAGATATAACTGCCGCAGAAATGAATGATTTTTTCCGAATTTTGTCTACGATAAAGAGGGCCAACTACAGACCGAACTTGTGCCATTCAGCTGCATTCATTGCCTATCTTTTTGTACCTTATAAAAATTTTATAATTTTTTTTTATATAATTAATATTTTTAAATTCTTTAAATAAATAAAAAAATTTTTTTTACCAATACCCATCAATCTGCATTTCATTTTAAAATGGAATTTGAATTTCTTTTTTGCGCCAAGATAATAATAATTTTGTTTTATAATATTTTTTTTTTAAATATACATATATTTATGTAAATTATTCAAAAAATACATTCTTTTACATTCTAATAGCATGTACAAAAATAAAAAATTTGAGATATTTTGTTTTTCTTTTTCAATAAAATTTTCTAGAATAAAATTTGAAACAATAAAGAAATTTAAAATAATTTCTTAATATTTCTTTTTTTTACAAATAACAGTACAACACAAAATTATGCGTTTGTATGTCTAACAAAATTATTTATTATTGATTTATACGAGTATAAATTGTTTGTATTTTTGTAAGGAAGCAAAAAGCAGTCGATGTGTTTATATTTGTATTTTTTTAATATTTACAACATTATTATCAAATGTCGTTATAATATTATATAAAGAGATATACATTAAGTTGCGATGCGATACGATGCGATACATTACAATACGTAGCGTCGAATTACGTTGTCAAATCGTATTATGTAGCATTTTATGTTTCATAAGTTGTTGGTTATTTTTATATAATTTTATTATAGCAGTATATATAAATCCAATATTTCCACAATCCATTATCCATATGTAGATTTATATAATATTTGTTCATCGATGGGCAGTCGAATAGATATGTGTGGGATTTTTTTTTTTTATTTAATACGGCAAAATACGGTAACAAAAGTATATATGCGGTATACCTATCCCTGAGTGTTTTACTTTTCTTGTTCCTTTGTGTTCCCTATAAGTTCTAATCCACTAAAATTTAAATTTGGCAAAAATATAGGGGTTAAATAAATATCTTAGAACACACCTAATATTAATGGTAGGGCTGTAGCGACCTACAATTATTTAAAGATAACAATCTTACCAACCTAGCAAAAAAAGGCAGACTATTATCGATGATAGCTTGCGAGTTGTCACCATTTCTTTTTCATAAAAGAGACAAAAAAATTACTTTTTTGTATATAAAAAAATACTTGTGTTTAGCAGCTTGCCCTCCCACAATTAGCAATAGTTTGCCATAACTTTTTGTCTACCTTAATTTGGATATGTTAGCTAGCTACCAAATGATGATAACATTTTATAAATCGGTGACAAAAAAATTTGGACTTCTGGCCAGTGAAATTAAAATTTCAGCCACTGTGAAGCGGTTCTTAAATTTTGGTTCATAATATAATATAATAATAAGATTCTTGCTAGGATTGTGAAAGGTATCGATTGTATTTTCAACGTCAAATAAAGAAACTAAATTAGATTCAAGGCGTATTTTAAAGTGGTGTGTCTGACTATTTTTGTTTTATTTTATTCCATGCTTACTATCCCATTGCGCCTCTGTTTTCACTGACGATTTTATTGATCCCAAAGTTATTGGATAAACTTTATTTACTTCTTCTATTGCCGTTTTCAAGATATACAGTATTTACTTACTATGGAAGTACTCACTCCATAGTAGCCAAAAATCCTATTTATATTAGCAACGTAGTTATTTACACGAAGTTCAAAGACATCCACTATTACTGTTCTCAAGACTGTACACATAGTTCTACTCAGGCCACAAAATGCCGATCAAATAGCAGAAGTTGTTTACAAATTAAATTGCTTGGTTTCGATCGAGAAGCTAGTGTCTGCTGTATTATTTATATCAGAGAATTAAAACATTCTAAATGTTCCTAAACATTCTCGATGTTCATTTGTGTCCCACACTATTTCTCTTTTCTTTTGGCACAGCTTATGCATGAGTTCATCTAGCACTACTGCAAAAAGGAGTGGCGAAATGAGGCAGCCTTGTTTTACAAAAATGTTGGCGTAAAATAGTGTCATTATTCGACCGGTTTTAACTGGTTCTTTTGAATTCGTCGAATACGGTTTTTTAAAATGTTAATTTCACTTAAAAATTTCTTTATACAATTTATTTAAATACAGAGGTTACAATTACTTATTCCCGAATGGAATAACATTTTGTTTTTAATGCTACGAAGACAATGATTGAAATTATGTTTTAAATATTCTTCAATAGTACAAGTATTAATACTTTTTTATGTAAATTTACATACATACGCGCATACATATGTACAATATAAAGAGAGACTTTCAAACATAAGTCTCCACTTTGTTCGAACATTTACATGTATGAACAACAATTTTCCCGTATGTATATATGTATGCCTCTATGTATGTAAATATGTATAATAAATTGAACTGTTAAGTTGTTAAGCAAAAAATAAAGAATATCAATTTTAAATAATTTAAAACAAAGTATTAAAAAATAACTGATGTTAAGCAGGGGCGTATCTGAATTTAACAGTAGGGTTTTTAGTTTTTTATTGCAAAATTTCTCATAATTTAAGTATTTTTATAAGTTTAATAAAGGACAGTCCAATCGAAACGCACAATGTTGATCGTAAATAAAACATAACGTTTTCAAAGAATCATCTTAATATTTTATATAGAAGGATCTATGAGAATTATGTGTTGAACAAAATATCCGCCAAATGCTCGCCACGGCTTTGGTAGCACTCCTCTATCCGTCGATCCATATTTTCAATGATTCGTGAGACATAACTGCTTTATCTCTTGAATTGTACTTGGCTTATTGACGTACACTTTTTCTTCTAAATATCCCCCATAAAAGAAGCCAGCGGTGTCAAATCACTTGATCTTGGCAGCCAATTAATATCGCCACGACATGAGATCACACGGATCTGTGTCAAGTGGCACCACATATCGTCCAGGTCCATACCCACAACTTCTGACAATAAGAAGTCCGTTATCAGCTAGCGATAGCGAACACCATTTACGGTAACTACTTGGCCGACCTCATTTTCGAGGAAGTACGGCCCGTTGACGCCGCCAAATAGTCACTCTTTGTAGATGCATCGGCTTTTCAACAATTACTCGTGAATTCACATTTGCCTAAATGTGGCACTGTGGTCCATTATGCTGACCAAAAAAATCACAATGTGCACGAAATGCATTTTGATTCGAACGCTCATTTGCGCAATTAGTGAATGAACCTACACATTTATCGTGTGTAGATGGGCACCAGAACAGTACTCTCGACCTTTTGCACACTACACACCATGAAAAGTATGTAGTTGAGGTTCTTGCACCTCTCGGAAATTCGGATCATTGCACAGTTTCTGCCTCATTCTCGTCCACCGCTCTTCGCGAGCTTCCACCTATGGCTACGGAACGCTCTTTTTTTAACTACGAGGATGCTCGTTGGGCTGAGTTCAACGATTTTTTTGGGCATTTTAATTGGAAACTTTGTTTCCTTGACTCAAACGTCGATGCCATGGCAGAAATGGTGGTGAATATAATAAGGCTAGGGATGGATAGTTTCATCCCAACAAAAAAAATTTTGATTAAACCTAGAAACAAATCTTGGTTTAATCTAACGTGTAAATTGGCAGTCATATCCAGAGAGGAAGCGTTCAGGAATTGGCGCAATAACAAATGTGCCCATACTGATTTGCCTCGCAAACAGGCGAGATCTTCATGTGCCGCAGTACTTAGACGCGAAAAGGCTTTATACAAGCAGCGCCTTGGTGCTAAAGTTCTTACTTTTCCGCGTGGAAGTAAAAACTTTTGGTCATTCGTTAAAAGGCTGTGGAACAACGCTAGTTCGGTTCCTGCTCTTATAAAGAATGACCACACATTCACGAAAGGCAAACCTTTTAGCCGAAATGCTTGCAAGTAATTGTCACTTGCCGGAGAGCATTCAACCACTGCTCGAACTTGAAAGAGTATCAGTAACTATGCCTAGTATATTCTTTCGAGCCCGTGCTGTAAAAAGGGTCCATGGAAATCTCAACGTTAACAAGTCTTCTGGGCTGGATGGCATACCAGCACTGGTCCTGAAGCAGTGTTCTTCGACGCTTGCGCGTCCATTAGCTCACCTTTCCAGTGCATCACATCGCGCCGGTATTTTTCCATCTGGCTGGGAGGTTGCTAGTGTAACGCCAATCCCCAAAAGTGCGAGGCTAGTAACACTGAGAACTACCGTCCAATAGCAGATTGTTCCGCACTCTCCAACGTTATGGAGAGTATGATTAATCACCACCTTGTGGGATATCTGGAGTCCAACGATTTACTTAGCGATCGTCAGTACGGTTTCCGAAAGGGCCGTTCTACTGGTGACCTGCTGGCGTTGCTCTCGGAGAAGTGGAACAAGTCCATTCATGGTTTTGGCTAGATTAAGGTTATGGCTCTGAATATCTCAAAGGCATCTGATAGACGTTAGTACGTTAAGGTTTGACTCACAATTAATATCGTACCACCCATTATAAAAACTTAAACGTCTCGGAATGAACGTAAAAAACATAGTAGAACGAATAAATTATGCACATCTGAGCAACGATATTCTGTTCTTATTGAATATAATTTTTTATGTATGCAGAATGATGATCAGCTGTGGAATTGGGCCTTGCAACTGTTTAAATATATATAAAACGTTCTTGTTAAAAACGAAAAATTTGAATATTAAAAAAAATTACAATTGTAATTACATACATACTACCAGAAAGTATTGAGTTGACAGGGTAGAAAGAAAGGTAAAACGAAAAAGACTTAAACTACTAAATACATACACACATACAATTATTTTTCTACGGACGTCCTCTGAAATGTGGAAATATACTCTTAAACAATTGAAAACTTTATTTTTAAATTCTTCGCTTTTGAGATCATAAGCAAATTTATATTCTAAGTGAATAGAAAATTGTTCTTTCCAATGATTTATACAAGAGAATTGACAACCGTGAAGGAAATGGAAATATTTCGAACGCGATATAAAGGATAAGCTTAGATGTATAAAATGACACTTCAAATATGTCCATAAGATTGACGTAATTTTGTAGCAAGGAAAACTTGATTCTACTCCAAGTACTTCCAAGACGCCGGCAAATAACACTCTTACAAAACACACTGTTGCTTTGTCGAGGACGGAATGTGAGTCAAGGCCATGAAAAAGATAAATATTTTACTAGTATACTTACTTGCTGAAAACTACAACATGGGACAAAATTTCTCAATTTAATTTGATAAAACAATAAGAATTAAAAGGTATTATATTTTAATTAAATAAAAGGTTAAGCGGTTATTTGACTTATTTTAACCGAAAACCGGTTATTTAAAAATCGTAATTTTTCTGGTTTTTAAAAAAAGTTAAATAATCGATCTCCCTAGTACATACATGCATACATGCATACAAACACATTCATTTTTATATCTCGGGTGGGCAATCAAGTGGCTTGAATTTCAACCAGCGTTTATTTAGAATCTGGCAATACTTATGTCATTCTGTTCTGTCACAAAATTCAGTATATTTTCTCCACTGAACGAAATGAATCGATTTACACTTGAGCAGCGTTGGGATTTATTGGAAATTTATTTCCAAAACAAAGACAATTGGTCGGCAATTGCCAAAAAGTCAATAAATTTCAAAAATCATCTATGTGGATGAAGCTCATTTTCATCTTGGTGAGCAAGTTAATAAGAAAAATTGCTATTTTTGGGGCTCAGAAAACCCAAACGTGGTCTTACAAAAGCCAATGCATCCATTACGAGTGACTGTTTGGTGAGGCTTGTGGAGTGGAGGCATAATTGGCCCCTATTTTTTTAAAATTATGATGGCGCAACCATTACGGTCAATGGAGACACCTATCGCACAATGATAACCGATTTTTTGTGCCCGCTCTTCATGGTATTAATGTGAGCGATATTTGGTTTCAACAGGATGGTGCAATTTGCCACATCTCATGCAACAATCGATTAATTGCATCAAGCGTTTGATGGCCGTTTAATTAGCAGAAATGGTGATGTCAGTTGGCTGCCAAGAAGCTGCGATATGACTCCGCTGCACTATTCTCTGTGGGGCCGACAAACCAGAGGCAATTGAGCATTTTAAGGTCAACATTCGTGATGCCATTGCCGGGATACGACCACATATACTCGAAAAAGTTCTCGAAAATTGGTCCCATCGAATGTGATACTGTGAGGCCAACCGCAGCAGTCATATGAATGTAATAATATTTCATTTCTAACCGATACAATTGTACTTCACAACCAGGAAATAAATTTGGCAAAATTTCAAACCGTTTTTGTCTTATTGCATTTTTAAATTTAAACTTTTAAATGGCCCACCCTACATAAGAAGATGGATAAATTACCAAAATTTCCAAAAATATTATTATTATTATTTTTTTTAATTTAAATGCTTACTCATTAATAACAATATGCAATCAAGTGTTAAAATCATCAAATTTTTTATTAATTATTTTAAAGCCATTGAAATCCAAATATATAAGGGGAACTACCTGTGAAAGCAAACAACAATATTTTTACTAAGTTCCTTATAAATTGACTTCCCATAGTCTTAGAAATTAATACTTGTCTCGCCTTTGAGTGAAGCAGTCGTTAATTTAAAACAAGAATGTTTAAAAATATTTTAAAAATTTCCGTCGTTTTTTGCTTAATTGCTTTTGCATATGCTGGACTTAAAACTCAAGTAGCAACGCATCTATCAGATGGTAGGTAATACCCATGGGTTTTTTTGCTTGTCGCAATAAAATATATTAATTTTGGTTTTATATTCCAAGAATATTTAGATAAACTCAACACAACGCCATTTGTGCGCGTAGGCAATAAACTGTATCATTTTGGTCAAAGCAAGGTGAGTCCAAAAGATTTCCAGTGATATAAAATTTTAATGTTTTAATGTATTTATATTGATTTAATAGGTCACTTGGTTTAAAGCATTTTTAGTATGCCGTCTAATTGGTGGTGTTTTGGCTTCTTTCGACTCTCAGGAAGAATTGACAGAACTATCTAATTACTTGATTGCAAATTATCCTATTGATCGTTGGTGGTGGCTTTCTGGTTCTGATTTAGATAATAAAGGTGATTATTATTGGTATGGTACAGGTAAAAGTTTTGGTTACGTTGACTGGTCCTCTGGACAACCAGATAATGCAGGCCGTGAAGAGCATTGTGTACATTTGTGGCTTAAAACAACAAAATATCAAATGAATGATTGGAAATGTGATCGACAGGCCTATTTTATTTGTGAAGCTGATACGCCAAAGACTGTTGTGATTAGTGTATTTTAAATGGCACTAATTTAATAATGACTAATTATTTAAAACACATGTATACTTTTTTAATATACTGTATACTAATTTCGTAAATAAAAATGTAAAAAAAAATAAATCATTTGTATAAAACTTTAAATTCAGTCGATCAAGACCAGCGTTCGGCAAACTTATATTAATGCGTTCTACAATATGGTAGTAATTTGAGAGTCACTCACTCAGGCCACTTTGCACTGTACTTTTCCACTTATTTTCTCTTTACCTCTCTTTGTTTATTTTGTGCTTATTTTCTCCTATGCGTGTGAGTGCGTACATGTCAAAAGAGAAGAGAAGAGTTGCGCTTTGCGTGAAACTGATCTAGACCGAAAATTTGATACTTTAAATTATATCTTTATAAATCATTAAAAAAAACTATCTTAAGCATTACGTCATAACTACATGTTACTTAAGAGTAAGCAGAGTTGGCAAAAACTTGGTTTTTTTTAATAACCCAACCCACCGGATTTTATTTGATTTTTGTTGGGTTTCGTTGGGTATTATAAATGCTTCCAAATTTCGTTCAAGTCAACAATATTTGTTGTTTGTTTATACAATCACGTTGTTTTAGTATTTATAATAAAATTTTGCATCTTAGTTGGATAAAGGCGTCATTGTGTACTATGAGCTGCTAAAACTGGGTGATCGAAGCAGACTGCAATTTCTCCGTTTGAATCATGCATTATGAGAAAAACGGCCGGAATATAAAGACAAATATATTTAAGTTATTTGTTTGCATGATAACACCCGACCTTATGTCGCAAAGGTTTCAAAACAATTATTAGAAACCATCAAATGCTGCATATCATATTCTCCGAACATTGCTCCATTGACTGTTGCGACGGATATAATATACTCACACCTCTTTATACGGGCTTACTTTACATGGCATATGCCTATAACGATCTGTTTGTATTATGGAACACATTTGCTTTGAGTGCAAATTACCTCATTTTACAGTTAAAAACGTGGATTTTCCGTTTTTTTTTTTGTTTTTAAAGTATAAGGGAAAAAGGCATTTCAATTTACGGCCTATAATTTCAGAAACTATCCAGTCCGTACAAAGAGGTATGGGTTTATCTTTTAACATGTCACCGAATCATTCCCTTTGTAGGAATACAAAATCGGTTTCAAAGTTGGAGCGCCTTGAAAGAGTAGAAGTTTATCTTAGACGGGACTTAGAATTGACAGTGATTTGATAAATCTGTTATTTCATTATCTCTTTGATGTCCAAAACGGAATAAATAAATTTGTAGTTCCAATACGTAAATTACACCTATTTTTGTTGTAAATAAACTACAAAAACCTTTAAATAGAATACCCAATAAAACCCTGGTGGGTATAATTGCGTTACCCAATGGGTTGCCAACCCTGAGAGTGACCCTGTTATTAAATTGGTCTGCAAGAATAAATAAATAAGGAAGGAAAAATTTCATTGACTTTTTAAGTCAGTTACACAGGTATACAGGGTTTTAGATCAGATCAATAAATAGTCATTTCTAAAGGTATTTGTGGCGCTGAATTCAAGTATCTTCTTCTTCTTATCAAATAATTTCTTAAGATGTATCGGAATTTGCTTACATTCGGTCCACAACTCTGCGTTTGATATTGTAAAGGGTAGGCAATTTAAAAGTTTAAGTTTGAACCAGCGCTTATTTAGAATATGGCAATAATTATGTCATTTTTTTCTGTCACAATATTCAGTATATTATCTCCACCGAACGAAATGAATCGATTTACGCTAGAGCAAGGATGGGATTTGTGGGATATTTTTGGATGAATCTCATTTTCATCTTGGTGGGTGCGTTCATAAGCAATATGGCCGTATTTGCGGCTCAGAAAACCCAAACGTGATCTTACAGAAGCCTATGCACCCATTACGAGTGACTTTTTGGTGCAGCTTTTCCAGCGGAGGCATATTTGGCCCATATTTCATATTTCGCAACCATAACGGTCAATGGAGACACCTATCGCACCATGATAACCGATTTTTTTGTGCCCGCTCTTCATCGTATTGATGTGGACGATGTTTGGTTTCAAGGGGATGGTGCAACTTGCCACAATCGATTTATTGCTTTAGACGTTTGACGGCCGTTTAATTAGCCGAAATGGTGATGTCAGTTGGCCGCCACGAAGCTGTGATTTGACAAAGACAAGTATTATGCCGACAAACCAGAGACAATTGAGCATTTGAAGACCAACATTCGTGATGCCATTGTCGAGATATGACGCCTTGCCCTCGAGAAAGTTCTCGAAAATTGTTTCGATCGAATGGGGTACTGTGAGACCAGCCGCGGCAGCCATATGAATGAAATAAATTTCATTTCTAAGCGGAAAAATAGTACTTTTCAAACCGTTTTCGTTTTATTGCATTTTTAAATTTAAGCTTTTAAACTACCCACCCTATATTTGTTAAACAGATCTTGAGGATCTTTCTTATACTCCTGTTGATAAAAGTTTGGAGTTTTGTATATAGTGTCTTTGTCATCAGCCACGTTTCGCACCTGTACAGCAGAACCGGTTTTCATTCAAGTTAAACAACCGATTTTTCATACCGGTTGATATAGAGGAGAATCTCCAAATTTATCATAGCTGTGAAAAGGCACCTTTGAGTCTTAGATATTCTGCTCACGATATCACTTTAAGCACCGCCATCTGACGAGATTACACTACTAATGTGGCTAAAAGACTTGAAATTTTCTTTTTGAAGTTCTAGTTTTCAAGATATTGAATGAAATAATTTTTTACAACTTTTGGCAGTAAATGTCAATTTTATTCAATGAAAAGAGAAAATATAGAACTGTAGAGCAGTCTCACTGAGTCATTTGTATTGTTTGGGATCTGTTTTACGTGTTAGAGTCCAACAGTAGTGGCTTATCATGCCCTTGTTCCAAAATCCTTGATATCGTGTTCTGATTTATACTAAATCATGGTGTAGTTGTTCTCCTTGCTCGTCATTCGCATCACCTATCATCATTATCATTCTGACCATCATCCTTAATGTTTCTGTTGCCTTCCTTATGAACACTAGCAGATCTGAAACCCTTATAGTGGATATGTCTGCCAATGAGACCCTATGTCTTCCAAAACATCTCCTAACAAGAAGTCCACATTCACACACTATCTGTTCTGCTGTTTCTAATGCTTGTGAACACAGTCTACTGATATCCACATCCGTAACCGCTATCCTTTTCAAATCACATAACTCGTAAAAAAAACCGTCAGGAGTCGCATCACCTAAATACTTATAAAAAAACGAGATGGAAATGAGACATTAAGAAACATTCAAGCTCCAAACTTACGATGATTTTGCAACAAACTGTATTTCCGGTTCTGTAAACAGTGAATTTTATTTGGGTGTCAAGACATTTCCACTCTTCTGCTTTTGTTTCGATAAATTCAAATCACGAATCAAGCTATTCAGATTATATTGCAACATTATTATTATCGCTCGATAATGAACTCTTCATCGGTGCTGAACTGAAAGTTCCCACTAAATTTGCACTCATACCTTGACAAATTGGCAAAGGGTACGTAAAAGGCTCGTACGGGAGGACTTTAATGACTCGTCAGAATATGTACACTTTGCTAGTTTTTCTTGGCATTTAGACCGACCACATATTAAATATATTTGTCTTACAGAGTTAAAGAACGTGGGACCTAGTCCCCATACAGGTCAACGTAAACATTGCGGACAGCTGGCGAATCAAGTAGTGGCTTCTGCATACTTTCCATTAGATGAAGTTGGACCTCCCCGGAAACTATTGGACTACTGTGGCGGGCAGAGACTGCCACCGTTACTGGTATGCGATGCCAACGCTCACAACACAGTATGCGGCAGCACTGACGTTAATACTCGAGTTGAATACGTGTTTGAATATTTATTAGAATCAAATTTGGAAATAGGAATAACGTTAAACCAAACTCTGGTCTTGGGTATATACCAACAGCCTGGAGAAAAGCGAGAGTGGTGTTCATTCCCAAGATAGGTATGAGGGATGTAGCCACATCCGAAGTTCTTCAGACCAATTAGAATCACATCTTTTATAATGAAGACATTTGAATATGTTGTGGGCACCTATAAAAAATGCCGGCTTTTGCAACGCGTGCCACTACATCCTGGGCAGCACACTTACAGAGCAGGCAAATCGACAGAAACGGCTATCGTGAAACTATTAGCAGCTATACAGAAACCCTTGGAAGACAAGGAGATTGCTGTATGTGCTCTCCTAAGCACAGAAGAGGTCTTTGATTACACTTCTCATGAATATATAGAGAAGGCGCTGGTAGGAAGGAGAATGGACTCTACTATATCCAGATAGATTGCAGAGGTCCTTCATACTAGATCTGCGGAAACTAGTGCAGAGAACATCACTACAAGTGTCAGCATTGCTAGAGATTGGCCACAAAAGCGGGAGTTGCTGATGAGCTTTTAGGAACACTATCATTGACTGCCAGAACTATGCAGACGAGTACCATTCACTGGGAAAAGAAAACTTCCAAGGTGGAGGAATATTCAACGAATGGGTGAGGAAATACCACCAAGGAAGGAAGTTAAATATCTAGGAATAGTACTGGAGAGTAAGCTGACGAGAAAGACTCAAGTGCAGTCTGTCTCAAGAAAAACTACTCATGTGCTTATGCTGTGGAGGCTTGCAGGGAGATCTTGGAGTTTTAACCCAAGAATATTATACTGGACATATATCATGATGGTCAGACCGATTGTGACATATGGGGCCGTTGTATGGGCGGTAAGAACGAGTTTTGGAACAGCCCAGGCAGAGCTTAATCAGCTACAAAGATTAGCGTGCATAAGCATAACTGAGGCAATGAGAACTTGTCCCACAGCTGCAGTTGATGTTCTAGTTCGCCGCATTTGGCAGTGAGAAATAGAGCCATAGAGACCATGACAAGGATAATGGGAGTTGAGTTGGGTACGAGGTCATGTGGGAGTTAACCCGCTTAGCCGAGTGATTTATTACTCCCTACTGGCTGTCCTATGGACAGGATTTTGTGAAAAGCTTAAGGTCAAGACTTAGTAATAGGAGTGAGTGGCCATCCCACTTTGGAGACTGCATACTCCTTAGAGAAGGGACCACTTTATGGTATACGGTTGGGTCAAAGACGGAAAGTCGTGCAAGGGCTGGAGTGTTTGGCCTTGGGAGGGAAAATCACGCCAGCATATTCCAGTCGGTAGTTTATGCAATTGAGAGATGAGCTCAATTTAACCTGCAGAGAAAATATAGAGTATCTGGGTAAACTGAACCAGATGGGCAGAGACAATAAGGTCAGCTTATGGCCTAGAAGGGCATACTCAACAAAAATGAGGATAATGCATAGGAATATCCACAGACATCCTGAGTATACTGATTAGGCCTTTCGCCGGATATTGTAGGCTAAATGGACGTCTGAGTAATATAGGATTAGTATAAAGCTGGATGTGTAGGTTCTGTGATGAGGAAATTGAATCACCAAAGCATATAATGGGTATATGTGAGGCATTGATGCACTCTAGGAGAAAGTCTCTGGGTGCATATCAGATTCTAGGTAGGGAGTTATCGCGGTTGGTACGAATCGACATCCTGAATTTCGTAAGATATACAAGGTTGGGAGATATATTATAGGGAATCCCTATGTATCGGGCGAGTCATCTATTGGTTTAAATTTGATACTTATGTGATTTTATTCTGTCACAATATTCAGTTATATTATCTCTACTGAACGAAATGAATAGATTTACGCTTGAGCTACGTTGGAATTTATTGGAATTTATTTAAAATTAAATTAAAAATCATCTTTTTGGATGAAGCTCATTTTCTTCTTGGTGGGTACGTTAATAAGCAAAATTGCCATATTTGGGACTCAGAAAACCGACTTTATTTTGTCCAATAGTGTACATTGTAATAGAACGCGATACGTAATTTTGAAACTGAGAATATTAATAACCAGTCAGCTATGAGCACAAAAATCCTTAATCAGAATTGACAATAAACTCAGATATAACTGCCGCAGAAATGAATGATTTCTTCCGAATTTTTTCTACGATAAAGAGAGCCAACTACAGACCGAACTTGTGCCATTCAGCTGCATTCATTGACTATCTTTTCGTACCTTATAAAAATAGAATTTTTTTTTGTATAATTAATATTTTTAAATTCTCTAAATAAGTAAAAAAATTTTTTTTTACCAATACCCATCAACCTGCATTTCATTTTAAAATGGAATTTGAATTTTTTTTTTTTGCGCCAAGATAGAATAATAATACAAATAATTTTGTTTTATAACATTTTTTTTTAAATATACATATATTTATGTAAATCATTCAAAAAATACATTCTTTTACATTCTAATAGCATGTACAAAAATAAAAAATTTGAGATATTTTGTTTTTCTTTTTCAATAAAATTTTCTAGAATAAAATTTGAAACAATAAACAAATTTAAAATAATTTCTTAATATTTCTTTTTTTTACAAATAACAGTACAACACAAAATTTTGCGTTTGTATGTCTAACAAAAAACAATTTAACAATTTAAGCAGTGCATGTACAAAATGTATATAAACAGTATTTTATATATATGTATACGAGTATATGTTTTTACAAAATAAAAAATTAAATTCATTTCTTTACACAAAGTTCAAACATATTAATAAAACAGAAGAAACACAAAAAAAAAAGAATTAATTAAATTGCGGGTCTTAGTCTAACAGAACTTATTCTACGGTAACGGATTTGGCCAAGTTGCGCGGACAATCAACATCACAGCCACGTAAAACAGCGATATGGTAGGAGAGCAACTGCATAGGAATGACGGTGAGAATACCTTGAAGACAATCTACAGTACGTGGAATTTCTAAGCTGCGAGAACAGAATGATTTAGTTTCTTCATCGCCCTCTTCGCATATAATAATGGGACAGCCTTTGCGTGAGGTAACCTGTTGCAAAGCGTTCATACATTTGACATAGACGGGATCACGTAACACGATCATAAGCACAGGCATAGAGTCATCGACTAAAGCTAAGGGGCCATGTTTCAGTTCGCCAGCCATTATACCTTCACTGTGCATATAAGTCAATTCCTTCACTTTCTACAGAAGAAGAAAAAGAGGATTTTAAGCATATTTTGTTGTAGTTGTTGCTGTTAATCTCATAAAAACTTACCAAAGCACCTTCCAAGCAGGTGGCAAAGTTATAGCCACGACCCATAATTAAAAGAGATTTGTGTTGATATAAATTTTTGGCCAGTTCTTGTACCCGGGAATCCAATTTTAAAACTTGACGAATTTGATGCTCCAAATTAAGTAGAGCGTCAATGATTTCCAAACGTCTTTGTTGCAAAGACAAACGATCTTCTGACATTACCAAAGCGAACATAACCAATGAAATAAATTGAGAGGTATAAGCCTTAGTCGAGGCTACACCAATTTCGGGACCGGCATTAATATGTACACCACAGTGAGATTCACGACAAATGCTACTGCCAACTGTATTAGTAATGCCAACAATTAAAGCACCACGTTGTTTGCAGTAACGCAAAGCCATTAAGGTATCAGCAGTTTCGCCCGATTGGGAAATGAAAAAACAGACATCATCACGGAAAATGGGTGTATTGCGATCGAGGAAATCTGAAGCTAACTCAACCATAACTGGTAATTCGGTAAGCTCTTCCAAAAGCTGACGTGTAGCAACGGCACTATGATACGAAGTACCACAACCAATTAGCATCAAACGACGGCAACGTTTAATTTCAGGAATATAATCTTTAATACCACCCAAGACCACGGACTTTGTATCGAAGCGCACACGACCACGCATTGTATTTACAACTGATTCGGGCTGTTCGAAAATTTCTTTCAACATAAAGTAATCATAGTTGCCTTTCATAATTTGTTGAATTTCCATTTTTAAAGTGGTAATTTCACGTGCATGAGGATCATCTAAGCATTTTTTAAGACGATGAATACTGAGGGCACCATCACGTACAGCTGCTACATCATCATCCTGTAAATATTAAATGATTTAGGATTGTTTCTTAAATGAAATAGTACTTGATAGTGCTTACCTCCAAATAAATGACACGATTGGTGTGTTCAATAACAGCTGAGGCATCCGAGGCAAAGAAATATTCGACTTCCTTATCCAAAGGCATAAATTCTGAGGTACTTTCAGAACGTGGCAACACTGATAAATCACGATTTTGCATATGGGGACGATGGTCTTTTATTATTAATATTTAATTCAACAATTGGTTTGTGGTATGATGAGATAATAATTTAGATGATGAGAGTAGAGTAGCAAATGTATCAGTTATTGCAGAAGTGTTGTCATATTTATGATAAATAGTGATTTGGTAGATTGGTAGCAATAAATATTTCATATTGATTTATTGATTTATACGAGTATAAATTGTTTGTATTTTTATAAGGAAGCAAAAAGCAGTCGATATGTTTATATTTGTATTTTTTTAATATTTACAACATTATTATCAAATGTCGTTATAATATTATATAAAGAGATATACATTAAGTTGCGATGCGATACGATGCGATACATTACAATACGTAGCGTTGAATTACGTTGTCAAATCGTATTATGTAGCATTTTATGTTTCATAAGTTGTTGGTTATTTTTATATAATTTTTTTATAGCAGTATATATAAATCCAATATTTCCACAATCCATTATCCATATGTAGATTTATATAATATTTGTTCATCGATTGGCAGTCAAATAGATATGTGTGGGTTTTGTTTTATTTTAATATGGAAGATTTTTTATAATGAAATTAAAATGATAAATTAGCATTAAAATTGTAAATAAAAAATACCAAAATAATTCTACACTCAAACTCTATGTATATATACAAATTTAATCAACCAAATCCAATTAATAATATATTTTAAAATTTAACCCAACTTATATAAAAACTAAAACGTTTTTTCAACAAAATAAAAACTTTTATATTTAAAATATGTACAAAACAATTAAAAAAGTGCATACAGTATATAAATACATATTAATACAAATGAAAAAATTTATAAAAATTTTAAATTAAATGAAAAATTAGTATGATATTAAACACTGATGATACTTAGAATAAATAAAACATTTATATAATAACACATAATAGAGTAAATAAAATGAGTATGAAAAATTAACAGCATTAAATACGGATGAAACACTGAACATTTTATGAAATTCCAAACAAATTTTAAGTATAAAAATGCTTAACTAAGCGCAAACTAATATAAAAATAAAGCTGTTTAGTAAAAAGGCGGAACAGTTCAAAATGATAGCAAGTATGCGAAAAATTAAAAGATTATTTGACTAAAGAGACAGTGTCAATTAATGGTCCTCGTTAAAGACCAATTTGAAATGAATTTCTGCTCTCATATTTCGAGAACAATAATATGTTCGTGCATTTTTTTTTTTCACCATTTTATTCAATCAATTAAGACCAATATTTAAAATGCGCTAAGGACAAATAACATAGGACATTATAACAGTACTAAAGTAAACCGTCACGCGTTGCTGGGAGTCTTTGTGTTTTATACTTATAAAATGTATTCCTAACAAGAAAAATTTAAAGGAATGCTAACATTTAATATATAAAATACACACCATCACAAAAGGACAACTTATTTATATATATAGTAGTGGAATAAAGTATGAAGTCAGACCACAGCATGTTGTTCTAACTTTTATGGAGCAGGTGTTGTTTTCGTTTGCTGAGAAAAGACACATTTCAAGCACTGTTATCCATAAGTCTAGCCTCCCTAAGTTTTTTGCCTATTGGTGATTTGAAACAGGAGCACTAAGTTTATTTTTTAGGCTATTTGATGACTTAAAAGGTTTAATCTTTGAGGTACGAATTGAAAGTTTATCCAAACCGACAGTTGTTCCACGCTTTCTTACATTAGCCTTTGCAGTTCTCCTTTATTGTCGCTCTTGATGGTCTGAACAATTTTCCATTGATAAAACCTCAATACAACAAATTTTATGACATATTATAGAAAACAAGAAAGTGTCCCTATTATTTGTTCGAACACTGTATATAGATGAGAGTACATTGCATATGGTATATAGTAAATAGCTTTTACCCGGTTTGCTTTGAGCCATACCCGCTTATCAAATCTCTTCCGCTTTTTGACTGATATGCATAGATAACGAAACTTCAACTGTTACCGCTTTCAGTACATGTAAAATTCTATATGTAGTATGAGCGGCAGTTGCCACGCCCACCTTTCGAATTTCGCCCAGTTGTTAATTGACTGATGTGTCCTGTCTAAGAGGCTGTTTAAATTAAATTTAGATGAAAATATTGTGTACCTGCATGGCACCGCCAAGTTAAAAAAAAAACCATCAGTGAAAGTACACCAATCCTACTCATGCATTGGTTTGTAATCGTCGTATGGTTCTCGATTTATAAAATGACGAACGTAGAACAACTTAATTTTATATATGTATCGGATTAGCCATCTATTGGCTTAAGTTTGAACCAGCAGTTATATTGAATCTGGCAATACCTATGTCCGTCTATTCCTTCAAACAAAATTCAGTATATTATCTTCACTGAACGAAATGAATCGATTAACGCCCGAGCAACGGTGGGATTTATTGGAACTTGTTCGGAAATTGCAAAATAAAAATTAGAAAAATTGCAGAAGACATCTTTTCGGAAAAATGCTCATTTTCATCTTAGTGGGTAACTTAATAGCAAAATTGCCGTATTTCATGGTATTGATGTGAACGATGTTTGGTTTTAACAGGTTGGTGCAACTCATCTCATACCACAATCAATTTATTGCGTCAAATGGTGATGTCAGTTGGCCGCCAAGAAGCTGCGATTTGATACCGTTGGACTATTTGCTATGGGGCGCCGTTATGTGTTATGCCGACAAACCGGAGACAATTGAACATTTTAAGTCCAACATTCGTGATTCTAATGCCGAGATACGACGCCATATACTCGAAAACTGGTCCAATCGAATGCGGTAGTGTAAGGTCAGCCACGTCAGCCATATGAATGAAATAATATTTTATTTCTAACCGGAACAATAGTGCCTCACAACAAAAAAAAAAATAAATAAATAAATAAAATGGCAAAATTTTACGCCGTTTATGTTTTATTGCATCTTAGAATATAAACTTTTGAATGACCCACCCTATATATATACATAGATTGTTAATGCAACGCCTTAAGAAATCAGTTGAGAAGTCAAAAGTTACGAAGTATTACGGGTAGCAAAGCATAAACACTAAGAAAGCCATAATCCATGGAATACCTTAAATCGCTATCGTTTTATATAAGGGGTGTTTCAAAACACTACAACAGTTATCATGAGCCATCCTGTAACTACTTGACAGATGACAATTAAAAACTACGCCACTAATAAAAATGGAAATTAACTTTTTAAAATTCACGACAAAATAAGCTAAAATTACGCGATCATAGTTTTCAGAACAAAATCACTTTTGGATCACCGTAAAGCATCTTCTAGACCAACAATTTTGAAATTTCTAGAGAAATTTGAGTTGTTGAAACAAGCTAGTGATGTGCAGAAATGAACTCGTGTACTTCACTCAAGAATATCTGAAAATATTGCTGTTGCTCACAGTTTTGAGGAAAACCCATATTTGTCCACTTATCGTCGATCTTTGTAATTTACGTTCCACAAACGATTTTAACATGCATCATATTTCGTACTTAAGGCATTTAAAGTTCAGTTAACAGAAGAACTCACGTCAACCGACTATCAACAATATCGGGCACTTAAATGAATCAAACTAATTTGGAATTTCATTGAAAAATAATCTTGAGTGATGAGGCCTAGTTTAACCGCAGAGGCTATGTTAGCCTTGATATGCGTTAAACTAATCCGAAATTTCATCAAAAAATCATTTTGTGTGATAAGAACCTCGAAAAAGTATTGTTGCTGAAAAGCTTCTCTATCCTTAAGATATGAATGTTTGATATGGTTTTTGTCCTAGCGGGGTCATTGGATCTGACCTTTTGGAAAATAAGTTTAAAGCAAGTGCTACAACAACGACAGATAACGAACGTTGGCTGCTTTGCAAGAAAAGTTTCTCGATTGGTGATTTCCCGAAGTGCTATATACCATATCCCACAATCAATTTAATGGCCTCAAATTTGTAAATCCTTAATTTATCTAGGCCATAAAGCCGCAAGTTTGCGAATTGGTTATAAAAAAGTTCATGACAAAAATATAATCCAAAAAGCGTAGCCGTGAAGGCCATTTGTTTGATATTGTTTTCCATTATCAGTGGCATACCCACCCTTCAATATGATCGCTTATATGGTGAAACCTTTTATAGAAAGCCTATAAATTTATTTGGTCAATCTAGACGAAAATAAAATAATGAATCAATATTAAGCAAATAATTTACTGTCCATTGTTGAATTTTACAAAAATTCTAATTTGCTAAAAAGCGTAAATATTAGCTTTAATATGCACTAAACCATTTCGAATCGTTAGATTTGTAAACTTTCAAAATGTTATTAAAACTTCGCTATTGTTCAAATTGACCATATATAGTATAACTAAAATAGAAAATTTCTATATTCATGTTGGTGCCATAAATCTGTTAGTATTTATTTTACATTTTATTTTTTATGTAAACATGGATTTATATTAAAACAATGTACAACTTTTTATATGTTGATTTTAGTGAATTTTTTTTTTTTTTTTTTTGGTAAAACTCGACTAAAATTTATGGCAAAATATTAGTAAAAAAATTAGCATATACAGGCAGTTAATTAATTAAACAGGTGTTTTCATTTAACCAGAACTTATTTTATAAAAAAATAAGTGTTTTTGTAGTTTGTATATTGTAGGAAAACAAATTAGCGTAACAGGCATTTTTGTAAAAAAAAAATTGGTCTGGTCTAACTGTATATAATAATAATAATTTCCGTTAAAAATGACCTACAGCTTAATGCCGGCTACGAACGGCAAATACATAAGAGAAGTATTTAATAGTGATAGTTAATACTCATAACCAGCGTTGCAAGCACGAAATTGATTTCCTACCAAAAAATTTTTTTAATTCTACAAAAACCGTTCGTAGTCTTACAAAAATTCGTGTAAAAAGTTTTAAAATACTTTTTTTTTTGTTGAAATCAAAATTTTATTTAGTTACCCAGCGTGTTGGTTACACATTAAAATTGTTTCCTGCAAGTGGCAATATATTCGTATTCTACATACTTTACCCTGGGTATCGAAGAAGTTTATTATATTCGAGTGTGACGAAAAACAAAGTTTTGGCGTAAATTAGTTCCTACATAAAAACCTGATACCACCGATACAGTAGGGATCTGGACAAATTTGTTATCGTTTAGCGATGCTTATCGGTGACTGAGGTTGGCTTTTTATTTTTTACTGCAACAACTAGGCATCGATTCACATATTTCAACATACTTGAAGATAATTCCAAGTATTTTGTGAAGAAATATTAGTCTTTTTGAAGCCGGTACATCTATAAAGGCAGGGTAAATAGTATCTGATCAGAAAGACATTATGTTATTACCAGGGAAGCTAAAAGTTTGCTCTTAAAAAACTGTTTTATGCGCTAAAAATCCGATAGTATGATCGTAAAATTTAAAAAATATGCTCTAAAAACAAAACAACTCAATTAATATAATTTGCATAGATTTAAAGTAAGCTATGGTATAAGTTGGGGGGTGGAGTGGTGTAGCGGTTAGAGCGCACGCATAATAACACAAACGACCCAGGTTCGAGCCCCAGCAGAAGATACGACGAAGAAAAAATTTAATTGTTTTTTCGAATGCTTAATAACAAAAAAAGCTTTAACTTCCCTCCAGACAACTCCATCTAAAAATAAAAAATAAATAAAAAAGCCCCCTGACCTTCCCGCATTCCGCTGGCAATGATGACATACATCAGACGAATGATCAGGAAAAACACGCCACCTACTGGGAAAAAACTACAATGCTAAAGTAAAAATCACCACCAATTAGCAGGGATCTTCACCACTACACAAAAAAAATCATATGGAGGAAGCTACAGCGGATTAGTCATCTACTTAGCTAGAACTATCAAATTGATTAAAGGAACTGAAACAAAGCAATAGATGCTTTGTGCAAAGCCAATATGCACCCTAGAGCAGTGGCGGAGAAAAAAAAATTGTATAAGTTAGCAATATAAAAAACAACACAACAGAACAAAAACCAAATATGTACTTGAATTTCCAAAGAGAAAATCAAAGTTTTCAAATTTCTAATTTTTGGTAAAATAAAGCAGAATTTTTTATTGATATTAGGTTTGTTTACGTACTCAAATATTTTTAAAAACTTGTAGAAATTTTTAAAAGTTTTTACTGGATAGTTTTTGTTTACACAAATAGTCAGTATGGTGAGAGGAAAAAAAAGAGTAAAATGATAGTTCGATGCAAGAGAACTTACTGGTTTTTACTGGATAAATTTTTGCAAGGAAAAATTTGTAAGATACATAAAAAACTGTAGATAAAATTAAAAAAACCTTTTAAAATAAATTAAAATTTCTTTCTTTAATTTATAAAGAAGATTAAGTATAAAATTACTACTTATTACTTATTTACGTATTATTGTTTATTATTTATTTATTAATATTACTTATTTATACTTATTTATTTATTGTTTTTTTTATTTCTCAATCAGCTGTTTTCACTATCTTACTAATTCTTCTTGTATATCCGTTTGCGTACCTCTCTAGATATATTTAATTTTGAGAGTAAATTTTGTCTTACTCTCTGTATATTTCTTACTAAGTAATTTTTACTAAATTTTACTAGAAAAGTACCCAAAGAGACCTATTGACTTTCTTTTATTGCTGGGAGACTTTTATAGATTGAAAATGTCAATGTGGGCATATTTTAAGACTGGATTGATCAAGTCTTTCGCTTTTTACTATAATCTGTCTCAGATAAGTTTTAATATTAAATTTTGAATTACAATCTTTCATCTCATCTGATCCACTAATGCTAGGCCATTGGTTCGCAGTTTCTTTAAATAACTTTTCAATGAAACCGAAGTTTAAATCAATAAAAGTCAATTCATTATTTGTATTTACTATCTTAGATCATCTATTGCCATTTCAATGTATTGACATCATTACAACATATTTTTATAATTGTAAGCGTAGTAACAGACGGTTGCAAGACAAGCTCCCCAACGAGCTCTAATTAGTTAAGACAGCAATGGAAGGTCTGGCTACATTTCATTTAAAATTTTAGGTCTATTTGAAGCTTTGAAGGACACTTTCCACAAATTTGTAATGACTTTGTTTACATTTTCGTATTGATCTATATACGTTGGCATAAACCATGCAGTCCATGAGTAGAATATGTATCATGCGTTGGTTTAGCGTAAAACACCTTTATGGTTTTGGCAGCTTTTGCCATATATTGCGCAGCGACTGCTACAGACAGCAAAATCAAATTTTTATTTAATTTTACGTCCAATATCTTCACCAACTTGTCAAAAAGTTGTGAATTTGTAAAGCGATTGGTTTTGTCCAAAACAACTGTGTTCATTAAGAATTACTGAGTTGATGCTTGTTTGCCACACTGTAGAACATTTACATTTGCGATATATTTTTCCAATGGCGTCAAATGTTTTTCTACTGAAATCCATAATCTTCGAAGCATTTTGGGTAAATTTTTTGACATACAAACATACATATTTTGAACGTTCAGCGCTTTCTTGATTGCACCTTATAGTTTATATGGTTTCCAAAAATTGTTTTAGATCCTAGTAAGTGAAAAGAAACTTAATTCAGATATAGGTCGCGGAATAAATTTTAATTGAATATAACTTAAAAATTCCATGACTTGGTCAAAATTGAAAACAATAATTTTGTCTTCACTGCAAAAATATTTGCGCTAAAAAAGTTTAAAATACTTTTTAAACACAAAAAAAAAAATACCTGAAGTCATGCTCTTAAAACTGAGATATGTAAAAAATGCATTTATGAGCAAAATATGCAAAAATACACACTAAGAAACTGATTCCAAAATTCTTAAAAATTTATGGAACGGATAAATGCATTCGACTTGTCCGGTTGCATGAGAAAAAACATGCAATTGCATATTTTTGGTTTCCCTGGTTATTACACTTTGAAATATTTTTTTAACAGTGTCAAAGTTACATTTTTTTTCAAATTATGTACGATGTTTTTGAGAGAAAAAAATCTACGAAAAATGTGAGAAAATAACAACAAACCAACGAAGCTAACAAATTGTTTTTAAACATCAAAAAACTATCAATTTTCATCCGATGTGCCCAGAACGGAAACGCTGCTTATAAGCAGTTACTAGCTAATGTTATGAACTGATACTGCATCCAAAAATTTGGATATTTATACACACCATACATTCCTTCATATTAATTTAGAAAAATAATGTAAAAAGAATTCATAAATTTCCAGTCAATCAAACTAACATTCCTTATATATTTCGTTATATTGTTCAAATGATTTGGGAAGAAAATAAATTACATTTGATTCAAATTCATAACTACTGCAAGAGCTCATACATACCTAAATACATACATACATATGTATATAAAGTTTATTTGTACAGTGAAACTTCAGTATAACGAAAAACTTAATATATCGAATTTTTTCCGAGTCCCTTGAAAAAACACCTTTATTGCAAAGCTATTCATACAAAAATGCACTAAAGCTGTAACGAAGAAAATCTGAGCTATAGAACTTCTATTAACGAAGTATTCGTTCAAAAGCATCTGTACAATGAAGTCAGAATGAAGTAGAATGGGAAAGTCCCGGTCTTAAAACAACGAAATCTAAATGTGTTTCCAAATGCATATTCAAAACCTTTATATAGCGAAGTATTCATTCAAAAGCCTTTATACAACGAAGTCGGTATAAAGAAAAATTAAATTTTAAGCAAAAAGGAAAAGTCCTGTTAAATATTGATAAATGCATTCGAAGCATGCTTGAATGAACTAAAATTACACAATCTTTTATAAAAATTAAAAAAATAAATAAATAAATAAAAATTAAAACACATATGTATTTCATTTTTGATTTAGAGAATTATTATTTTCATGATTCGTTATATCAAAGTTCCACTCTACTTCAAACCCGAATAAATAAACATTCATTGTTTAACAAAACATTTACCAAATCATTGGCTTGAATTATTGGTATTGCTATGGTTATTGATAATTTTTTTTTTTTTTTTTTGATTGTTATTATTGATTGGCACTTTAGTTAAATAAATAAACGTTCAATTAAATAAATACTAAAAACCTTAGAAATTATATACACATAAACGAGCAATTAAATATATATTTCTAAATATTTGTTGTTTGTTTTTGTTTTTAATAAAATAAAATATATTACAACTTAAATTTATTGTTATTTTAACTGAAAATATTTTTTGTAGATATTTAGTTCTTTTAATTTCATTATTTAAAATTAAATTAAAAAACAATTGTTTACAAATTCATATTTTATATACATAAATAAATATTTGAAATTTATCTTGCTTTTGTGTTTTTCATAGAGTATTTGTAGTTTTAAGTAAGAAAAAAAAATTTATTTCATTAGTCATATTCTCTTTGCTTAAAAATATCTCTTAGAAAAATTTCAAAATGAATGCCTTTTAATTACTTTGGTGTGTAAATATTTTGCGAATTTGTATGTAAATTTCTATTTGGAAAAAAAGAACAAAATCATTTTCGGCCGTATTCATACAGAAAATCAAGCAAGTGTCTATCATCAGTATGATCTTTTTATACACTTGCTTCTATATTTGTTAAGCACAGATCAATAATCTTTAAGCATTGACTAATTTGATTTGTGTCAGTGCTTGTCAGTTTGTTGGTCTGAGCTTGCTAGATTATTATTATGAATACGGTTGTTAGTATACATACTGTTCTGATATGGAAGTGTAGTTAAAGTCGAAATTAGTACAGATTGAGTTATTGTTTTAGAAAGTTCATAGAAGTCAAGACGCTTAATTGTATTCAATCCATTGTTTTAAATATCTATTTTTGCCAATTTTATAGGCGTTTACTTTTTAGTTTAAGTCTTTTGAAACGATATTGCATTTGTCAAAACATCTTACGTGCACATAGTATTTTTATATATATTCCACTTCTTCATGCTATATAATGTAAATTGACTTAAATTAAGTAATTGCGAATATCTCATAACTTCATTTATTGAACTAAGCTCTTCATAGATATATAAAAATGAATGCGTGGTGTGGTATCTGAAGAAAGTAAAAGTTTTGGTGTTATCTATCCATATCGGCCCAAAAAAGGGGGAGATTTAGTAAGTGGATATAGCAATTAATTTTTTTATATAATAAAGCGCATCAGCTAAAAGCTATTTGTATGTATGTATCATTTTTTAAGTCTACGTATAGCTAAAAGTCTGAACCGATTATTTCAAAATTTTTACAGTGTCTTCCTTGAATGAGCTATGGACTATATCTAATGTTTGAACTGGATAATTAAGATAATAATTAACTTAAGGATAGCGAAGCACGCCTGATTTTATGTTGTTTATAAAGAACTAGCTAAGCTCAGTCTATGTTGCCTGAGAATCTTGGTATAAAAACTGAATGTGACTCTCAATAAACAATGTCATAAGCAGGGAAACCAGAAATATGCATTTACATACATGTTCTGTCTCTTGCAACCAATCAACTCGGACGAATGATAGTTATCCGTTTCATGAATCTGTATAAATTTTGACATCGATTTGTTAGTGCATATTTTTGCATATTTTGCTCATAATTACATTTTTTGCATATTTCAGTTTTAGGAGCGTGTTTTCGAAAAATTTTCGTATGTAAAGAGCATATTTCAATTTTATGTTGCGCATATTTGGTTTTTTTGTGCTCTAAAATATTTTTGAATTGAATTCTAATCAAGTCATGGCATTATCTGTCAATTAAAATATATTGTGTCTCAATTAAGTTTATTAGCACTTACCAGGATCTTAAATGATTTTTGGAAGAATATACAAACCGTAAAATGCGATTAGAAAGCGTTTACCGTTCAAAATATGTTTGTTTGTCAAAAATGCTTAGAGGACATACGCAATTGCATAACAGACCAATCTTTTTGAATTTCAGTAGATAAAACAACTGAAGCTACTGGAAAACATATCGCAATTGTGACAAAAAAGTATCAAGCCAAAAGTTAATTAACTGATACAGTTGTTTTGAACAAAACCGAACACTTCAGAACTGCACAACTTCCTGACGATTCGTTTAAGATATTAGACATAAATTTAAATAAAAACTCTGATTTTTTTTCCTGTGACAGACAGGTTTTTTAACAGAAACTTGTGCTTGAAATGAAAAATAGAAATGAAATTTTAAATGGAATGATTCCAGACCCTCGTTTGTCGCCCGAACTAGTTATAAATCATTGAAAAACTTGGTTTTCAGCTATCAATTAATACGTTTAGAAATTTTTTTAGAGCATATTTTTAAATTTTAGATCATATTTTCGGATTTGTACTGCATAAAACACTTTTTAAAGGCATATTTCTGGTTTCTCTGGTAATAAACTCACTTTGTTATAATAATTTAAATTTGATTTCTTAAAATATGTACATATGTACGTATAAGAAAATTATTATATGTATGTATTTACTAAAATAAGAATTTGACGAAATATTGTTGCACCCAATTGAATTTGATTTCAAACCGAAAAAACTTGTTGTGGTTATTACTACTATTTAATCCCTTGAGGGATTTTCAATTATTTCATTTACACCTACTTTACTAACGTGTTTGAATGTAATATTTCAAATGCCAACAAACTCATACTTGTTATAATTATCCTGCAAAAGTTAAAGCTTATAAAAAAGTTAATAATCAAAAGAAACATATCGTTACCAAAAATCAAAAAGGCCGTGAGCAAAAATAAAATCAAAATCGACTTTTTGATTAATTATAGCGTAATTAGACAAAATACATTATAATCAATCAAAAAGTAAATTTTGAATTTTTTTCTGCTTATAGCCTTTTGGATTTTAGGTGACGATATATACATATTACTATTCAAACATACACATAGCACTTGTACCTAAAATTGAGTCAATTCAAAATTTTCAAATTTTCAGTAAAGGCAATAAACTTTTTTGTTTAAAACGAAAAGGGGCAGGCAATATTTATTTTTTGGCGGAAGAGTATAGAATAGAGGCAGACTATTGTATACCGTTTTCTTGCAAAAAGTAAAAATTAATCAATTTTAAGTTGGCTCCCTTTAGAGGTACAATTGCGATGTTGGAATAAAACAAAATTAAATTAAATTTATTAAGCATATATTTAAATGAAATATTGGTGAAAAAGATAAATAACAATGGTGTATATTACAGCCATTAATTTTTAAAATGAAATGAGAATTTACCGAAATATCTGATTTTTGTGTTTTTAATATTGAGTTGGAAAAAACATATAAATTTTAAATAATTAAATCTCAACTGTATTTATTTATAGAGAATCATTTAGTTAAATGGAATTTTAAATCAGTTTAATTTGTTTAACATGGCGTACAAAAACTGAATTCATAAATTTTACAATTAGTACTAAATTGCACAATTAAGTGTGAAGCACATTCAGTTAAAAATAAATTGAAATATAAGATAGAACTGACGTTGTTGAACATATACCTACATAGTGTACAATATATTGAATCTGAAATTCTTTTAATGACTGAAATTTTATCCATTTAGTTTTAAATCTACCAACTCAAGTTTTCTCTAATAAAATTAAATACGAAGCATGCGTCAAATGCTAATTGAGTAAATTTATTAGCGCTGTGTGTAAAAAGGAAATTTAATAACAAATTTTAAAACTTAACTGATTTATTTAAAATATTGTATATAGCTGGACGTGTGGTATTATATATTTAAAGATATAATTTAAAACAATGTGTACAAGCACACACACATGTTTGTTTATATATGTATCATAAACATATTAATACACAAATTTTCAAAGTATTACATTTTTTAAGTATTTGTCATATCAACTATAAGGTTTGTTCTTTTTTAATATTTTAACATAGATTTTAATTTTTTGCTTCTTAAAAGGAATCATGTAATGTTTTCGACAATTTACAATTATTTTTTTCCAAGTAATCAACTCTTTTTCACGCAATTGTGTACTTCAAAAATATAATTATCAAAAAAGAAATCAATTTTTAATGATCATATCTTACCAATTAATACTAAAAAAACTATTCAAAATCTATAAATCACAAAAAAATATCGTAATACCCCAAATATATACATACATATTGAAACCTTGTGCTAAATTATCGTATATTACATTTTTTACGAAGTTGACTTTTCAATGCCACAGACCCTTCACATAATAAAACATTGTATCGATATACGCTATACTTAGGGAGGTATTAGTGAACCAATGTTATCGTATGTAACGTTGTCGTTTCTCTTGGGAGCGAAATTATCGTATGTGCCATACAAATACCTACATACTAGTTGGTGTAAATAATATATAGTAAGAATTAGAATGTTATTTTGAGTAACCAATTAGAAAGCGAAAGGAAATTAAACTTTTTATGAAAGAAACTGAAATCTTGAATGAAACTGAAATCTTGCTAAGTGTCAAAAAAACGTAGTGTAAACACTAGGTTTTGTTCAAATATTCAATTCTAGTCGGCTAGATTTTGTTGTAATAATACCCTAATTAGTAACACGCAAAATTTTTCCGTAATGGCATTAATAAATCAAATATTCTATATCACAAGCGAGAGCATCTATTGCTAATGAATAAGATGTGTTATAATTGATTATACAGGATATTCATAAATATTATGAAACATACTTATAGTATTAGATTTGTTTATAAAACTTTTTAATACAAATAACAATATGTGGAATTAATTTTTATTTATTTATCAATTTAATTTTTACTTAAAATACTTTAATTTAATTGTTAAATAATTTAAATTAATTATGTATAAATTTAAATTTGAAAAGCTCCACATGCGCATACGAAAAAGAAAATTTACATACATAAATATCTTTGAGTAGTAAGCATGTACTCTAACAAAAGAAATGAAACATGTCATTTTTAAAAAGAATACAAATTTACAAATATTTTAATAAAAATAAAGGCATTTCCCACCAAAACCAATATTGAAATGTGAGTTTTCGTTTTCGTTTTCCTTGAGTATGTATTACATATATATGTGAGTAGTAAATGTTATGTATGATATTGTATATGAATTTGATTTGATTTGATTTGATATTTTAATTTGTTTACCTTGTGGTTTGCCTGGTTCGGTTTCTTTAGTTCATTTAATTGGTTTTAATGAGTTTTTTTTTTTAGTAATATTTGTAAAGTTTTTTTTTTAAATAATAATTTTATTGTTGTTTTTGTTTTTGTATTGTGAATCAATTATTTATGTAGATTTGCGTTTTTTTACGATGTAAATAATAAAGAAAAAAGAAATAAAAGTAAATTTTAATTAAATGTTATATTTCATTAAATGCGCTTTATTTATGGAATTTGACTGAAACTAAAAAATGTCTTTATTTAAATTTTAATTGCAACAATATTTCTATAATAAAAATTTGTATATGAAATAAAAATATACCAAGGGGCGAGATATAATAGGGACACATCAAAATTTTCTTAAAATAAAATTTTCTTAAAAGTTAAAATTAGAAGTTCGTACATCTTTCAATTACAATACATTCTTTATATAATTTTTGTAATGATAAATAAAATTTAAGAAAAATTTATTTTAAGAAAATTTTGATGTGTCCCTATTATTTCTTCCACCACTGTAAATATATTCTATTTATATACATAAATATATTTCATATAAAATCTTTTGTTGTAGAAATGTTGTTACAATTAAAGCTTAAATAAAGAAGTTTTTAAAGAAAACAATTTATTATAGTGTTCAAAATTTAATCAAACTGTCATAATATTGTATTGTAAAAAACAATTATTATATTATATATTCATACATATTGTAGAAATACATATTTACATAAAAAGCCTCATATCTAGAAAATCTTATACAAATAAAATTATGTGATCCTTTTAAGGATATAAATTTATTCGCTCGGCGGCATCATTAATGGACAATAAATAATTCAGAGTATGCATTTATTTAAAGCCTTTTATTGATATGAAACTTTTTATGTGCTAGGAAAGAATACTGACTCACTATTTAAGTTTCCAATTAAGTATTTAAATTAATAATAAAATTATTTATACAAAAGAGCATCATTTCCCTATTTTAAGGCATACATTTGGCTGGTTTATATTTTTGAAGTATTTGATAACTCAGTATTTCAATAAAGATTTTTTTACAATTAGTTAATAATTTTTTTTTATTGTGATAAGAATTTTTTTTACACTATAGGGTGAGTTTTAAAGATCGATATAACTTATGAAATGATTAACTGTCAAGCGAACTGTCATACTGCGGCACTTTTTGACATTTATGATCAGAAGAACAAGTTAGACATGGCATATACAACTTAATGCCATTATTAATATTATATTGAAAAACATAAATTTTTTATCTATCCTGTCTTAAAAGGTAATTTTAGACAGTCTGGCAGTAAATTGTTTTATAGCGCTATTCATTATATGGAAAACATAGAATAAATAATGGTTATTTAAAATATCAGACTTAATTATAGGTTATAATAGCATCTTTACACGGTAATATAAATCACTTAGTTAGGACTTTGAATCACGATTGCAAACCATAATGTTCAAACGATGGTTCTTGTTTAATTTCAACATTTCTTTTATGTGCATACACTTGGCTTGGATTTTGTGTGATTTTTTTATTTGTCGATATCTACTTTCAGTGTTATTCTATCTACTTTCAGTTATTGTACAAACAAAAACTTTTGCTGTTTCAGCTGTGAAATCTTATCGTAAGAAATATTCCCTTGGGTTGTTAAGTCGACTTAAGCTATTCTTACTTACAGACACAGATTAATATGATAAAAGATAAGATACCAAGAGGGGAACATCAAATACGTCAAGAGTTTTTTCATTAAAAGTATACTCTGTTAGATCTTTTTCGAGATTTTCTTTAAATATAATTAACCTGTCTCGGCAAGTAAAAATAAGTGGACTTAACCTACTCTTCCATATCGACACAGAAAACATAAGGGCTGAAAAGTTTCAATGGCGATAGACTTATTGCATTTACCTCTTTTTCAGTTAGTGCTAATTCTCAAAAGACAGCTGTTGAAATTTCAGGACATTCTATTAATTAGCTTGCGAGTTATTGTGCCAAGAGTGACGCTGTTTTCAGAACAACGGAAAGGGTTGTGCGAACTCCGCTTCATCAGAAATAACAATAAAACGTTGGTTTGCTGACTTCAAACGTGGTAGTAGAGACACCGATGATGCAGAATGCAGTGGACGTCCAAATGAGGCGGTAACACCAGATAATATCAAAATAATCCACAAAATCGTTTTGAAATATCAAAAAGTAAAGTTACGTGAGTTTGCTGGCATCGCAAGGATATGAAAAGTCTATGAAAAAGCTCTGTTCCAAATAGATGTCACGTTTGTTCACTGTTGACTAAAAACCAGAACGTTATGATTATTGGATGGAACTTTAAATGGGTCTCACATACACCTTTTCCCCAGGGTTTGCTTCCCAGCGTCTACTGACTGTTAGTAGACTTCAAACAAAAAACCGGTAAAAAATTTCGCATGAATGAAGAGGTTATCGCTGAAACTGAGGCCTATTTTGAGGCAAAAAGTAAATCGTTCTACAAAAGTGGTATTGAATTGTCAGAACGGCGCTGATATGATTGCATTCCACTGGTATTGGTGTTGGTATAGAAGATCATTAAAAAGCACATAGCATTCAATTAAAATTTAATAAAAGAAATTCGTATTAAGCCATTATTTTTTAGTATTAATCTACGTCTTTTGTGTGCTATTTTTAATTTGCTCTGCTGATCAGTATACTCTAAAAAACATCATGAATAGGATTGCTGCTTAAACAACCCAAAAAATCAATCAGATTTACTTTGAAAATTAGTCATTAATTCGTTCAACTTATAGACAACAAAATCGTGTTGAGCTTTGAGTTTTATTTTCGGCTTAACGGGTTTGTTAAGAAACAAAACTGCCGCATATGAAGTAAAACCAATCCACACTACAGACTCAACTGGATGGAGCAAAATGCACTGCTTTTTGAGTCTTACTCGCTGTAGGCCTTTGGTTTAAAAATGAAGCCAGCTCGCTATATGGTCAATGGAGATCGTTACCGTACCATAATCAATGATTTTCTGTGTTCAATGTTGAGGTATTTCATGGTGTTTCCGTGTGAGATGTGGTCAGGATGACGGTACGTGCAATATTGGGTGTAAATACTGTGTAAAGTGAAGTCAGCACTTTATGCTGATAAACCAGCAAAAATTGACATCTTAAAGGCAAACACTAATCGTCTCATTTGTGATAATGCTTAAGATCAGGCGTCTAGAATGCGTTTGGTCAAGAAAATATGCCGAAAATCATTTTCAAATGTTAATGCCATGTCTATTAAGAATAAAAAAATTGTATTAAAATTTGATTTCTATGTTATTGTTTACAGTAGAAATTTCTATCGAGTTTAAAAAAACACCCTATATAAGAAATAAAACATAAATTCTTATAGAGCAAATCGAATTAAAATATATTTTTCTATACTTTCTTATCCTTTTGCTTTCAAGAATATGAACCATCCTTCTGTATTCAAAAGTCTCAATGATTAATTTTAAATATTATAGATAAATATTAATAAAAGCAACAACCTTAACCACGTTTTTGTTATTTACATACTTTTTTTTGTTTTTTTTTTTGTTTACTTTCAAAAGGATTCAACCATTGTCATCGGTCTTTGTCAATTTTATAGTTTTTTTTATAAATCCATCACCAGTTAAATAGATAAAAAAATACAAATAAATTTAAAAAAAAAATATTGAAAATTAATAAGAAAACTACCTTGTTCAGTTTGTTGTTTCTTATCATCTTTAAAACATCGTTGAAAGTGTAGTGAAGAGTAGACAGAGAACGATACGGAAGTATGACGAAAGAGAGTAAAAGTAGTAATGGAGGAGGTAGTGTTTTGTAGCAGTAGTAGTAGTAGTAGTAGTAGTAGTAGTAGAGATGGTTATTTGTTTAAGTTGAAGTGGTACAGGAATAGGTAGCAAGATGTTTAGTGGAAACCCAGTCAAGGATTCACGTTAAACAAATCAAACACACATACACATACCCCATGCACATACACATATATAGGACACAGATTCAGAGTCACAGTCAGGGTAGAATATAAGTGAGTGTTAAAAGGACAATAAATTTTCAGCAAGATTTAACACACATGATTGGGTGCGTATTGTATAAAACGGATGAAATACATATATATATATACACACACACATACAACAAGAAAAGGATATGAAATGACAGAGAAGAAAAAAACATATACATGAGGAAGATAAAAATAAAAAAAAAGTAAAAAGTTGTCATTTTAACAAAAATGAAATAAACAATTAAGCGGAAAATATTTTTTAAAGACACATACACAAAAGACACTTTAAAGTACTTAAAGAAAAATTAATTTTTAGTAATTTTTATACACAAGACACTTTAAAGTACCTAAAATAATGTAATTTACTAAAAATAATATGTTTCAAAACTTACCTTTGCCATACAAAATGGGTATGTGATCGGTGGCTAAGCGCGTCTTGGTCTTAATGCCAACCAATAGTGGAGAACCACGACGGGAGGCAACACATTCACCGGGGAAATGTTTCGATTTCAAGGCAATAGCAAAAGCGCCTTCCTATAATTTTTTATAATGATAATTACTTTAAAACTCTAATACTTTCTATTACTAACCAATTGTTGAATAGCTTGTTCGACCAATTCTCTAAACGAATAACCGGGATGCTTTTTCCACAAATGATGTACTAATTTGGCAATAACTTCTGTATCTGTATCGGACTCAAATTCATAGCCACGTTTTTCCAAAAAGGTTTTCACATCCTTGTAATTGGTTATGATGCCATTGTGTACCACCACAAAGCTATTGTCATTATCCGAACGCTGGGGATGAGAATTTTTTTCGCAAGGTACACCATGAGTAGCCCAACGTGTGTGCGATATACCGACATGTGTTGTAATTGGTTCATCATAATCTTTACCACTGAAATCTAAATTTTAATAATTTCTCTATTAACTCTGAAATATTTTTATTATTTTTCTTTCTTATTTTTTACTTTTGGCAATGGCGTCTTCTAGAATCTTAACTTTGCCCACACTTTTAACCATAACTGTATCCTTTGCATTGGGGCCATCAATAGCTACACCAGTTGAATCGTAACCACGATATTCCAAACGTTTTAAGCCATTGACCAATAAATCTAAGATTTCACCACGGGATTTAGGTGTCAAGTAGTTAAGATAAGCAAAAATTCCTGCAATTTAAAGAAAATAAAAAAAATTATAAGACTAGTAATACATATGCTGCAAAGAAAGTTTGAAATAAAAATTTAAATAAAAATATAATCTAATTAAAGTATATTAAGCCGCAATTAGATTTATTATACCCTGCAGGTAAAAATGCATGCTTCGCTCTAGCATTCGTAATTCACTCCCCAAACACTATTGCAACAACATATTTCGTCATGTTGGTTGCCAGGATACCAGCTCGGCCTGAGATTCGCAGTAAACGATTAAGAAAGATTTTGAAAGAAAAATTTTTGAAACAAAGAAATATGTTTTTGCCGATAATAGAACATTGCCATTCATTTCATAAGACTTTTGTTCCTTCTCAATTCATATATACTCCTATGCTTCTGCTTTTAGTCGTCACTGAAACAGCGACGAATATTCTTCGATTTTTTATTTGTTTTCTAGTTTCTTTAAAAATACAAGTAAACTTCGCTCGTTGTTAGCATTGAGCGGCAAAAAAAAGCAAAAGCAAAAGTAATTGCAAAAACAGAAGAGAGCAATAGCAGAAGAGAGTAAAACAAAGTAATTTTACTTTAGAGAAATGCTTGCCCTAGGTTTCCTCAGTGTATGACCTATCCATCGCACATCTATCGTCAATTCGCAAGATTTTTCCAAAACATCTGTTTACGAATGTCTGGATTCTTTGGCAAATATATTCCTGATATGTTTCATATCCATGGAGTAACAAAGACTTTAAGCTCGAGTTAATTGATGCTAAAGTGCTACCGATATAAAGGCTCCGCCATCTAAAGTTGTTTTTTTCAACTAGTGCTTATTTCGTGAATGGTAACACTTAGCTCATGTCTGATTTGACAGATAATTAGTTTTATCTTTCCGCTGAACTAATATGGTTGTGTATACGCTTCGTTAAGTGGGCCTGCGATCGACTTACAAAAGATGCTGATTTTGCAAAAAAAAAATTATCTTTTCAGATGGAGCTCATTTTGATCATCCTGGGTATGTGAACAAGCAAAATTGTCGCATTTGGGGCACAGAAAACCCGCACGCACACATTGAAAAGCCGATACACCCAAGACGAGTCATTGTTTGGAGTGGATTTTGGTCCAGAGGCATAATTGGGCCATTTCTCTTCGAAAAATGAGCAAGGAGTGGCTGTTACAGTCAATGGCGATCGTTATCGGGCCATGTTAAACGAATTTTAATACACAAAAATTGAAGAGGAGAGGAAATGTTGCTAAACATTTGGTTTCAACAGGACGGCGCTACGTGCCACACAGCCGAAGCTACACTCGATGTTGTGCGCTCTGTTTTTGAAGATCGCATTATCAGCCGCAGAGCTGGTGTCGTTTGGCCACCTCGGAGCTGAGATTTGACACCGTTGGACTATTATTTGTGGGGTGCCGTCAAAGATAAGTGTTACGCCAACAAGCCAGAAAAAATTTACGCTTTAAAGGACAATATTCGTGAAGCCATTTGTGAAATACAGCTGCACACAATCGATACTGCATGGCCAGCCGAGGCAGCCATTTGAATGAGATTATTTTCCATTATTAACCGGAAGGATTGTACTTTCAAATAAAAAAGAAATTTGAAAAAATATTCAGTAGTTTTTTTATAGCATTTTCAAAAAAAAAAAAATTTATTTGGTGGACCCATAGTTAAATTCCATTAATTTTTTCAGTGGTGTATTGTCTATGGTTAATGAAGTTGTATTGTCGGTGTTTCAGCGTATAGATTTGGTTTGGGAGCTAATGTTTGCATGACCAGCTCTTTCCGCGTACTATCGAGTAGGTTATTTCTCGGGTTAAATTTGAACCAGGTGTTATTTCGATTCTGGCAATATTTATGTCATTCTATTCTGTCACAAAATTCAGTATATTTTCTCCACTGAACGAAATGAATCGATTTGCGCTTGAGCAATGTTGACATTTATTGGAAATTTATTTTCAAAGCAAAGGCAATTGGTCGGAAATTGCATGAAAATGTTGTACAAAATTTGGTCGCAGAGAGGGACCCGATATGCTCAAGTTTATTGCCAAAATTCGTGCCATTCATGCCATTGCCGAGATATGAAACCATTCTCGAAAATTGTTCCGATCGAATGGGTACTGTGAGGCCAGCTGGTGCAGCCATACATTAAAAAATTATATTTGGAAAAATTTCAAACCGTTTTTATTTTATTGCATTTTTAAATTTAATCATTTTAATGGCCCACCCTATAATAGATACGGTTTGGTTTGTATTGCATGCTAGAGTGCTTATATGTTAAGAAACATAGGTATAAAAGTTATATAATTTCTTTTGCCTCATATTTATTCTTTTTTTCATTTTATATGCTCTTCTAGCTTAGACCCGGTGTGCTTCGCTACCCCCATCTTAATTATTATCTTAAATACTTTCTTAGTTTCATTTTTACCCCTTTCCCCATATATGTGCATCGCTATCCACTTTCGGTGAAAATCCAGTCATTTGTTTTATCCAGAAAGTCACTGTAGGTTCTGATATTTTGCTCTATACAGCCTTCAAGCAAACACACATTCACTTTTACATATAAGATACGTATATAGGCAGTTTTCATCCGGTGCGATTTCTGCAATTCCTGCTTTTTGAGTGATTTGGGTAGAGAACGAAGCATTAATAGTTGTCTTTCTCCACATATAATATACAACATCCAATATTTAGTATGAATGAAAGGTGCCATGCCCACTTATCCAATCTCGATCAGTTACTGACTACTGATGTGTATTGTTTACGACGCTGTTTGATCCTAATTCAAAAACTTTTACTATTGCCGTTCTCAAGATATACAAAAATTAATTTTTATGGAGGTACCACGCCCACTTGTCTAATTCCGCCCATTTTTTTCATTCTGACTTTCTCCACTTTTTGCCAGACGATTTTTATTGACTATGAAGTCAATCACACCAAATTCTAAAACTTTAGCTGTTACGGCGCTCAAGATGTACTAAAATCAATATTTATTTTGTATGGATGATACCATGTCTACTTGCATAATCCCGTCCACTTTTTGATGGGTGATTTGCCTTGACCATGAATCTATTTGGGCCACATTTCGAGAACCTTTTTGTGACCATTATTATGATATAGACAAATATATATATATATATAGTAACTTTTTATGAGCGTGATACCGCCCAGTTGGAATTTTAAAAATTTATATAGACTATAGTTCCTTCCAAATATACAGAAAGATACTGTAAAAATGTCAAAATTGTTTCAGCCGTTTAGCTGTCCATAAGGCACAAGCAAACAAACCAACAAACACACATTTATTTTTATATCTAAGATTGTTATGTATTCATTTGAAATATAAGAAAACACTCATAAATAGAGCAATATAAATGCAAATATAAATTGTTTTGTTTTCACTGTTGCAAATTATTATTACAATTGAAACATGAATATCAGCCCACACTAAACCCTCACAGCTTCTAAATAAAATGAATATTTCAAAAAGTTATACTGGTATCTAAATACCAAAACATTTATTTTATTTAACGAATTCTTCTAAACAAATGGCTTACAGAGTGACTTATAATTGAATTTCAGGATCGCTAATGTATTGTTCATTAGCACAATATAACCATTTATTCACTATTACCCTGTACTGCTGAAAGGAAATATCAATGAATAAATATATATGTATGTACAGATAGCATGTATTTGCACTTTACAACTATTTACACTCGTATTCAAAGATTTTCAAAACAATTTGTTGAGTAAGGGTAGTTTATCAGGATGTGAATAATAATTAATTACTTTCTTAGTTTTCTTCAAGGATTGCCAAAATTGGTTAGAGTTTCCAACTGAAAAGTGGCTTCATATTATCAACTTTTTTTTAAATAATTTCAAAGATTTATGCAATTATTAAATAAATAAAATCTCTACCTGTAGTCCTATAAAACTTTTGGGTTTCTACTATTACTTTCTAGCTTTCAGCAACTCTAGTAATTACTTAAAATTCTTAATCCTTTTTTTTCTTACTTTGACAAAAAACGAACACAAATTTACTTTATAAAAATACCCTTATTTTGATTTGAAATGTACCTGTGCATTTCGTTTTAATGTGTTCAAAAGTTGAGCAAATTGAAATTTGATATCCTTAGTTATTGTACTTATTTCATTATTATTTTTGAAACAAAATATATATTAAAATTTCAGCCAAAATCGTGCACATTAAGTGAATTTTCTTGTCTTATTTAAAATAGAAATTAATAGAATGGCAGAATAAATTTATTTGTTAAATATAAAAGAGTATTTTATAGCGAACAATACCTGCTCAACCTAAAATTCGCAATAAGCGATTATTCGGTATTAGCGAAGAATTTACGAAACAAAAAATATTTGTCTTTGCCGAACAAAAATGCTTAACAGAGCTTATAACATTGCTAAGACATTTGTTCCCTATCAATTCACATATATTCTTATGTTCTTGCTTTTATCGTCATTGAAACAGCTGCGAATGAACACGCGTATCGGGTATATGCTGGTATTCATCTCTTTTGGTTTTTATACACTTGTTACTTTAAAGAAACAACGTTTTTAGCATTGAGCGGCGAAAAAAATAATGCAAAAACACAAGTAACGGCAAAAACAGAAGAGAGCAAAACAAAGTTATTCGCTTTAGATAAAGGTTCGCTAAAGGTTTGCTGTTGATATAACAGCAAGCGTTCGAGATTGAAAGACGGGTAAATTCTATGAGTTCCTTATCGTTTCGTTTCCAATAGTTGTTTTCTAATGTTTTATCAGAGAAATGTTTGCCAAATGTTCGAAAGTGACGTTATTATCGAATGTCGTGCTCAAGTGGGTATTCAGACCAATTATGTGCTCCTAAAACTATGCACCGTTTATGATTGTGTTTGTGTACGATTTGAATATACTAATTTTTTGAATTTTAATAAAACATAAACAAAATTTCTTATAATACGTAAAAAAACACTTATTTCAGACCAAAATTGGATATGAGAACCTGTCCCAGCGGGGCTTTGAAACTTCAAAAGTCGAGTAGCTAACAGCCTCTTGTTTGACTACTCCTTAGTCAGGACGAGGAAACTCTATGACTTTGAGAACTAGAATTGTACGATTTCTAAACATTGCTGGTTGGATATAGGCGGACGTTTTTTCCCCTTTATCTTTTCAACTCATACTAAATCGTCGCTAAATATAAAACTTCCTCCATCTTCTTTTTGTGGATAAGATTGTTGTGGTATCTAAGCGGCAATATTATATTAAATGGCCTTCAGTAACCATGGCTTTGAGAAAAGCGTTGGGCAGGAACTGAGTAATAAGAGTGAATGGAGTAGTCTGGAGGCTACATACTCTTTTTGGAGACAGATCATTATAACGTATACGGATGGTTTAAAGGCCAAAAATAATGCAGAAGAGGGAACAGTTTGGCATAGAATGAAATATTCAGAACCCATAAGAAAACTCCCTAGCAATTTCCAGGCGGAAGTTCATGCCGACGAATTTGAATGGAAATTTTGGGTAAATTAAGCCGACTGGTTGAAGGAAATACTGCGATGAAGAAATTCGGGGTAATAAATAGGCAGATGAACGGGTCAGGAAGAAAGCTTACGTGCTACTAATGACTCAGAACCTTCCTGTAGATCGAAACTAGAAGATAATAACTAGAGGCGTATGCTCTTCTCAAGCTGAACAGGTTTGAGCGAGTCCAAGCTTTTGCTAGGCAGCTATGATAGGAAAAGATTTGAGTCTTGTATCAGATTATCTAAGACCAGTCTACAAATGATAACCGGACCTTTGACCATCCATTAAAGAGTCGATGAATGTTTGAACAGAATGATGCATTTAAGTAAGAGGAATCTAGGTGCCCATTAATTAGTGAGTATGGAGCTAAAACTACTGGCACCAACCAATCGAAGCTGAAGTCTGTAAAATAGATCAAAAGTTTGCTGTACTCAAATACCTCTTTAAAATAATATTAATACTGACAAAGTGCTTTCTTGAGGCCACAGAACAAAACCACTCAATACTAAACCTTACGTTAGCTTAATTCTTCATGCAACTTTTTACAAACTCTACCTTGATATCAGCAAATATTAACCTTTGTTAAGCAATTTCCAGCAGTTATCGTGAGGGTCAGCTAGTTTGAGCTTAAAAACTGAAGCGTATTTAACAAGCTACCGCTCTAAAAAAAACTGCACACATTTTGCTGTAAAAAATAGGGGCTTGTTGCTTAAAGGCATCATTGGCCCCTTTTTCTTTGAAAAGGCGTAACCATTACGGTCAATGGAGACACCTATCGTACCATGTTTACTGATTCTTTTGTACCCGCTCTTCGTGGTAGTGATGTGAATACTATTTGGTTTCAATGGGATGGTGGAACTTTACACAATTCTAATGCCACAATCGATTTATAGCGCAAACGTTAGATGGCCATTTAATTAGCCGAAATAGTGATGTCAGCTGATCGCCCAGAAGCTGCGATTTGACTCCGTTGGACTATTATCTGAGGGACGTTGTTTAAGACAAGTGTTATGCCGACAAACCAGAGTCAATTGAGCTTTTGAGGGCCAACATTCGTGATGCCATTGCCGAGATACGACCCATACACTCGAAAAAGTTCTCGAAAATTGGTCCCATCGAATGGGGTACAGTGAGGCCAGCCGCGGCAGCCATATGAGTGATATAAAATTTCATTTCTAAACGGGACAATTGTACTTCACAAAGAAAAAAAAAATTTCCAATTTCATATCGTTTTTGCTTTATTGCATTTTTAAATTCAAACTTTTAAATGGCCCACCCTATATCATTTTAGAAATGATCAAATTATCTTTAAGTACTATTATGCGAAATAAAATTCAAAGAATGAGTAATTTCCTTGGCAGTCAGCAGTGACACTATTTTTATTAGTGTTTTATTAAGATGTCGTAATTGCTGCAGATAAGTCATTTAACGAAAACAAACAACAAATAATCATTATGTATTTTATACGAATTGTTGACAGACATACAACTCTTTATCTCTCTTTTGCTCTTGACTAGGGTTTTGATATGATACCAATTAGCAAGTAAAGAGTAAACCCCGGGTACTAATTCAACGCAAATAAAAACAGTTTATTTTATTTGTTAATGAAAATGATAAAAATATTGGTAAATAGTAAAAGATATTTAATCGTACAATATTTGTAAGAATTTATTTAACTTATAAAAGTACTTTGAAAAAATTAACAAAAACAATTGCAGATTCTATTGAAATGAAAGAACTTAGGGCATTTTAGATAATTATTTATTTTTAGTTTATAAACTCAAATTACTTCTTTTCACTTCAAATTAAGGAGGAGTTTTAAATATTTATTAGCACCCAATTCATAATGGAAATTACTAACATTCGAAAATACCATTTCAATTACGAGTATGTAGTCAGATCCTATGCAATCAGCTTATGCAAGTATTTTATAAATTTACCTCTACGCAAACTAACAATCGATCGACTGACTCCAAAAATAAAAAAGAACTCTAATGACGAGCGAATAATTGGAAAAATATTTTCAATTGCCATTTGTTGTGCAAATGTTTGAAAATACTTCTATTTATTATAGGAATTTCACTATGAAATAATATCTAAAGAAACTGTGTACTACTCTGCAGCAATACAAGTCGATACATTCTTCAATACGAAAAGATTAAATTATGCGAAAAAAATATTGTCAATCTTCAAATATTTTTAGAGCTGCACAAAGTCATTCATTTTCCTTACTTCTATATGCGAGTTTTGTTAATGCTGCTTTCGTTGTGAATTCTTAAAAAAACAAAAAAAAAAAACATTTATTTTCTATATAAATGTGATTGAATAGATTTTATTTTCTACGAACATTTATTTCATTTTTTTGTTAATGTTTCTTTTATGTATTACTCTTTGTACTCTGAAAAAAATAAAAAATATATATAATACTCTTGTTGCAGGACAAAAAATAAAATAAAATCCTGCACAGTCGAAAGTAACATTTTCTATGATTTATAAAGTGACCAGACTTTTTTTCTCCGTCGCTGCTCTATGGTGATTTGGCTTTCCACAAAGCATCCATTTCTTTATGTAAGTTTCGGTAATTAATTTAATCTTACGAGCTCAGCAGATGACTAAGCCACTATAGCTTCCTTCATATGATTTTGCGCAGTGGTGAAGATCCTTGCTAATTAGTTGTGATCTTTACTTAAGCATTGTAATTTTTTCCCAGTAGGTGGCGTGTTGTTCTGATCTGATCTGATGTTTGTCATCATCGCCAGAGGTATGCGGAAAGTTGAGGTGGGCGGCTTCTTTATTTTCTAGATAGAGTTGTCTGGAGGGAAGTTGAAGCCTCTTTTATGAAATGTTCGAAACCATAATTAAATTTGGCTTCGAGTTGTCCTCTGCTGTAGCTCGAACCTGGGTCGTTTTTGTTGGGTGCGCTCTAAGCACTACACCACGCCACCCTCAATATTTTGTTTAGCAAAATAAATTTGCTGGAAAATTAATTGTGAATTCTTTTAGATGATTTCTAAAAAAAGTCGTAAAAGCATTTGATTGGTAAAAGTTTAACCACAGTTTAACCTTCTACTAAGAGATTTCGTTTTAATATGTAAAAAACGAGTATTTTATTTTCCATTGTAAAAAGGAGGGTATGTCTTTAATAATGGAAAATAGTTGCAGCCAAAAACTCGCAACGGCAAAAGTTGCAGGAACATATTCTTTTTATGAAATTTTGTATTACCAGTTCGCAAATAATTTGCATTTAGAAGCAAGCACAGCACAAAAACCGGTGAGTTCGATAAAAAGAGCTCTTGAGGAAGGGATCATGAAAAATATATTTCTCCGCTCTCTTTATCGACATTTCAGGGACGTTGATAACGTATGGCTGAATACAAAGTGTGTGAAGTTAGCTCTCAAAGTTATATTCCAATTTTTCTGTTAATGCGGCTTCTCTGTAAATTAACATTGCACTGTTAAGTTAACAGAGTTAAATTTTTTGAAAGAATACAATATTTTTAAAGAAAAATTAGTAAATTTATTGTTCAAAGTAACAAATTTTTATGTACATTTTTTAAAATTTTTAAAAATTAAATAAATAGTTTCAGATGGAGGCGTAAAACAGCAAAATTGTACATTTATAAAAATACGCACTCGGGTATTTTTTAAATTTGAAAAAAGTGCCCTAGGAGTGCCAGGGTGGGGCAATGGCAACTATTGGGATTTATTAACAAGGCATCAAGGATTCCTGTCCACTTTACCGCATGTCCATAACCGTTACCGGGTTTTGGATATAGCGTCTTAAAGTTAGCCAATATTCGGATATTTGACTATGGCCAGTTTTTAAATTTGAAAAAAGTGTTCTAGGAGTGCGAGGGTGGGGCAATGGTGACTATTAGGATTTACTAACAAGGCATCAGGGATTCCTGTCCACTTTACCGCATATCCATAACCATCACCAATTTTTAGATATAGCGCCTTAAAGTTGGCCAATATTCGGAAATTCGACTATGGCCATTTTTTGAATTTGAAAAAAGTGTTCTAGGAGTGGGAGGGTGGGGCAATGGTGACTATTAGGATTTACTAACAAGGCATCCATGATTCCTGTCCACTTTACCGCATGTCCATAACCGTTACCGATTTTTAGATATAGCGCCTTAAATTTAGCCAATATTCGGAAATTTGAATATGGCCATTTTTTAAATTTGAAAAAAGTGTTCTAGGAGTGCGAGGGTGGGGCAATGGTGACTATTAGGATTTACTAACAAGGCATCCATGATTTCTGTCCACTTTACCGCATGTCCATAACCGTTACCGATTTTTAGATATAGCGCCTTAAATTTAGCCAATATTCGGAAATTCGAATATGGCCATTTTTTAAATTTGAAAAAAGTGTCCTAGAAGTGTGAGGGTGGGGCAATGGTGACTATTAGGATTTACTAACAAGGCATCCATGATTCCTGTCCACTTTACCGCATATCCATAACCGTTACCGATTTTTGGATATAGCGTCTTAAAGTTAGCCAATATTCGGATATTTGACTATGGCCATTTTTTGAATGTGAAGAAAGTGTCCTAGGAGTGCGAGGGTGGGGCAACGGCGACTATTAGGATTTATTGATAAGGCATCAGGGATTCCTGTCCACTTTACCGCATATCCATAACCATCACCAATTTTGAGATACAGAGTCCTGAAATTGACGTTATCTCAAAAATATTATCTACTTGATTACTTTTTATATACTAGATAATTTTAGTCCGTTCAAGATTTGAACCCAGGATGCTTTAATTTTCAATGTGCAATATAAAAAATATTTATATCATTAATTTTGAGATATTTTATGTTCCGAGTTCAATCCCCGCCAGAGATAAAGTTTATAATTTTAATATTTTTTTTATTTTTTTATATCCTCTATTGATGGTTGTTGCTTAATTTTGGTACATAGGCGGGCTATTGTAACATTTTTGTTACAGTAGATATGTTGGCTGTTAAATGCGACTGTTTAGCTTTTGACAAAACGCATAAAAAGCACTGCAACAATATGTGTTGTCATAGCGCATATGGTAAAGCGTTTTGACTTTTATTTGTATTCGCAGTACAAGGTTTCGAGTTCAATCCTGCGCTCAGTCGCATTTTTTATTATTATTTATTTTATTTTTATTTAGTGGCTTTTTTCACTTAAATAAATAGGTAAATATTTTTTTGTTTCTGTACGAAAATTCGGCAATTTTGCTGGATAATGATGGATTAGGTTTTTTGAAGCTGTAATTAATATATTATTTAAGCTGTAATTGATGCCAATGTTGGCCATACAAAATATAGATTATCTTGCAACTCAATATTTATTTATTTATTTATTATTTTTTCTAGTATGCATTTACTTGACAACAAAATTCTACTTTCTTTTTTTATCTTATTGTTGAATTAAAATTTATTGTTTATTATTTTTTACTGTTATTTGTTAGCCAATATCTAGTAGATGAAATTAAATCAACAAAAAAAATTCTAAAAGTAATAGAAAAATCCTATTCTTTTCAAGCTAAAAGTCAAACCCGATTCTTTTTTCATTGTGTAAAAAGATTTTCTTGACAAACGGCTTATGTATGGATTTTTGCGGGGTTCACCGTTTTTTTATTTGAAGCAGTTATAAATTTCTATTACCGCTCTGTCAAGGGGCTGAACACGTCTAAACTAAAGTAGGTAATAGCAACAACGATAGTGCTTGCAACTTGCATTTGTTCGTAATAGAACGGTCCGAGTTCGATTCCCAGGCTGGCGAGAAAAGTATAGAGTAGGCAATTTTTTTTTTAATTCGATGGCGTTAAACCTAAATTAAAAAAATACAACAAATATTTTTGCTCCAGGCAGGGTTTGAATCCGGCACTTTAATTCCAAATACATACATATATTACACTCATATCTATTAAGTGTAGACAATTTACATTAAAATGATGGATTACTCACATATATACTACAGAATGCATTATCATTTCCAGCAAATTTAAATTTACATTAAGTCAGTGGTTTAACGTGAGTACCTGCCCTAGGACGTTACCTCACGGTGCCAAAGCACGAGTGAATACAATGCGTCCACCAACGCCCCCACCTATGATCAAAATCACCAGTGAGTACCAATTTAAAGCCATGTTATTTGGACATGACCTCACACCTTGGTAAGGTGCCGGAGACTATCTAAACTCCTACCGTTCTATGGGTCACGGCACCCGGTTAAAAATGTAACTCCACACCGAGCCAGCATAGCTCTCCCCGCGATTTGGGTTTAAACCACAGCCACCACGTTGCTCCCACAAATGGGGCCTCACCATAGTCGGGCAGGCACCGAAATTCCTGGGGCTCCCGACACCCATGGCACCAGAATTAAGCCTCCGGTCAGGCCTCGTACGAAAATTCGGCAATTTGCTGGAAATGATAATGCATTCTGTAGTATATATGTGAGTAATCCATCATTTTAATGTAAATTGTCTACACTTAATAGATATGAGTGTAATATATGTATGTATTTGGAATTAAAGTGCCGGATTCAAACCCTGCCTGGAGCAAAAATATTTGTTGTATTTTTTTAATTTAGGTTTAACGCCATCGAATTAAAAAAAAAATTGCTTACTCTATACTTTTCTCGCCAGCCTGGGAATCGAACTCGGACCGTTCTATTACGAACAAATGCAAGTTGCAAGCACTATCGTTGTTGCTATTACCTACTTTAGTTTAGACGTGTTCAGCCCCTTGACAGAGCGGTAATAGAAATTTATAACTGCTTCAAATAAAAAAACGGTGAACCCCGCAAAAATCCATACATAAGCCGTTTGTCAAGAAAATCTTTTTACACAATGAATGAAAAAAGAATCGGGTTTGACTTTTAGCTTGAAAAGAATAGGATTTTTCTATTACTTTTAGAATTTTTTTTGTTGATTTAATTTCATCTACTAGATATTGGCTAACAAATAACAGTAAAAAATAATAAACAATAAATTTTAATTCAACAATAAGATAAAAAAAGAAAGTAGAATTTTGTTGTCAAGTAAATGCATACTAGAAAAAATAATAAATAAATAAATAAATATTGAGTTGCAAGATAATCTATATTTTGTATGGCCAACATTGGCATCAATTACAGCTTAAATAATATATTAATTACAGCTTCAAAAAACCTAATCCATCATTATCCAGCAAAATTGCCGAATTTTCGTACAGAAACAAAAAAATATTTACCTATTTATTTAAGTGAAAAAAGCCACTAAATAAAAATAAAATAAATAATAATAAAAAATGCGACTGAGCGCAGGATTGAACTCGAAACCTTGTACTGCGAATACAAATAAAAGTCAAAACGCTTTACCATATGCGCTATGACAACACATATTGTTGCAGTGCTTTTTATGCGTTTTGTCAAAAGCTAAACAGTCGCATTTAACAGCCAACATATCTACTGTAACAAAAATGTTACAATAGCCCGCCTATGTACCAAAATTAAGCAACAGCCATCAATAGAGGATATAAAAAAATAAAAAAAATATTAAAATTATAAACTTTATCTCTGGCGGGGATTGAACTCGGAACATAAAATATCTCAAAATTAATGATATAAATATTTTTTATATTGCACATTGAAAATTAAAGCATCCTGGGTTCAAATCTTGAACGGACTAAAATTATCTAGTATATAAAAAGTAATCAAGTAGATAATATTTTTGAGATAACGTCAATTTCAGGACTCTGTATCTCAAAATTGGTGATGGTTATGGATATGCGGTAAAGTGGACAGGAATCCCTGATGCCTTATCAATAAATCCTAATAGTCGCCGTTGCCCCACCCTCGCACTCCTAGGACACTTTCTTCACATTCAAAAAATGGCCATATTCAAATTTCCGAATATTGGCTAAATTTAAGGCGCTATATCTAAAAATCGGTAACGGTTATGGACATGCGGTAAAGTGGACAGGAATCATGGATGCCTTATTAGTAAATCCTAATAGTCACCATTGCCCCACCCTCCCACTCCTAGAACACTTTTTTCAAATTCAAAAAATGGCCATAGTCGAATTTCCGAATATTGGCCAACTTTAAGGCGCTATATCTAAAAATTGGTGATGGTTATGGATATGCGGTAAAGTGGACAGGAATCCCTGATGCCTTGTTAGTAAATCCTAATAGTCACCATTGCCCCACCCTCGCACTCCTAGGACACTTTCTTCACATTCAAAAAATGGCCATAGTCAAATATCCGAATATTGGCTAACTTTAAGACGCTATATCCAAAAATCGGTAACGGTTATGGATATGCGGTAAAGTGGACAGGAATCCTTGATGCCTTGTTAATAAATCCCAATAGTTGCCATTGCCCCACCCTGGCACTCCTAGGGCACTTTTTTCAAATTTAAAAAATACCCGAGTGCGTATTTTTATAAATGTACAATTTTGCTGTTTTACGCCTCCATCTGAAACTATTTATTTAATTTTTAAAAATTTTAAAAAATGTACATAAAAATTTGTTACTTTGAACAATAAATTTACTAATTTTTCTTTAAAAATATTGTATTCTTTCAAAAAATTTAACTCTGTTAACTTAACAGTGCAATGTTAATTTACAGAGAAGCCGCATTAACAGAAAAATTGGAATATAACTTTGAGAGCTAACTTCACACACTTCTGAATACATACACTGAGATAAAATTTGTCACCAAATGTATGAATAGAACGAAAGTTAAAGGTTAAGGAGTGCGACTACTTAAGTGAATTTCAGACTATTGATATATAATACTGCTGGAGACCTGGTAAAAGCAATGGGGAATAAAGGTTTACAAGCAAAACTATACTCACGTAACATTCAAACTGCGTAAGGAGTTATGATCAACTATTGCAATAAAGAACTAAGTTATCTCTCAGAGTACTGTGGTTTATTATATGTTGACCGAAAGGTTAACATGGAAAAGCAAGTATCTTGAGATATCCTACCTTGATCAAAATCTTTCCGGAGTAACCCCCGTGTGGCGGTCCCATCGTTCCGATTTGAGTTTTTTGTTTGTATTAAGTTGGTATACCTTTAGTTGATATTCCCGCTAAATCTTAGCGTCATGGCTTGACATTTGCCGACGTGCTAGAGGTGGACATTTGCCCGACATCATATTCCATTATTAATTCCCATATTTATGTTTTATATTGAAATAAATAAAACTGAATTTGTCAAAAAAGAAAATGTGTTTTTAGGCCAATTTACTTCTTAACCTCAAATTTGTCTACCCATTTTTACGACTGAAAACAAATCCTGTTCTTCACTCACTAGCTGCAATTTGTCCCCCAGTTTCACAATTGCTGGCCGAGAAGTTGCTTCACAACGATTTTTTGCGTCGTTTAGCGAACTGCGAAGTGAAATTTTTGCAATCTTAGCAATGAATTTTAATAATTCCGGTGCGTTGTTGAAGCGAAAATGTTTAATAATTACGCAGTTTTTGTTATCTGGCAAGTGGTCAAAAATGGGCTCTTAACAATTGTTAATTTGGCGGGATATTGAAATTGAAATACATCGGAATATATCGTTGTAAACATTGTTGAAGTACAAATAAAATTATAAAATAGTAGCCAAAAACTAAGCTTGAAAAATGTGTTTGATTGAAAAATACACACAGATAAGTCAACGCTACTAAAACGATAATGAGCTAAGTTATTAACCTGAAGGTTTGAAAAGCCGGATTTTTACAGTGTTTCGACAGTGTTTATCAGAAAATTAGATTCAAATGTTGATTTAAAGCTGTTCGTTTGCCTCTGGTTTATCGACGTAGACAAGTGACTTTATATAACCCCAAAGAAAACAATTCAATAGGTTTAAATCAAACGATTTTGGTGGCCAATTAATTGGACCATTATAGGAAATTACTCTTTCGTTAAAAGTTTCTTTGAGTAAATCAATTGTAGTGCGCGCTGTGTGGCCTGTGGCTCCATTCTGTTTTAAGCACATGTCAGCAACATTAATGCCAGGTACAAAAAAATTTCAAATCATATCATTATAGCGTTCACTATTGACAGTAGCATTCTGACCACCATCGTTTAGGAGAACATATGGACCAATGACTCCGACAGCCCATAAAATGCATCAAACAGTCATTTTTTGTGGATATGATGGGGTTGAGACAAAAAATTGTGTATTACACTCACTCCAACTGAGGCAATTCTGCTTATATACGTACCCATTCAACCAAAAATGGGCTTCACCGGAGAACAAAATTTTGAACGGAAATTCAATTCAAAAATATCAACAACAAGTGTTGCTCTGGTGTAATATTGAAATGTTAAACGAAACATTAGAGAAAATACGGACGAAAATTTTGCAGTCATACGGCTCCCTTTGTTCTTTAAAATTTTTAAAAACTATCACACAACAAAGAAAAAGTAAATTTTTCAGCTTGCACTTTTGTTGGTCCCTTTTAAAACAGCTGTTTTTATTTTACTTTGTTTTGGTTTTTCACGTATCGTGTAAACGTAAAAAAATCTGTTGTAAGACTTTTACCCCCATTTTTAAAATACGGATGGACGCTTATAATGTTTTCTCTCTGATTTTACGTACGTAAATTATTATCGTGTAAACTAGCCTTAAAGTAGCAAGATACGAGTACATTAAAATATTACTCTTTTTATTAACTGCTTCTGGTAACTCTAATTGAAAATCGAATAAAATGCTAGAAAATAAAATAAATTTTTTTTCCATAAAGAATAATAAAAAGAAGACCCGAATGTCATGTTGGCAATTTACTTTGCATATTTATGCGCATGAAGAATGGTGGCATTTGATTCTGGACAATCAGATGTAAATTGTTATTTGCGAATATTCAACAACCGGCTTTTAGGGACAAATTTCCATTACTTGCATACATAGTACATGTAGTAAAAAGGCATTCACACAAATACATACATACATACATACATAGCCATATTTGTAACTGTAAGGTACTAGTTTTGATGCAGGCAAAAACGATCAAATTAAATTTATGATAAAATACGACCCTAATCTAACCTATACCCTACTTTAACAATTAAAAAAAAGTGCTTGCTTAGCATAAAAAATTGTATATGGTATGTAGCCTTAAATATATATTTTATATCTCTCTAGTAAGCCCTACTTATACTATGTATGTGCTATGTATAAATCGATGTAGGGTATAACAACACAAAGTAAAAAATAAAAGAACAACTTTTATAAAAGAAACTTGAATAGTAGCAAAATTTAAAAGCAAAAAAGAAAAAACAATACTTTTATAAACACGTAAATATAAACAGACATACAGACAAGGAGGTATTACAAAAAAAAAAAAAAAAATCAGTCTACACTTTACAAGTATGCATATGTCTGTCAGCTTTACTATATACCGACCGTTTTGTGTATATCATTCTCAGACGCGTCTATTCCAATCAGCAAATAATAAACGGTATGAATAGATGCTTGTACATACATACGAGTACATGTGTATGCTTAAATATGGTTAATAAAACAGGGCAAATATTTTCGCACTCTTTAGGAAGAAGTTATTCCACATAACGAACTTGGATTTACAAAGAAAATTTCATAAGACTTTTAATTATTTCCATTGCTAAATGATTCTTAATAAGACTGGTATCTGAAGTATTAGAATTTTTGAAAAATATTTTTACTACTTTCCGCGAAAGTACCATCAACTAGAACTAATGGAAAAAAAAATTGTCTTATTTTAGGATCTATTAGGCAATTATTAACCGAAATATCAGAGCATTCACACACAATGTTGTGCAGCATCTACGCTAGAAAGATGGAACAGTTATTATTCGGCAGGCTTTAACCGTAATTGTGCAGCAAAGAAAACTCGATTCTATACTAAGCAGTTCCAAGGCGTCGGCCAATAACAATCTTAAAAAATACTCTGTCAAAAAGTAATTACTTAGTGAAGTAGTAACACATGGGCTGAAAAGTCCCGGGCCTAACACGTAGATGGCGCTAGTTTTATTACATACCACTCTTTTTCAGTTATTGCTAACTTTCAAAAACAGCTGTTAAAATTTCATGATATTCTATTAAATGGTTTGTGATTTACTATGCTAAGAGTGACGCTTCTTTTGTTAGTTTTACAACAATGTATCAAAAAAAATTTCGTGTTTTAATTCTACACTGCTTCTTGATGGGGAAAAAAATACCGTTCAAGCAAAACAATGGTTTGATATGTGTTATAGGGATTCCGCTACATCAGAAGCAACAATAAAACGTTGGTTTGCTGACTTCAAACGTGGTCGTGGAGTCACCAATGATGCAGAATGCAGTGCACGTCCAAATGCGGCGGTAACACCAGAAAACATCAAAAAAGTATACAAAATCGTTTTGAATGATTGAAAAGTGAATTTGCGTGCGTTTGCTGACATCGTAAAAAAATCAAAAGAACGTGGTGACTTCATATTCCATAAGCATTTGATTATAAGAAAGCTCTGTTTAAAGTGGGTGTTCACTGTTGAGCAAAAACAAGAAGGTGCTGAAAATTTGGTTAAATTTCGAATTGCTCCCACATCCACCGTATTCGCAGGCTTGGCACCCAGCGCCTACTGGCTGTTTGAAGACCTGAAAAAGTGCTCGCCGGTAAGAAATATCGCCTGAATGAAAAATTTAACGCTGAAGCAGAGGTTATCGTTCTACAAAAGTGGTATTGAAATGATAAAACGATCCTGGAATGATTGCAATGCTCTTAATGTAAATTACGTTGATGAAAAAAGCTAATTTTGACCAAAAATGTGATTTCTTTGTTTGTCCCGGGACTTTTCAGTTCATGTGTTAGCACGTTGTATTGACAGAACATCAGTTAAGGAACAAAAAAACCCAAAGTCGTTCTAGAATACTCACTTGGTAGAATCGGCTGAAACAACTAAGTAAGTATATGGGACAAAATTTATCAGTTTTTCTTGAAAAACCCACAAGAAATGAAAAGTATTTTATTTAAAAAAAAAACGCGGCTATTTGTTTCATTTTTAATCAAACCTGGATTTGTTTTTCGTACACTACGTTGATGCTATCTAAGACCACAATGACCGACAAATAGACCCATTCGTACCCTAAGTTTGCTCTTCTTTAGCAATGTTAGCTTTTGGCATCTACCAGGTGGTAGGGAAAGAAAAAACTTCGCTTGTTTCAGTTCAGAGGCATTCTTTCATCGCCGAGGCAATTCTTCTTTAACCCAAGAGCTGAGTTTTCCTCAGGAGTATATACATGAATATAGAAAATAGTTTAGAACCTTGTCAAAACTCTGTCCGCGAATCAGTTAGCTTCTTCCAGATCATGAAGGCCAGGATCCAGTACTCAATACAGTGCGACCTTGTTGTGTACACCAACTTCATTGAGAGATGTCAAACAGTCACATATAACATAACAACCACCTCACAACATTTAAGGCAGGGAGTCTGATATAACATTAATACTTAAATGGCGTAACTTGATTAAACTTTTGCTTTTAGTAAGTTTTCATAAATCATGCTCAAGGAAGTCTTCCAAGTTTTGAAAACTCATTTAAAAAATCTGTGCTTTCTTGAACAAACTTACGAAAAAAATTTGTATAGTGTAACTTTCGATCAATATTACAGAAATCAAGTGAAATTGAAATCGAATAATATTTCAAATTGTTATTATTTCAAATCAGACAAGATTTTGATATTATTTCTTTTTTAATTAGAAAGCAGCGTACAAACATCAACGGAATTAAGTCAGCTTATAAAAGAATAGAGAAGACTGCGTAGGAATTGGATGTCAAGTAGAAATTCTTCAGACAAGAGATTGTTTAACAAAGCATGTAAGGAACTAAAAAAGATGCTACATGAACTCAAGCAATTACAAATAGAACGAGCACATTATGAGGAAATCGACTAAATATTAACACAGTAATAAGGTATACTGACGGCACTTGGTTTAAGTCAGACAAAGACATATCGGAAGCATTCGCTCTTCACTTATTTAACAAATTAAATAGTATTGAAGACCAAAGGATGATGAACCATGTTAAATGGTTAAAAACATTTTACTCCTAATGAAGTTGAATCAGAAATAAAAATGTTGAATAAAAATAAATCTCCTGGATATGACTTGGTTACTGCAAATGTTGTCAAGAAACTAATCTATAATTCAATTCTTAGATTGAACCATTTTCCATCACAGTGGAAATGTGCTAAAATTATTATGATTTCTAAACCAAACAAAACTGAAAACAAGCTGTCATCATACAAACCTTTAAGTCTACTTGCGATATTTTCAAAAATATTTGAAAAATTATTTCTACGAAGATTATTGCCAGTTTTAGAGAAACGAAGTATTATACCAGATCATCAATTAGGTCTTTGACATAATCATGGCACTCCCGAACAATGTCACTGAATTGTATATGTAATTACTGATGCTTTGGAAAACAAAAGGTACTGCATAGCGTTTTTCTTGACATCCCACAAGCATTCGATAGAGTATGCACCTTGGCTTACTTTTTCAAATAAAGTTTATATTAACTCAGAGCAGGAATACCACACGGCAGTGTGCTAAGAGCTACATTGTACACCATTTTTTCTGCAGATATGCCAGTTACAGATGACGTCGTGGTAGCGACATATTCAATAATATCAGCGTCAAGTCAGTTTCCAATAGAAGCTTCACTACTTGTTCAGAAATAGTTTACTAGATGGAATATTAAAGTCAATTCTGAGAAGTTCATTTTATTATTACTTTTACATTAAGGAGAGGAGACTGTACAAATATGACTATATATGGGGAACAAATACCCAAAAAAAAAAAATAAATAAATAAAATACAGTACCTTGCAATCACTTTGGATAGAAGAATGATTTGGAAGCCACATATGAAAGGTAAACAAACTCTTTTGAAGTTGAAAACCGGTAAGTTATATTAGTTATAATGGTATTATGTACATCAAACAAATATTGACATTCTAGAGAGATATCAGTTAAAAACTTTAAGACAAATTACATCTGCTCCGTGGTTTGTGACAAATAAATGTATTAGCAAAAATCTAAATATGCAACCGGTAAAGCAGGAAATAAAAAGATTCAGCGAAAACTACCTTCAATGATTAATTGACCGCACAGACCCTCTGGCTGTTGCATTGTTGGACGACATCACTGAAACCTGCAGATTTAAATGGACACATGTATTGTACATATGTAAATAATTGTTAACCTTGTTTTGATTGTATATAGTTATGCATTGCATTGGAGCTGCATAACTCTTATTATTTATTATCCAAATGATCAAGTTTGCTTATTGTTCTAAAGCAGATAAATTGCAAGTTAAAGAATTTATATTAAAAAAAAATATTAATTCGCTTCATTAACTCTCAAAGAACTTTCTGGATTAGCAATATTTAAAAAAAATTGTTGCATTTATGTTTTATTCGTATTTACAAATTTACTCGTTTTTAATTGAATTACTTACAAATTACCCTGTTCATACAACACCGTTGTAATTTGCTTTATTTTTTTTCCTAACTTTTTTGATTATAACTGGTAAATTGTTTTAAAAAAGAAAGAAAAAAAGTTACAAAATTAAATAAACACATTTATCATGGACAAATAACCAAAATAAAAATTAAAGATTACATTTTTTTAGTAATTCACATCGTAATTAAAACTAAATTACTAATAATTTGTATAAATCATGCCTAGAATAGTACATTATGTAATTTGGCTTATAATTGTTTGTTGAATGAAGAATAATAGACCGAATTATGAAAAAGCGTTGGCGTGTGAACAATTCGTTTAGACGCGTAATAAAAAAAAAAAAATTAATTCGTATTTATTCGTGTTGTTTTATCAACTATAACTTAAAGTTAATATTTACGTATTCATAAGCTGATATATTTGTTATGGTATACCTTCTCCTGTATGTAACACCCACAAAGTACATGCATAAAATACCTCTAAGGCATTACCAGCCACTATATAGATATATGTTAGTATGTATGTATAAAATTTGTTTTACTTAATATTTAATTTTTTGTATGAAACACAATCAGGTTTGTAAAGCTTTTTTTTAAATATTTTTGGTTTGTTTTTTTTTCTTTTTTTTTTGGTAATTTCCTAATAACGTATAATTCAGGTTTTTAACTTCTTGCAAAACTTGTGTCATGTAAATTCAATTCCATATCGAACTCTACGTATTGGAATAGTATGAGTCGTGTGAGTTATTTAAATGTTAAAATATTTTAGCTTTTTTTAGTCTTGAATTACTTTAACTTGTGGTACGTTTTATGTTTTTATTTTTTCTTTCTCGTAATATTAAAACTATTTTTATACAGATTTAAAATTGTATTTCATATCATTCGTTTCAATTTAATTTTTTTTTTTTTGTTTGTTTTGGTTGTTGGTTTGCTTTTGCTAAGACAAAATTGGTAACACACCCGTTTTCATGTACTTTTTATATCATTGTTTTGCTTTTGTTGTATCTATTAAATGTGAACGTGTCAGAGATAAAAACTTTACCAATCTGGACTCCAAAAACTACAGATACAACAGCACCAGTCAACAACTTCAAAATCAGCCATACAATGGCCATAACAATTTAAGCCAACAACATATAATACATGAAAACGTCAACAGCATAATAAAATAAGTATTGTTGTAGCGGTAATAATAAGCGACTAAAAATTCAATGCTGTATTTGGCTGAAAGCAAATACTGAAAGCTGATGTGATGCGCTGTTATTGGGAGGGTTTAAATGTTAAAAAAACTGTGTTGTGGTGTGATCTGGTATAGTGGCATGCACATTTATTGCATAATAATTTTGGCTTTTTGTTGTTTCAATTTTTTTCTATTTTCTTTCGCTAAACATTTAATGTGGTGGTTGGAAACAACAACAAAAAAAAAACAATTTGTATCTTAATAAGAAAAACTGCATTAAATATTTTTACTTTTAACTTCATGCTCTATTTTCTATATTTTGGGCAATATGAGTAACAGTCTATTATATTATTTTATACACTGATAAAGAGGGAAACCAGAGTTACCACATGCTCTTAAAAAAGTGTTTTATGCGCATAAAATATGCAATAAAAATCCGAAAATTTTATCAAAAAATTTTAAAATATGCTCTAAAATATTTTTTTTTTTTTGTTAATAGAAAAATTGAACAATTTTTTTTGATTCTATTTAAAGGATGATAAAAAAATAAAACAAAAAGCAATACAAAGGAATAAAAAACAAAAATTGTACTTCAGTTTCAATTCCATTATATCTGAGCAGTTTTTAATACATTGAAAATGTCATTAGAACAAAATTCGGTAGAGCAAATAATCCAACAAATCCTACCATCAAGCTGACGGTTGTAAAATATGAAGAAACTGGATCCGTTCATGGTAACATAAACAGAATTTACCAACGTAGTGGCCGTTCAGCCGAGAATATTGCAGCTGTAAACTGAACTGTTAAAGAAGATTCAAAAACTCTTTCGTCAACGTTCAAACGATCCACATTATTTAACTTTTTACATTGTGATCTTCGTTTAAAGGCTTATAAGATCCAGCAGAGCCAAGAATTGAAATCGGCTAAACACGCATTACGTCGGTAATTCTTTTCTTGGGCCATCGAAAACCAAGAAGAAAATGAGCTCAGTGGCTGCGTCAAGCAGAATTTCCACATTTGAAGTGAAGAGAGTTCAAGACTTATCTTATAGAGACCCGCATGAATGCCGATAAAAGGCAAAATTGTGCATTCACTTTTAAATTAATCATTGCTATGTTCACATTCATCTTTTATGTGTGTTGAAGCGTGTATATCTCTTTGATAAATTATAAATGCTTCAGCTGTTCTTTCTTCTCTGCATTCAGTCATTTGCCTTTATGTGAATCATGAGCTCACTGCATCAAAGCAACAATGAATACTTCAATGTCCACAGTATGCTTCATTGTGCTGTAATGATTTATTATTATTATTATTTTAACCAACAGAAAGAAAAAACCTTAAGAAATCAATACCAAAAAAATACCAATAAAATTTAAGGGTCTTAGAGATATGCAATCAAATTTTATACCATGGTTTTTAAGAGAATGCTCTCTATAATCTATGTGTTAGTGTGTCAGTTATTTTTTTATGCAGTTATTTTTTATTGAATGCAACGTTCTGATTTACTATACACTGTCTAGGCTCTTTAATCTTTTAATGCTAGGTAGTGTGGTAACCAGTGTGAGTGAGCATTCATGTTTAAGAGAAAGAAATATTGCCGAATAAAGTTTTTCTCTCTCTCATTGAATTCGTGTATTTTGTGTGCTGTGCAGTAAATATCATCACAGAATTAAGCCACATTCATTGTGGTTGAAAGAAATTAATGCAGTAATGCAGGCCTCTATTATCTTAGAGCAACCATTGCATACACAAAAAGTTAGGGTTGGGTGGTTTTTGGCCCGGAAAAATCATCGGACCATATATATTTGAAAACAAAAATGGAAATGAAACTACAGTCTAGCTACAGGGAGATGATCTGAAACTCCTTCTGGCGGAATATTGATGATTTAGACGGAGAAAATATGTGGTTTAAACAGGATGGTGCCACTTGTCACACAGCAAGAGGAAAAATGGATCTTTGAAAACAATATATCTCGTAGAGGAGGAGAAAATTGGCCTCCAAGATCATGGGATTTGACACCTTTAGATTTATTTTTGTGAGGTTTTTTGAAATCGAAAGTGTACAGCAGTAATCCCACAACAGTGCTAGAGCTTAAAACCATCATTATCGAAGAGATATCAACCATTGACCACAGTTTATTGAAAAAAGTGATTGATAATTTTGGTAAAATATTTGGAGCCTGACGAGCCGTTATGGTGAGGGGGAGGTGGGTCACTTGACCGATATATTTTTCAATTTCTGAAAAAAAGTATTTTTTTATTAGAATTAAAATGATACCACAATTTTGGATACCCTTTTTTATTGCTAGAACTTTTAATATCTTTGCATAATTGTAATCGTAGTAATTGATGGCCGCAAGCCAAGTTCCCCAACGAGTTATAACTGGTTCGGGTGCCAACAGAAGTTTGGATACATTTCTCTTAAAGTTTTAACTCCACTTGGAGCTATCAGGAATACTTTGTCCACATTTGCCATGAGTTTGTTTATATTTTCGTTATGATCTCTATAAGTTCGCATAAACCATGCAGCCCATTAGCAATTCATGTAACATGCGGTAGTTTAGGGCAGCGTTAGGTGAACTAAAACTAGTGCATTTTACAATTGTGGTAGTATTTTGAGAGTCTCTCACTCAGACCACTTTGCACTGTATTTTTCCTCTTGTTTTCTCTTTACATATCTTTGTTTATTTATTTGCCTATGCCTGTGACCACGTACATGTAAATAAAAGAGAAGAGCAGCTCTTTACCTTAATCTTGTTTAGTGTAAAACACTTTTATGGCTTTTCTCACAAACAAAAATCTCAATTTTTTATTTCAATTTACGTCCAACATCTTTAACGAACTTTCAAAGAGTTGTGCAATAATGATTGAGTTTTGTCAAAAACAACTGTGTTAATTAAGAATTTTTGGCTTGATGCTTCTTTGTAACAATATGGAACATCTACATTTGCGACATTTTTAACCAGTGTCTTCAATTGTTTCATCTAATTTAGTCTTTCATGCATTTTTGTATGTCATCTGAGCATTTTTGGTAAATATTTTTGACATACACACTTATTTTGAATATTAGACGGTTTCTAATCTCATTTCATAGTTTTTATATTCTTTCAAAGCTGTAAAGCCAAAATAAACTTAATTGAAAACTAGGTGGCACAAAAAGGTTTAATTTAAAAAAAGAGATGACTTCGTCAGAATTTAAAATAAATATTTTGTAAAAATATTTTAAAGCACAACAAACCCAAATATGCGCTAACAAGGTTTAAAATGCTCCTTATATACGAAAAAAATTTTAAAAATATGCTTTTAAAACTAAAATATGCAAAAGCATGCTGTTATGAGCAAAATATGCTGAAATGTACAATAACAAATCGCTGCTATAATTCATAAAAACCTATAAGACTGTTAAATGTCTCTTAAATCCGACTTGATTAGTTGCATGAGAAACAACATACAATTGCATATTTCTGGTTTTCCTGCTGATAAATATCAGTTTTTTTTTCTTTTATTAAGATTTATGGCACCTTTAACCTTTAGCCTGTATCTGTCGTGGCGGCAATAAAATCAGTTTTTGCATTAATTTTTAAAAATCCTTTCATTTTACTTATTTTTCCATTAATTAAGACTGTGTTAACATTTATTTGTATTTCATTCTTTTTATAGTTTTTTTATTGTTGTTCTTAATTTTATTTAAAATTTATTAACACTCTACTTACCACACATAATGTCTCTGTTTCTTTTTCAATTATTTTATTCCAAATTGAGTTTTTTTCTTTCTTTATTTTTATGAAATTCTGCAACAAAAAAAGAGAATGAAGAATTGAAAATTAAAAATCTTTAGGTTGAAGAAATAATGTTAAATAAACTTATATAATTAATTTTATTTATACACAACACGCGGTGGACATACATTTATACAAATACTCTGGTGAAGTATACTTTATTCTGCTGAGTTTTTAATGGGTAAAAAAGAATTATTTTTTTGCTTGTATGTGACCGAACAGTGGGCCAAAATCTACATGCATTTTAAAGGAAACGTTGTAGGTAGAATACGTTTTCTTTATAAAATAAATTAATCAAATTATGGCTATAATACTGGCCCATAACCTAAGGATTAAATTCGATCTACATTAACCCACTACCAAAGCGAAATGTAGAATCACACGACATAATTCAAACAAAACTTAATTAAAAGCCGCAGAGTTATTAATACAAATTGTAAGCAATTCATTTTCAAATATACTGTGGTTTATTATAGCAATCAATGTAATCTTTAATTTATATTGGGTTTTTGTCTGTGCTAACTGTGTTTATTTATTATCCCTATTTCTCCATTTCTAAAACACAGTTTACTGCCAAGCAACAAAATAATAACTAAAAATAACAAGAAAAGGAAGAAGAACCATAAAAACGAATTATAAATGTGCCATGTAAACGTGGTAACTCGAATAAGTAATTCAAACAGCAAACTAAGTAATCTGAAGTCTCGTGTGAGTTTGCTACAAACGTTGCAATATGTAACGGCGCTTTAGCTTTACGAGTCATTTACTTAAAATTTTCCTAAGTTAATACAGTACATTTTTTAGGGTACACTGACACCTTTTAAACTGCCTGTGGCTGCTCTTCAGACCAAATACGAAAAATTCTGTTCTTTGACTTACGCATTGAGCCATTCATGGTGAAATGGTAAACAATACTGCACATTTTGTCATGAATCTTTTTTGATACTGAAAAAATATACAATGAAAATCCAAATAGTCAAAAACCATCCTTTATCAGTGCCGCACAATTACCAAGTACATGCTCTGGCAATTAAAGACCTAAGAAGGATACGAATTATCTTGACCGAACATACTAACGAATGCCGAATTGTAAACACAAGCCAACCAATTCTTGATTGATAACAAAATCCTAAGGAGGAAATGTGAAGTTAGTCTATAAGATAACATCACACGTAGCGCCATTGATTGGTATCCATTAATAAGTAAAAGAAGAAAAACAACGGCTTATACCTGGAGACAAACGCTTAAAGCCGAAGTTTCAAGAAACGGAACTAGCGGAAATGATATTAAGAATACTGAATTAAGAAGAAGTAACGAAAGAAAAATTGATCAAATCGATCAAAATATAGCGATCAAAGAAAGCAGTAGAACAAAAAATAAAATTACAAACAAATTACATATGAAGCTACCCGGTGGCGTATTTGAGCGACATTGTCACTATGATATTTTCATCGATGTATCATCGTCATAATATCAGTCTGAAGTCAAAATTTGGGGTCCTCGCGACAGTGACACAATCAAAACGAGTTATATATGACAACGCGATTGTATGTCACCATACTAAAGAAAGCTGAAACTAAGCGACATTGTCTGTTATGTGTACATTATATTCTGAAATTTAGCGACATTGTCTAAATGCAAAATTTTGCATATACATTTCCATTTCGGGTCTAGACATCTTAAAACGATCAATGATTACGTTTCAATTCAAGCAGCAGTATCACTGTGCATTTATGATTAAATTCTATGTCAATGAGACCAGAAGAATGAGTGTATATACATATGTGTAAATACATATAATTCTGTATAATTCTATGTAAGTACATATATTTGTACATACGTACATATGTATCTCTGTATAAAATGACTATATTTTGTGTAAAGCTTTGTAGAAGCGGCCAAAACTGTTGAATTCTTTTTGAATGTGCAATATGCAACAATACTATACAAAATGTATTTTATACATAATACATACATACATACATACATACATACATACATACATACATACATACATACATACATATATACATACATACATACATACATACATATGTATATGTGTATATGTATTTGCAGGCATAGGTTTGTATATCAATTCGGCAATAGTATAAACACAATGTTTATTCTTTCAAAGAATAATGTAAGAGAATCGTTTAATTTTTCTTTATTTTTGTAGTTGAGTTGTTTTATAGTTTTTACACAAATGGCAAATTCATGTTCATTGTTCTTGAGACGTGATTTCTTTTGTTTTTTCTACACTGATTTCCCCGCGGTACATTCAACTACTAGACATAGTACATTTACGCCAAAATCTACAGCCGATAATATTATTTGAGATATTAAAGTTAACATGCCTACAAATGTGCGTACATCCACTATTCACTCAACGAAACAAAAGTGAGTAAAAACATTCGCATACATTACAGAAGCGCCCACAATTAATGAGAAATTTACAAATATTTTTTTTTTTTTTATTTGATTTTATTCTACATATTTCCCTACAATAGTATGCAAAGCACATTTGTAATATAAATAATGTTCTGACAAACACACATACATATATTGTATATTATGAATTTAATTGCAATCGAAATTGGCTCTTATTACGTTCAATCAATTGCATTACATCACGTAAGTATTTGCAACTTACAGATTAGAACTTCTGTTATGTTCAACCGAAAATTTTTTTCAGTAATTCGTTCTCTCATTCATTCATAGCTCAACGAGGGAGAACAACACAATAACAATTTTAGGTGCGTATCATCAAAATTGTAAGTAATTCATTTTTAATTTCTCTGTAGATTATTAAAAAATCTGTGTGATCTCAAATTTTTATCGGGTGTTTGTCCTCATAAAATTTTCCAACAGTCTTTTCTTTTTTAAATAGAATTTACCGCGAAGTAGAAAAAAAAATAAATATATATAAAAATAAAGAGAACTATTAAAACGAATAACAAATAAACGTGGTAATACCATATGAACGAGGTAATATGTATAAGTAATTCAAACAGAGAACAAAGTAATTCGAAGTCTTGTATGAATATTCTGTCAATAACAATTGAATTGAAAAAATAACAATAATAAATATAAATAAAAAGAAAGAGAACTATTAAATCGAATAACAAATAAACGGGCTAATACCATGCGAACGGGGTAATATATATAAGTAATTCAAATAGCGAAAAAAGTAATTCGAAGTCTTGTATGAATATTCTATCAATAACAATAAAATTGAAAACATTAATTTCACTTTTTCTTTATTAAATAAATAAACATAAAAAATATTCAAAAGTTTCTTATTAAAAAAGTTAATATAATTCTAGAAACTATTATAATATAATACAATTCTAGAAACTATTAAGACAATACTTTATATGAGAAAAAAAATTCAATTTATGCACTAAAAAATAAATTTAGCGTGAAAATGCCGAAAAAGGCTATAACTTTTTTTTTTTATATAAGACCAGCACCCAGAGGATGGCCCCTACTCATGCAGTGCATTGTGCTGGTACTAGGAAAATAGGTTATTGGAAGGAGGACAGAGGGAGTAGTGTTTATGGATATTAGATTTAAATTTACTCATGTCGTTAGAGGCGGGAAATACTTTCGCTGGAAGATTATTCCACAACCGAATAGTGCGACCAAAGAACGAGTCCTCCCTATAATGCGTTGTGCGATTTACTAGACAATCAACTACAAAGGGATGCGCTCTACGAGAAATACGAGTACTACGTAAAAATATATGATTTTTGGGAATTAATTCCTTAATTTCGTTAGAACACATTCCGTTATAGTACCGATAGAACAATGAAACACACGCCACATTGCGACGGTGCTCCAATGAATCGATAGAGTTGGCTACCCTACCGTCATTGATGAGCATCTTCGCCCTCTCCTGTACGCGGTCGAGAAGCTCCAAAATAGACTTTGAAGCACCAGCCCATACATGAGAGTTGTATTCCATTTTGGGACGGATATAGGTCTTGTAAATATTAAGGAGATCAGATGGGGTGAAGTATTTCTTGCACCGTCTCAAAAAACCAAGGCACTTGAATGCTTCTTTCGACACTTGAAATATGTGATCATTCCAACGAACGTCACAGTGAATTCTCATGCCCAGAACATCAAGAGCATCTGATTCCTCAATATCCACATTACCCATTGACACAGATGACAGCACACCACCACGCCTGTGTGTTAAAAAACAACATTGAGTCTTACGTGCATTAAAATCGACCCTGTTCGCACGACCCCACTCGGAGACCTTCAGCAGGTCACTTGTGAGTGTGACGTTCATATTCATCCTTCTTACCCCAACCTCCAAAAGGCTCGGTCTACGGTCAAAGGAATATGAGTGACAAATGTTACTGTCATCCGCAAAAGAGTAGATAGGATTAGAAGTGAGAAGAAGAAAGTCGTTAAGAAATATTAGAAAAAGAGTAGGAGAAAGAACAGAGCCTTGCGGTACCCCTGAGTTTACTCTGAACTCGTCGGATGAGACCCCATCTATAACCACTCTTATAGAGCGATCTCTGAGAAAGCTCGATATAAATCGAGAGAAGTGACTACCGACACCAAAAGCATTAAGTTTCGGAATGAGAGCCTCGTGCCAAACTCTATCAAACGCCTTTGAGATATCCAGTGCCACAACCTTACTCTCGCCAAAACCATGAATGGACTTGTTCCACTTCTCCGAGAGCAACGCCAGCAGGTCACCAGTAGAACGGCCCCTTCGGAAACCGTACTGACGATCGCTAAGTAAATCGTTGGACTCCAGATATCCCACAAGGTGGTGATTAATCATACTCTCCATAACCTTGGAGAGTGTGGAACAAACTGCTATTGGACGGTAGTTCTCAGGGTTACTAGCCTCGCCCTTTTTGGGGATTGGCGTTACATTAGCAACCTTCCAGCAAGATGGAAAAATACCGGCGCGATATGACGCACTGAAAAGGTGAGCTAATGGACGCGCAAGCGTCGAAGAGCACTGCTTCAGGACCAGTGCTGGTATGCCATCCGGCCCAGAAGACTTGTTAACGTTGAGATTTGTTTAAATTCAAGATGTTCTGACAAACTTTAACATTCGGGCATTCAGGCATTCAACAATTACCAATGATATGTAATTTGAGATGGTTAGTTGCCTTTTACCAATTTGACGTAAATTGCATTTACCAATTACCAAATAAACAATTTTTAATTGGCCAATTATAGGTTCAAAGTAATTAGTAATTTAAATTGATTAAAAACTACTTGGTGAATTTAAATAATAAGTAATTAATAAAATTCCAATACTAGTCATATGTGTATAACCAATATTTGAATAAAACCAATTACAATTCACTAATAATTGTTAATTGTTTTAATGAACTTATAGTAAAATGTCTTTGTAAGTTTATTTGTTAGTTCATGTGTCCATCAACCACGAGTAAATGGTTGAACCGATTTTGAAGAAATTTGGAACACAGATAGATCTAGGTTAACGAAAATGTTAGAGTATATACTTTTTTCATAATTAGACCTGGGAGAGGTTATAATCGTGCGAATATAGAGCAAATTAGGTTATATGAGAAATAATTTTTTTTATTCAGTTGGATTTGAAGAAAACGATCAAAATTAAAGACTTTTCTTCTAAAATGACACCCTTGTTTTTTTTAAAGGAAACCTGTTTTGTTTGCTAACATCCATCATCTACCAAAATGTTTTATAGAAAAGAAAATTTTCAAAAATTTTACTTTGAGGAGCTCATAAGGGATAAAAGGAGATTTTTTGTTTCAGAGTCCGTTCTTACGAAATACATAGTTATTAAAGTATTCATATCATGTAAACTATAAAAGTCTTTAAACTTTTTGAATGCTATCTTCCATTATTAAGAAAAAAAAATTAACTTCACAGGACGAGTAAGCGTGGCATCTCGCAAAAAATTTAATTTATTATTGTTCTTACATGTATCAGCAGAAGACTTATAATGTCGTTTTAACATTTTCTTTATAAAGACAGTAAGTCACACTTTTATATGAATATAGCTACAGAGTCCAAAGCAAGAGCGAATACAATGCGTCCACTAAAGCCCTAACCTATGACTAAAGTCACCAGTAAGTACCAAATTCGAATGCATATTATCTGGACATGACTTCCACCTCGGTAAAGAGTCGGAGACTATCTAAACTCCTACCAATCTATAGGTCACGGCACCCGTTTAAGTATATAACTACGCATCGAGCTGGTGCTCTCCCCGTGATTTTAGTATAAACCACAACCACCACGTTGCTCTCACAAGGGGTCATCACCATAGTCAGAAAGACCTCATGTCTCCCATGGTACCAAAATTAAGCCACAAGTCGGGCTTCGTAGCATAAATGCTACTACCACTGTAAGTCCCAAATGACTCTGGACTGGTGGCCAATAAAGTAGCGAAAATAAAATCAACAAACTAAACAATAACAAGCAAGCAGACATTCACACATATACAATCGACTCAATCAAAAAACATACAAGCAATGCAATCACATAACCAGAAAGGTACACCGCAGGCCAGTAACCAACAGAGTGCGCTCAAAAGACTGCAAATAATGACATAAGAGAAGCCATTATTCCCTAATTCTAGGATCCTTCTTATTAAAGACATTGCGAGCAAGCTCGTCGAGCATTTGTATACTCCCGTCTGTCCTAAATGCCCCACTAACGTCCACCACATCCCCCGTTACGATGATTACCATTGCCCTAAAGTCCCCAATGTCATCGTAGAGTAAGCATTTCATCAGAACATGTAGCTAGTCCTCAGGTCCTATCCCACGCCTACAATCAGCAGTTAAACTAAAGCCCCTATAAGGCAAGAATCTCATGTCTCATGTTTTTTTTTTTTTAATGCTATAAAAAACACTCTTCAATATTTTCTTAAATTTCTTTTTTTATTTGAAAGTACAATCCTTCCGGTTAATAATGGAAAATAATTTCATTCAAACGGCTGCCTCGGCTGGCCCTGCAGTAGCCTATACTATCGGTTCAATTTTTAAGCACATTATCGATTGTGTGCAGCTGTATTTCACCAATGGCTTCACGAATATGGTACTTTAAAGCGTCAATTGTCCCTGGCTTATTGACGTAACACTTATCTTTGACGGCACCCCACAAATAGTAGTCCAACGGTGTCAAATCGCAGCTCCGAGGTGGCCAAACGACACCAGCTCTGCGGCTGATAATGCGATCTTCAAAAAGAGGGCGCAAAACATCGAGTGTAGCTTCGGCTGTGTGGCACGTAGAGCCGTCCTGTTGAAACAAAATGCTGCTAATGTCCTCCTCTTCCATTTTTGTCAACAAAAATTCGTTCAACATGGCCCGATAACGTTCGCCATTCACTGTAACGATCACTCCTTGCTCATTTTTGAAGACAAATGGCCCAATTATGCCTCTGACCAAAATCCGCACAGTGACTCGACTTGGGTGTATCGGCTTTTCAATGTATGCGTGTGGGTTTTTTGTGCCTCAAATGCGACAATTTTGCTTGTTATATTTGGAGCTGACGGTGCTTCTCTTCTTCCAAAATCCGTACGCAATTTTCGCACACATTCTGCAACATTACCATGACTTTCAAAGTAATGTCGCAATATTTCCCAGCGTTGTTCAAGCGTATACACAACCATATTCGTTCAGCGGAAGGATAAAACTAATTATCTGTCAAATCAGATATGAGTACTCGGTAAGGCCAATTTTGTTTATTAGTTTTGTAATAACGCAATTTTCTATAATAACTATTCAAATCAATTGAGAACCGAAATAAGAACAATTGGGAAGCTGGTAAACAAAACTAGACTAATCACGTTAGCACACACTAGCAAGGATTTTTCTTTATTTTCACAGAAAAACTGTATAAAACCTTGAACATAAGACTAGTTATTCGTTTTTAAACATTGGCTACTGAATAAACTAATTAAATACAGAAAAAGTTTATTACTGTTTAAGAAGCTTTTATTAAAACTTTGAATTAATTTGTTGTTTCATATTACAATAGGGAAACCTGTACGTTCTGCCACATCATATTTATAAGTATGTATGTATTTATGTGAGTATGAATGAATTTTATTTTATTTACGCACATGTCTGAAATTCTTATTAAAGGCGGCTTTTTAACTACTTAAGAAAGAATATGGGTTTTTTTTCTTGATTATATTCTTTTTATAAAAATTTAATTTCGTTTTACTTCTTTTTTTCTCGCACTCTGCTTTTTATCTTTTCAACAACAATTGTTGGTATATGATGACATCGTGTCGTAAGATTATGAATTTGTTCTTATTTCTTCATATTATTTTCTACGAATTCATTTTACACACATTTGCATTAACGTCGTTAATGACAGCGTTCTTATGGATAAAATTTATTTAAATTCAATAAGTTTTACCAAATAAATGCAATGGCATATACGAGTATTTATTCTTAAGAGGAGTTTATTCTTTTGATGTGTTAAAGTAGTATTTCAACCAGCGCTGACCATCAACACTTACATACGTACTTAATGGCCATTATTTTTCCAAAGGGAAATGGTATTGGTCTTTGCATTTTAATTGTGGTGATTGGTAAAATTAAAAAAAAGCATAAAAAAAATTAAGTTTTTGTCTTAAATATAATAATGTTGGTCAGAATGGTCTTCATTTTAACGGTTTATTTAAGTTGTGAATTACATGTTAAGAATTTTAATTGAAAATAATAAAAAGTTTTCAATTCTTTGGCAAAGAAATACAAATAAAAATATTTTTCTTTATTACACAAACACGGTGTTTATGGATTTATAAAGTGTTTTGAAAATTACTTTTGTTATATACTCAAATGTATGTTCATACGTACTTATGCACATCAAACTGTTTATATATATATGTACATATGTATGCATAATTAAATAAATATGAAAGTTTAAAAGTGTTATATAAACATTCACTTTGCCATATGTACGAGTATGTATATACTTTAATGGCATATATTATCTGTCAAGGTTATTCAATGTTAATTGGTTAAAGCGTTTGTCTTAAAAAATTACGAATTTAAACTTTTCAGAGGTTAATTGAGAGGTTAAACGATATTCTGATAGTTTAGTTTAATTTGTTATAAAAAAAATTGTGTTTTAGGTAGAAAATAAGGTAAAAATTATTCAACCAAAACCCGTTCTATTACATAAGTTATCGCTTTATTTACGGGCCACATACAACAACACACAGACAACACGAATTCACGCCTATGAATATAGTTGGCAGTCAATAGTCGGCAAATTAGAAAAATTGATGAACAGCTGATTATAAGAGAAGACGTATCTCGGTTTGTTTACAATACTCTTCAAGTAGCTATAACAACTCAAAAGAATTTTGAAAATCTTCAATACAAGATAAAAAATAACTGAATTTGTAATAACCTATAGATTTTCAAAGATAGGTTACGAAATTTTCTAAGGGAGATGTATTTGTAGGTATACTATCAGGAAAAGCAATATTGAAAAAAATCAAGATACGCCCTTTCTATACTTATTTGCCACCATTTTGGTAAACATTAGTCTTGACAGTTCATATTTGGCAGTCGTGAAGTAGAGACGTAGCAAAATTATTATGGAAAAATATTCAGTAAACCAGCGTGTTTTAATCGTTAAAACATTTTATCAAAATCAATCATCGATTACTGTGACGATGAGAAAGTTACGTGAAAAATCATTTTCATTTGAATGGTTATGTGAATAAACAGAATAGTCGGTTCTGGGCAATGGAAAACCCTCAAATTATTCATCAGTTACCTTTGCATCCATTAAAAGTGACAGTCTAGTATGCAAATTGATCAGGAGGAATCATTGGAGCTTACTTCTTTGAAACTGAAGACGGCGTAACGGTAACTTTCAATGGGGAGCGGTATCGTGATATGATTGAAAACTTTTTAACGCCACAACTGTATGCTTTGGGCTTGACTATCATGAGGTTACAACAAGACGGTGCCACATCGCATACAGCCAGGATAACAATGGAATTACTGATGTTGATTGGCCTCCACGGTCTCCTGATTTGGCTGCTCCGGGCTTCTTTTTGTGGGGATATTTGAAAAGCAAGGTTTATGCAAACAAACCAGAAACGCAGGAGCAACTCGAACAAAATATTCGTGATGAAATTAATGAAATATCGCATGAAATACGTGAGAATGTAATGAAAAATGTGCTCAAAAGGGCTCGCATTTATGAGGCTAACAGAGGCGGGCATTTATCTGATATTGTATTCCATACCTAATTGCCAACATTATATAAAACCTTTATCAATATAAGATCTATTCTCTTTCATATAATCCAAAACTATGAACAGCCTGTATTTATTTAATATTTCATATTGCGCAAAATAATTGTCTTCATATGAAGGTGTGCACTCCAATTTTCACAGCTTCCAGACGGTAGCTTGCTGTGATCTGAAATTTTTACAGTATCTCTATGTATGTCTGGAAGGAACTATAGGTTATATATCTTTCAAAAATTACAATTGGACGGTGCCAAGTTATACAAAATATATATTTATTTGTAAAAAATTAATGTATGTTTATATGTATATTTGTGACTTATAGACAGCTAAACGGCTGAACCGATTTTCTTGAAATCTTTACATATCTCTCAGTATGTCCGGAAGGAACTAGCCTATAGTTCAAAACTTCATATTGGACAAAGCCGCGCTCATACAAAGTGAATATATATTTGTCTATATATTCTAAGCAGTAACAGTGAGACACTCTAACTTTGATCCAAATAGGTGTGTAGTCAATACAAATCATCAGTCAAAAAATGGGCGGAATCGGATAAATGGGCATGGTATCTCGCACTCAAAGTAAATATTATTTGTTTGTATATCATAAGAACAGTTAGAGTGGATGTTTATAATTTTAATTTTATTATTTTCGTAGTTAGTACAAGACATCAGTCAAAAACTTGGCGGAATTGGACAAGTAGATATGGTAATTTTAATACAAAGTACGTTATATCATGCGAATTATAATATACTTTTCTATTAATGTATTATGTTAAAAAATTAACTCCAAAGGAAAAATGGAATTGACATTTCCATAAAAAATATTTATTATCGGGCATCTCAATAGATGTATCACTGACCGTTTTAGCATTAATGCATTTAACAATGTAGTAATAATTTGAGAGTCTGTCACTCAGGCCACTTTGAACTGTACTTTTCCGCTTGTTTTCTCTTTACTCCTCTTCGTTAATTTTTTACTTATTTTTTGTCTATGAGTGTGACTTCACACATACGTCTGCAAATAAAAGAGAAGAGCAGCTCCTTGCCTGAATCTGTTATAAAGACAAATTAGTGGTAAAAAACGGATCAAATCAGAGCAAAGGGGAATTTATCTCCTATTTAAAATATATATAGATTCCTGGGGAACTACGGACAGTTTAAACCTTATTCATAAAAAAATTATTTTATAAACCACTTATACGAGTACATATATCGAACATAATTTTTATGAATATGGGTGTATATGCTTAATACTTTATTAGTTAAGGAATTTGTTGCATTCAAAGTAAGCCTGCGACAAAAGGACATTCGTAAGAATAATTTCTACCCTTGAGACCTGAACAATATCATCTAACCTGTACATATTTTGAATTTAATTTTCGTGTTAGTCTGTATCATTGGCATATGCTGACAACATAGACATCATTGGTCGTGCATTGTAAAAGGTTGGCTAAAATTGAATTGGCAATGAATAAGACATATACTCGTACGTTATCTCTGTACCGCTGTAAATAAGGCCAACAACATCGGTTTTGAGCTAAGCAGAAGATATGCGCTAGTTAATAGATGCTACTTTGGATTGATTAAGTTATTTAAGATCAAAACGTACAAAAATTACTCTATACAAGACCCTTTTTCTGCGTATGCTATTATACAGATCATTCACATGGCTACGTACACAATCAAGTAAAGAGCTTTTGAGCGAAAAATTTTTCGAAAAATCTATGGCCCGATTTGCGTAGAAGTAGAATATGGGCTGACATGGTGTAGTGATTAGAGCGCACACATAACAACGCAAGCGATCCAAATTCGAGCCACAGCAGAGGACATGACGAAAAAAATTTACTTGTAGTTTCGATTGCTTAATAAAGAGGCTTCACAGCTTCTCTCCAGATAACTCCATTTAAAAAATCAAAATGAAGTCCCCTGACGCTACAGCTTATTTTTGGTGATGATGAAAAACATCAGATGAATGATCAGGAAAAAGCGCCATCTACTAGGAAAAAACTACAATGCTATAGTAAAGATCACCACCAATTAACAAGGATATTCACCGCAACGCAGTCATATGGAAGGGGCTACAGTAGATTAACCATCTACTTAGCTTAAAAGATCAAAATGATTACAGAAACTGAAACAAAGCAATGGATGCTTTGTGGAAAGCCAATTTGCTCCCTAGAGGAGTGACGCAGAAAAAAAGAATGTGGCCATGGCATAAATTATAAGCTGTAAGGGCTATACTATGACATTGATGTAGTAAAACGCATAAAAATACAGAGCTTGAATTGGCTAGGATATGCCGTGAGAATGATTGAAAATTCTCCGGCTAAGAACCTTCGATAATGAACTCGTTCGATGCCGAAGGGTGTGATCGAGACTACTCTGAAAAGATCAAGTGCAGCAGAAAGTCTTAAAGCTTGATATTTACAAATGATTTGTCACTGACAAGAGTTGTGTAGCCGCATAAGTAAATCCATACCAAATTACCGATATTAGCTTCGAGATGTCTTCACTTCTGTGCACTTATATATATATGTGTATACATGTGGTCACGAGAAATAATCGCATGAATTTCTTAAAATCAATAAAAACTCATTAAATGTTCGTCATTTCCTGTCCTGCCTCTGACAGTGCCTCAAAACTACATAAAAAAACTTAGAACAAAAACTTTAAAATGCACAATATAATGGAGAATTTTCTTGTCTATCAAGTTTTTTAAATTTTCTTAAAATTTATTTTTGCCTTTTCGGACAGCTTTTTGGGTCAAATAATCCATAGTGCGATCTCTGCAAGAAATCAGGGGTCACCTGAAATCTGCGATTTATTTTAATTTTATACGAAACTTTTGTTTCAAATTAATATAAACAGTTATCTTAAGCATTGATATCTTATGTAGTAATAATTTTTGTTTATCTTGAAAGCGGTAATACTAGAGTAGATGATTGTAACTTTGGTATACATGTGTATATCTATCTGGGGTCTAAAGAGGTTAATAAACATAAAAATTATAATTTTGTTTATTTTCGTTAAAGAAAAAATATAAAAGTTACTGATGATTTATAAAACTATTTATTTATTAATTGATTAATCAACACCATAAAAATTCAAATGCAATTCTCTTTAACAGTTAATTTCTTTTTGATAAAATGATAATAAAAAACATTATTTTACTGACTTTTGTGCATGATTTTTGCAAAAAATAAGAACGCAAACAAACTTTGACAAATTAACTTTTAAATGTTTTAACATAATAAAAAAAATGCAGAAAATGTTAAATAAACACGCAACAGTCACACGCATGCTGAACAAGTAACTAAATAACAATATATAAAGCTTGACTATCTGTTACCCTACAACACAGTTATGTTTTATTTATTTATTTAAATGAAATCTATCTGACTTATATACATAAGTGCTTAAGGGAACTTCGCACCACTCTAGGGCGGGAATCAGTCCGCAATTTGGGCGTCGCTCTGAGGTTTTCAAATATGGCAGGCCAGACTTGAAACTGCTTACGGAGTTTTATACGTGCCACTGTAGACTAAGAGCGCATCTGAAGAGCATGTCGTTCACAAATGTGGATGTTTGTACACTGTGCATCTGAGGCAGCGGAACATATGTATGTATATTGTGTGAATGTGGGGTTCTTGATAGGTTTAGATAGAAATGTTTAGGTAAACATAGAGTCTCGCTGGGTGACACTTCCATCATTATGGTTTCAGATCTGCTAGCGTTAAATAGCAAGGCAGCAGATCTGCTGAACAAACTATGGATCGGAAGGGGCACAATAGATCCCTTGGGTCGCAGTGTTCTGTAATAGTGCAATATACGCGTAAGTATTATGTTGATATTTAAAAAAACATGGCTTCGTCTGTGAGGGTTATGAAGGAACTATTGGTTATTAGGGCATCATTAAGTATAAAGTTTCAAAAAACTGAAAACCGATTTTTTTTTTTGGTTAAAAGTCGAACGCGCTAGCCAATTGCGCTACGGTATGGTGGTATGAGTTAATAAATTTATGTTGCTCTAATTACCCTCCTATCTCATTGACAGTTTCGTAATAATCTATGAAAAAACGCAAAAGGTGTTTCATTATTATCTAAATAATCACAATACTGTTAGACCGACTTTGATTAAAAAATTTTGCTTTCAGAGAATTTGATCAAATTATGTTTAAATTTGATAAGATCACTTTGATTTCCAGGTAAACATGGACATGTGGACAGAATTAATTAATTAATTAATTACGTTGCAAACATAAGCACACACTCAATATACCTAATGGACTGTGTACTACAAAAATGCAAGTATGTACTTTGAAAATATTAAATTAAAAGTAAATAAATTTTATTAAAAAAGATATGTAATAGATATCATGTATTTGTTTATTTAAAACAACTACACAAAAATAAACAAACAAACAAGAATATAATAAAAGCTGATAAATTAAAGTTAACAAAATATATGTGTTAATTGCTAATTGCTGTTATTGGATTCACACAGACCTCCCCAAAACTACTTGTACCTTTTCCAAGTCTTCCGCTTTTTCTTACCTCTCCACCCACTTTCCTTATCGTTGTTATCACAACAAAATATATAACAAGAGTACAATTTCCGTAAGCAATTATATTAAATGACAACAACAAATACCACAGCAATAAAAACTACAACAACAATTAGAGTAAACAAAACTAAACAACAACAAGAAGGAAATAAATACTCGTACGAAAATAACACCAAAATAATTTACAAAAGAAAAAAATAAGAAAAAAAAACACTGAAATTAATAAAACTTAAGAAATAAGAATTATATTCGTATATATGTAGTATTTATTACAAAATCAGTTTTCTCTAAAGAAACTATAGCAATAAGAATTATTACTGGAAATGTGTTTAATGTTGTTGCAGTGCACAATGCCAACTACACTCTACATGAAATCAAAAGTAAAATAAATAAAATATTTATTTTAAAAAATTAGAAAATATAAAAACATTTTATTTATTTTCATATTTTTATAAGTTTTCTTAAAAGTTAAATTTATACAAATTTTAAATATCAAGTTAATTTCATAAATAGTATGTAAATACAAAAAAAAAAATATTGTATAAAAATAAAAAAAAAAATAATTAAAATATATTAAAAAGAAAATAAATAATTTCACATACAATTTATTATTTTTTTTATAATTTTCTAGAAGAAACGGTTTTTCATGTTAGAAAGTCACATCTACAAGTGGACAGTTTAGTAAAAGTAAAAAAAAAAAAATTTTTTTGTGAAGTTTAGTTTATTACCATCCAACGAATGAAAATTGCCTCATTACCATGTAATAGCGTAAGGTAAAGCTTGCAACCTCTGGCGAATGTCTGCAAGAGCAAGCATGGTAATATGATAAATGATATGGATGGTGCATTGAAGTATGGAAATATGACTTTAACGTAGTGTAGTACGATAACACCTATATATTGGTCTGTGTAGTGTGAAGTGAATACCAATTACCTGAAGAATAAGAAATTAAATTACAGTTGCACCAATACATAAAAAGGGTGATTAAATCAAATGTTGGAACTATAGAAGTATGTACAGTCAGGGTCAAAAAATAGTATACAGCGTCATTTTCTGTTATTTAGTTATTATTTCAGCCATTTAAAATTTAAACACTTTATGTTTATTTAAAGCAGTACTTAAGGATTTTAAAAATTCATAAAAAACAACAACAAAATTCTTACAACGATTAAAGTTATACAACAAAAACGAAAAAAAAAATATTTTTTACGCGTCAAAAAAAAGTATACAAGACAAAAACTACGCGACAAGAAAGAATGCAGTAGAAATACCTGGAACTGATACCATTATTTATGCCATTATTATTATTATGTTATAGGGTACAAAATTAATCTCTATTGAAATTTTCAAAACACCTTCAAAATATGGAGTTACAGGTAGAAAGAAATCAGTTTTTTTGTACCTTCAAGCACTTATAAGTTAATAACTTAGCTATGTATTAACCGATTTTAAGATTCTTGCCAAATCTACCAGAAGAGAAACAGACCTCTTAAAATGTATATACTTTACTTAAGTTAACTTAAGGAACATACCTTATAAAATTCATTCTAAATTTTTCAAGTTGAGAGACGTTTTTAGACGCTATTTTATATAGGAACTGTACTACATTTAGATTTTTTAAAATATTATGTTTAGTTATGAATAAAATGATACTTAGTTTTGAAAAAATCGGTTGCAAATTCGTGGAGTTAAAGCCCCTATTTGAAAAAGCACTTCATGAGGCCGGAAACTATTTTTTGGCTCTGACGGTATATCTCTGATATTTTCAAATATTCTCTAACCAAAGTTCAATGTATACGCTAAGAAAATTATCGGCGACTAATAATGTGGCTTCAGAGCAGAATAATCAACAGCCGATCAATGCTCTACACTGTGCCGAATATTTTAAAAATGCCACGAGTACAAAATTATGCTATATTTTCATTTTTCGAATTTAGGCAAGTGTTTCAAAAGCTCAACGAAAAATATATTGAACATCATCTAAATATATTAGATATACATCTTTAGCTATTACATCTCATTAGTATGACGCTTAAAAAAACATGAGAAAAAGTATGAGTGTAAAATAATGTCACCCGATATTATTTCGAAACGCTAATAAAAACTTTTTTAATTAAAGTCTAATTGTTTGTGTTATTTTCTACAATTTAAAATTCTAACCGACTTAATGAATACCCAAAACTTGTAATGAATTAGGCAAATTTTTAAGTTAAAGTACAAAAAGCGATAAATATAGTATATATGTATATATATATATAAATATATAAATATATATATATATATATATATATATATATATATATAACACAATAGGTTAAATAACATATTTAAATATTACGGAGTGTTCTTTAAACTGCTTTAAAAATATGTTTTGTTTTTATCTTTATGTTTTGAATTTTGTTGTTAATAAAATGTGTACTGATTTTTAATCAAATGTACTGATTTTTTTCGGTTATATACTGATTTTCTTGATATCAAATCTGGCAACCATAAACCTTGTTTAGATTATTAAAACATTATTAGCAATATCGAACTCCATACTCCATACCAGGTACTGTCAGTGCTAGTTTTCAAAGGATATGCAAACTTTTACTGATTGGTGGATTATTGCATTTGTACATGTACTAAGTACATATTTGAATAATATCATAAATTTTCGTATATTAAATTTTAAGTTAACTTAGGCATGAAACTGGGTTTATGCACTTTCATAGATTTAAGTGCGGATGTTTATAATATACATTCGATTTATAAAATTGCATGACGCGTAATAAATGTATGTAAGTTTTAAACGTTCCTACAATCATTAATCATTTTAAAAATCTGTTAGCATGTCTAAATCCTTATATGTTTTCAAATAAATGTTAACCTTGAATTATTATTTAAATCTTTTTAAAATGGTTTAAACATAAAGTTAATTAGCTTTGACTTTCAGGGAACTTAAACTCAATATGAATATGAATAATGAAGTATTAATTATGCAATATAAAATATATTAACATGTTTCATGCATGATACACAAATGTGTATACATATTTATTTATTGGGAGTTGTTGCCAGCCACGGTCATCTGTTTAAACGCTATTTTCTTTTCAATAAACCAGTATTTCCAGTATATCTTTTATCTGTTTAGCATTGTGACGTTATTAATACATCGTTTTAAATTCAAATATTTATTTTCCCATCTTCTTTTATTTTTTAATTTTTAAGAAATCATAAATGTCAAGGAATACATTTAAACAAGTTTATAAGCAAGCAAAATTATATACTAATTTTTTTATACAAATAAATACTACTGGCATATTTTTGAAAAAAAAAAAAAAAACGGAGAAATTCTGGTTTTGTTTTAACAAAAGGTGTACACACGTAAGAATAAAAATATATAATATTTGTCTTTGTTTAAAAGATTTGTATTTACATATGTATGTATTATTAAGAACATTTTTTTTGTATACATATGTTGACATGCGTCGGAGATTGAATTAATTAGTTTAAGCATGTAAATTAGATTGAGAGATAAAAACCAATATGTATATCAAATTTAAAATTTGCTTATTCTTGAAAGAAAGCCTTAATAATTGCATGTAATAAAATAAGACGCAATAAAATTAAGTCTTATATAGACATATTACTTTAAATGTTTAAGATATCATTCTTGTAAAAATATAAATTATAATAAAATGTTGACTTATTAAAGCGTAAATCACTTTTTGTTGTGAATTTGCAATTTAATTAGACTTACATTTCAACTTTTAAAATGCGACGAAATTAAACATGTTATATATTTTTGAGGACTGTATTTACGGCTTTACAAAATCCATAAAAAAACAACAACAAAATTCTTACAACAACTAAGCTAAAGAAACCATATTTATTACGCATCGAAAATAAGTAAACAAGGCCAGAACTTATGCGATAAGAAAGAAAAAAGTAAAAATATCGGGTAAGTGAAACCATTTTTCTGATAATTGCTATCGAGTGCAACAAGAATCTGCTTTAAAATTTTCCACAGTGCCCACAAAATTCTGAGTTACGGGTAAAAAACCGGTTTTTTGTACCTTCATGCACTTATAAGTTAATAAATTCACCAAATATTAACCGGTTTTAAGATTCTTGAAGAGGTACAGAACTATTAAACGATATACAATTTACTTAAGTAAACTCAAGCAGTCTGTGTTTATTGCTAAACAATCAAATTTTTATTCAATAAATTGTAAAATATAGTTAAGAGTAGTTTTTACACGCTCTTCTATATATGAAAATACATTTAGTTATGAAATTCATCGCATTTTCAAAGTCTGAAATATAAACTAAATTCTAGAGTATGAAATTTTTATTTATTTTTTTTTTAAGTGTTTCTTGTATACAACCTAAAATTAAAAATATTAAAAGAAATAAATAAATAAATATTTTTTGAAAATTTTATTTAAAAAAAAAAATATATTCTTATATTTTATACCCAACACTGATTTTTTACACGGTATCGTTTGGAATGTGTCCACCGTATAAAAAAAGATTTAATGGTTTTGGGTATATAAACAAAACTAAAAAAAATGGCTTTTTAAGTATAACAAACTTGCAATGATTTTTTGTCTAGCAAATATGCATACGTGTTTCCACTTTTATATAAGTTGTTGTTGTGCTGTAGCAAACCTAGCATATCTGCTACATTTTTGCTTCGTTGGTAAGAATTGCAATGCCTGTTTGAAACAAAGACAGATTTCAGATTAAACATAAAAAATTTTTTGTCCAAAACTTTCCTCAATTATCTGTTTATTTTAACCCTAATCCAGTCGAATTTAATTTTTAAAGATTATAACCAGGAAAACCAGAATTATGCTCTGGAAAAAGTGTTTTATGCGCATAAAATATGCATTAAAAATTCGAGAATATGTACACAAAATTTGAAAAATATGCTCTGAAAATTAGCAAAACTCTTTTCTTAAAAGAAAAAGAGTTTTACAATTCAATATCGTTTGTAAACATACATATATGCGTATATCATCATATAAAATCAAAAAAGCCCTGAGTTATAAATAAAACCACAGTGGCTTTTAGATAGATTATGATACACCACTTTGGAGTACAACGTGCTTTTGCCAATAATATTCGAAGCTTGTTTGAAGTTTCGGTTTGAGGCAATAAATTGCAAATAAGAAATAATTTAGAAAAGCCATGACTAGGTCCGCTGCATTTTTATAGTACAAAAAGGCAAAGTATGCTCCCTGAATATGAAAATATGCTCTCAAAAGTGAAATATGCACAAAAATGCTGTTATGAGCGAAATATGCAAAAACATGCACTAACAAATTGATGCCAAAGTTCTTGAAAATTCCTAAAATGTATAAATATCTAATATTCGACATGTTTGGATGTATTAGAAAAAACATGCAGTTGTATATTTCTGGTTATCTGGTTATAACCTTAGTTTATATTATAACTCTTACTGCTCCTGGAATTCATACTTTAAATTGTTTTGTTTATAAACGAAAAATGTTTAATTATAATTTTTTTGCAAATTGTGCCTAGCAAGTTGCTAGGTTGCAACTTTCCTAACGTAGACCAGCAGATCTGAAACCTTAATAGTGGGTATGTCTCCCAACGGGACCATATGTCTACCTAAACATTTCACCTAAACCTATCAAGAACCCCATATTTACACAATATGTGTTCCGCTATCACTGATGCCTATGAGCACAGTCTACAAACACCCACATCTGTGCGCTTGTCTCCTATGAGCATTCTTTTGTTCCAAGAATATGGCAATTTCCCAATCCCTGACTTGATTGAGATTGGTAGTAAGTGGTGTTGCACAGCAAGGTTCCGGACCGATATAGGTATTTGAGATATAAGTAAACATCAAAATAAAATGTAATATTCAGTTATCTGATTTTAAACTTTAACCTTTTTTGTTCATTGTCGAAAAATATTTAGTTTGACTAGAAGAAGTTGAAGGCAAGCTCTAAATCAGGAAGATATAAGTGATGAGGATAACTACAGCTCATTTCCTGATGATGCGATTTTTCAAGTAAACTGATTTTTCTAAATTTCTCCGAGGTCTTATAATAGACGTTCCTGTTCTTCAAATCGATACACACTGTGCTTTAGTACTCGATCGTGCACAATCAAGAACTACAACTGTTTATATGGGGAACTGAATGGAATTCATTGCCTATAAATGCAGAAATTGGAAAATATCGCAGACAAAACGTTGGTCGAGAACTAAGTCATAGTTTTACCATCTAGAAAGTAGATCAGTTTACTTAGATTTGTAACAATATTGCGACACAAATGTTTCGATGACATGTTTACGCTGTCACTACGTAAATCAGAGTAGAATTTTGCTTCATTTTGCCATAAGAACTTGCTTAAGTTGTATATACCTGGAGCTAACTTAACGATTGACACCCATTGGGTGGAGTTCAAAGTGCAAGTGTCGTTTCGGCAGTACATTTCATTAAAGTCAGAGAAATATGGTCTCGAAGTTTGTTAGGTTTCTAATGTAGAAGTTTGATATCCTCTTAATGAAGTTTCAGTAAAGACATGTCCTACCGATAAAAACAAGCCACAAATTATTATTTACTACAACAAAACCAAAGGCGGTGTAAAACAAATTGGTGGATCATCGTGCACTTTTACAATCTATATTCCGCGGTGATGACTTATAATCAGTCGAGTTTACCACAACAGCAAATAAACTATGTATGTAGAGGCTCTATACGCTCGCCAAATAAATGCATAGTATGGTGCAGTATTTGTTGAGGCACATTTTAACTGGATGTGTTATAACGTTTTCCATATATACTGTAAGCCACAAAGTGAAGTGCACACCCTATGCTTTACCTAGTGTTATTCATAACTAAACATAATACTTTAATAATTCAAAATTTAGGACAGTGCCTATATAAAATAGCGTGTAAAAACATTTCTAAACATCGAAAATTTTGAATTAATTGAATAAAAATATGTATGCTTGAGGAATGTACATTTAGTTTGTTTATGAGTCAATCACGCGTAAACAACTAAATCGATTTTGTTGAAAATTGCAGCACAAAATGTAAATAATAAATAAATAAAATAAAATAAAATTTAGGGAAAATGATCAAAATCTATTACCTTTCTTCTGAAACGACACATATTTAATCTTTTTAAAGCAAACTTTTGTCGTTGCTAACATTTATCATCTACTAAAGTGTGTTCTACAAAACTACTTTTCCAAAAGTTTTTAGTTCACAGAAAATTCATACAAAACATTGGTTAAAACTAAGTCCACGGAAAAAGTGTATGTGACACCTCTCTTAAAAAAATAGTATTTATTAGATAATATTATTATAGTATATCTCAATAATTTTATCAGCGAGAGACTTCAAAAGACAGACAGGTGACAAAAAACACTGATAGAACCAAGATAAAAGAGAATTTATTTCCCATTTGTTATATAAATATGAACACGTATATAGATTTTCTGGCAGCAACGAATGGGTTAAGCTAGTTGGAATATAATTTGTTTTTTTATTGCAATATAAATTATAAATAAATAAAATTTTACGGCAAACAAGTTAATTTATATTTACTTCATTAAAAAAAAATCATCACAAATAAAACAAATATTACTAAAATATAAACAAGTTGTATCTTTTATTTCTTGTTTTACATATGACACACAAGCATCTGTTTACGTAAGTAAGTAAAGTAAGTGAACTTAAACAGCAACGCTTAAACTAAACAGTCAATACATACAATCAAAGAAGTATAACAAAAGGGTGTTTTTTATAGAGGTATAGAACTTTAAGTTGGCATTACTTTTCCAGATGGCGACCGATTCAACAGCTGTCAAATGATTTATTCTCAGTTTGGTTTGGCAATTCGTCATGAATAGACTCACGCCCGAACAATGCTTGCAAATAGAGGAATATTCATTTTTCATAAGTGAATTTTTTCTGTTCAATTTTCAATTTTTTCAATTTTTAGAAGCGAATTTTGTTTAGCGATGAAGCGCACTTCTGGTTGAATGGCTACGTCAACAAACAAAACTGCCATATTTGAAGTGAAAGTAAACCTCAAGTGTATGTGGAAACACCGTTACATTTAGAAAAACTGGCTGTTATTGGTCCGTACTTTTTCAAAAAAGATGGTGGCGAGAATGTTACAGTCAATGGTGATCGGTATGGAGCCATGATTACTAACTTTTTCATTCCTGAATTGAATAAGCATGATTTCCAGGAGATGTGGTTTAAACAAGACGGCGCAACATGTCACACAGCTCGTGCCACAATAGATTTATTCAAAGACACATTAGATGACCGCCTACTTTCACGTTTTTGACCTGTGAATTTGCCTCCAAGATCTTGTGACTTAAAACCGCTAGACTACTTTCTGTGGGGCTACGTAAAGTCATTGGTATATGCGGTAAAGCCACAAACGCTTGACCATTTGAAAGACAACAATCGTGTTATTGCCGATATACGGCCACAAATGGTGGAGAAATCATCGAAAATTGGACGTCCAGACTGGACTACATCCGCGCCACCGTGGCGGTCATATGCCAGAAATTATATTTTTAGATGTAATGCCACAAGATTATCTTTCGTAAAAATAAAATTCGTATCAATTGAATAATCCATCGTTGTTTTATTGCAACTTAAAGTTCTATACCTCTATAAAAAACACCCTTTATTTATAATGTACTTAAAAAACTTTTCGTTAAATTTCATTTGTTTAAAAAGCTGATCGTACTTTGCTGTTTATGTGTCATATGCAAGACAACAAGAAAAGAAACTATTTGGGCAATGGATGCTGAAAGCAACTATTAAGTTTTTTTATATTATTTTTTATTTAGAATTTATTTAATTTTTATGGATTATTATTACAAATTAAGGTTGGTTAAGGTAAAATATTTATTAATATAAAGTAATAGTGTTTTTATTTTTTTAATATTTATAACTAAGGCACCACGAATATTGACCTTCAAATGCTTAATTGTCTCTGTTTTGTCGGAGTAACACTTATCTTTCACGGTGCCACACAGAAAATAGTCCAACGGTATCAAATCGCAGCTTCTTAACGGCCAACTGACATCACCATTTCGGCTAATTAAACGGACATCAAACGTTTAATGCAATAAATCGATTTTGGCATGATATGTGTGTCAAGTTGCATCATCCTGTTGAAAGCAAATATCGTTCACATCAATGCCATAAAGAGCGGGCACAAAAAAATTGGTTATCACGGCGCGATAGGTGTCTCCATTGACCGTAATGGTTGCAAACTATGAGACAGGAGCCAATGATGCCGCCGCTGTACAAGCTGCACCAAACAGTCACTCGAAATGGGTGCATTGGCTTCTCTAAGGCTACGTTTGGGTTTTTGAGAAAAAAATATGACAATTTTGTTTATTAACGCACCCACTAAGATGAAAATGAGCTTCATCAGAAAAGGTAAAGAAAGGGAAAAGCTCAAGCGTAAAAAAAGGAAAAAGCTCAAGCGCAAGTCGACTCATTTTGCTTATTGGAAATAATATACTGAATTTTTTCACAGAATAAAATGACATAAGTATTGCCAGATTCGAAATAACCGCTGGTACAAATTTAAGCTTTTACATTGCCCAGCCTATATTAATAACATTTGTATTGCTTGAATATAATGCACCTTAAGTCGAAATAAGTTTATTTGGTAAACAAACACACTAACTGCAATCACTTTATTATTTCAAAAGAAAATATCATATGTATATAAATATGAATGTAGATTGTATGTTTATATGTCTGTTTGAAGTTTATATACAGCTAAGCCAATTTTCTTGGACTATTTACAGTCCCTCTATGCACGACTGTTCCTTCCAGTCGTAGACTATATAAATTTCAACAATTTCAACTTGGCAGTGTCATGCTTACATATAGTCATTATTTATTTGTCTATACTTTCAAAAAAGCAACAGTAAAAGTCTCTAAATTTATGCCAAATCGCTCCATAGTCAAAAAGTTGGTGGAACGTATAAGTGGGCATGGTAATGGGCTATCTTGAAAACGGTTAAAGCTGGTTTTCGAATTTTGTCTGAAGACTTCTTAGTCCATAGTTAAACAAATAAGCCCGTATGAGCGTCATCTCGCTGAGAATCATCTATAGCATATATGTCTACAACCGAGTGAAAATGAGCAGATAATAACAAGATAATAAATAAAGCAACAAATATTATTTAGTTGTGGAATAGATCTCAATGCGAGCAGATGTATGTCGATTTGCTTCAAAAAGTTGTTTTTTTATGTTGTTGTTTACCTTTTTAGTTTCTCTCTTTAACGCGCACAGCGAAAATTTACTAACACCACTACACTACTAATTTCCTGGTCAATCTTGTTCTAGTCTATGCAAATTATCAGTCAAAACGTGTACGGAATCGGACAAGTGCGCATGGTATCTCGTATATATATACAAGCTAAATGTTAATTTTTTATCATCTTGAGAACAGCTTAGATAGAAAAATGACTTCATATTTAAAAAAAAATCATCGGTCAAAAAGTGGGCGGAATCGGATAAGTGGGCATGGTACAAACTAAATATAGATTTTTGTATATCTTGAGAACGGTTAAAGTTGAAGTTTCTGAATTTGGTCTAAATGCCTTTTTAGTCAATAAAAATCATCAGCCAAGAAGTGGGGGAATTGCATAAGTGGGCGTGCCATCATCCATACATAGTGAACATTACTTTATGTATATCTTGAGAACGCTAATAGTTGAAGTTTCGTAATTTGGTTCAAGCAAATTTGTAGGCGTAGCACCTTCCAATCGTTAAATAAATACTATATGTGGTTTTTATACATGGATAACAACAATTAAAGCTCCGCTATCGGTATAAAAACGGGTATTGAACAAATAATGTGTGCTTATTGGAATACTGTATACAGCTAAGATTCTACAGTATATTTATGAAGGGAACTATAGGTTATTTGAACAAAGAGGGAATAAAATGGGGACAAGAGTAAAAATAATAACTAAGATAGTTAAGATAATAATTATTATAGGGGTAGCAAAGTACGCCGGGTTTCAGCTACTATTCTATTAATTTGTATATTTTAATAAATTTTAAGTTTAATGTTTTCAGACAAATAGAATGAATGATTTTTGAAACACAAACTTATAAAAATTACTGTGCATAGGGTATTATTGGATATGTTTCGACTGATTTAAACTTTTTGTATTATTTCGCAAGTTTTTATTTTTTTGTTTTGTATATCCATGAATATAAACAAATCTTTTATCGTAAATACGAAATCGTATAAAAATTGGCACACACATGCATACATACATATGCATATGTATACTTAGAAAAGTTATGTGTAGAAAATAAATTCCGTTTGTTAATTTTCTTCTCGTTGGCTTCTATTTATTTATTACTCTTTTGATAAAAACATAAAATTTAATCTCAGTATGGCATTGAAAATAAAGAGTGAATGTTTTGTAATAATTTTAATGAAGAATTTTTTTTGTTTGTTTTGTTCGTTAGTGCTTGCTTTTCATTTTTTTAGATACACAGTTTTTGGGGATTTGTATAACTCAGTTGGGTGGTGAGGTAGAGGGACGGTGGTAATATATTTTAAGAGAAACTAAACTGAATTGCGCTAATTACTTTATTATGACACACATTTACTTTAAATACTATACACACACACACACACACAATCACACTCTCTATCTCGTTTTTGTTTTTTTTGTGATAACACTCTTAAAAAAGTAAATAATAATCCAATATATTTGCTTAAAATAAAGGTCAGTTGTGATGATAAAATAATTGGTTTTTGTTTGTTTTTTTTTTGCTTTATTATCAACTCAATAAAAATTAATTTAAAATTATTTTTACCGTTTATTTGTTTTTTAATTGAATTTTGTTGAGTATTTTTTCCGCGTTAAACTTTTTCTTTTTTAATTACTTTAACACACTTAAACGGTATTCGGAAGCAACACACTTGGTTCACGTTTTAATTAACACTGAGCTTAAATGAAAAAGTATCGCAAACAAAATAGCTCACTTTTATAGCAAAAGTTGTCTGGAGTCAGTTGATCCACACACACACATATACTCACGCGCGCCACACAAATACAAGAAATGTTGTTTTTGGTCTACTAAATGAGTGACAGACAGAGAGTGTAGCTGCTAATGGTAACGATCTTGTCTTTTCTTTATGACTGTTGGTTGGTGTTGATAATTGTTTAAACTGGTTCGCTTGTTGGCTTGTTGGCTTGTTGTCTGGCTGACTGAATAACTTTACGACTCTTTGTCGGCCACCGAAAGCTCAGTGTAAGACAAAGAAGAACGATTGCTGTTAAAAAAGTCAAGTTATTGGTATTGATGGTTCTATGCCAGCCGTTAAGTAAGCGCAATGAAAATTGAGTACAAATAATTAGCTGACTGTCGAAAAGGTAACCGGTACTTTAAATTGCATATTGATAGATCTCGCAAGATCTATTTAAATTTCGACATACCGACTAGAGCTTATGAAAATTATTGCAGTAATATAAATAAAATAAGTTGAACCTGCTTATCTGGGTGGCATTTGAATGCGGTATTTCATTTCTAGTTGGCTTTTCGATAATGTCGTAGTTAAATTTTTTGGTTGGTTTATCTGGCTCTCCTCATTCGTCATGGAGCTGTAGTCTGACTGGTTTAAGTTGCAATGACAACAAGTTGCTTCCCAACAAGTTGCTGACGATAGCGTCTTAATACAAAACAATATTTCGTCATATCCAATTCCGCATTGGATCAAACCTTTGTTAGCCACAACACTCCACACACATTAAATACTCCAACACAAGTTAATTGTTATTAATATATGTGTTGACGAAGACAATTTATTTACATTAAAATCTGACATAAAAGGTTTCATTAGTTTTGTTTAGGGTTTTTGCTTTAAGAGAATTTTTTTATACATATACAGTGGATAGCAAAACCAAATGCATATTTTGAAGTTGTTATAAAAATTTTATACTGAATCAAATAAAACAAAACTTTACAATTTATTCATTGTTAAGTCCTTTTAAAAAATCATTAACAAAAAGTATCATAAACAAATATTGGACTGAGAAAAAGCCAATCATATAAAGTAACCGCAGTTACTTAGTTTTTTAGTTTTCGTTTAAATAGGGAGGGACATATGTATATTTTTAACACACTTCTTATAGATACAAATATTTTTGTGGCGTTTTTAAACAATTAAAATGTAATCTCTTAGATATTTCACAAAAACGTAGGAAATATCTGGTTCTATTCGTATTATATTCGTAGTCGAAGCCAAAAACTATCCATTGGATTGGAATTAGGGGCTTATATTGGCCACTAATCTACCAAACACTTTTATTGCAACAGCCATTCTTGGATAATTTTGGCAGCCAAACTTGGCTCACATTCACATCAAGACGACCTCTTTGTTTACTGCCTGAAAGTCTTACAAACCTGTGTGTTAAAATTCGTAATCATGAGGCCATATACAAACGATAGGCTTTGGCAAATTGAAGTAAATATATTATATTCAATTCAATACAATTCAATTTTTATTGAAACTTAAAATCTATATATAAAGGGTCCGCTATTTAACGTTTTTTTTTCAACTAGTACTTATTTCGTGAATGTTAACACTTAGCTCATGTCCGATTTGACAGATAATTAGTTTTATCCTTTCGCTGAACGAATATGGTTGTGTGTATGCTTGAACAACGCTGGGAAATATTGCGACATTACTTTGCCGATTTTGCCAAAAAAATCATCCTTTCAGACGAAGCTCATTTTGATCTTGGCGGGTATGAAAATAAGCAAAAGTGTCGCATTTGGGGCACAGAAAACCCGCACGCATACATTAAAAAGCCGATAAACCCAAGTTTGGTGCGGTCTTTGGTACAGAGGAATAATTGCGCCATTTTTCTTCGAAAATGAGCAAGGAGTGGCCGTTACAGTCAATGGCGATCGTTATCGGGCCATGTTGAACGAATTTTTGTTCACAAAAATTGAAGAGGAGGATATTAGCAACATTTGGTTTCAACAGGACTGCGCTATGTGCCACACAAGCGAAGCTACACTCGATGTTTTGCGCCCTGTTTTTGAAGATCGCATTATCAGCCGCAGAGCTGATGTCGTTTGGCTACTTCGAAGCTGCGATTTGACACCGTTGGACTAATATTTGTGGGGTGCCGTCAAAGATAAGTGTTACGCCAACAAGCTAGAGACAATTGACGCGTTAAAGGACAATATTCGTGAAGCCATTGGTGAAATACAGCTGCACACAATCGATAATGTGCTTAAAAATTGGATCGATCGTGTGGGCTACTACATGGCCAGCCGAGGCAGCCATTTGAATGAAGTTATTTTCCATTATTAACTGGAAGTATTGTACTTTCAAATAAAAAAAAAAAATTTGAGAAAATATTCAGTAGTTTTTTTTTATAGCATTTTCAAAACAAAATTTATTTGGCGGGCCCTTTACAAGAGGACTATAGAATGCGTTGTTAAATTGAAGTTCTCTCTAATGCGCTAACCGAGGTTTTTGAGAAAATTTTGCACGGCACACAAAGATCGTCCTAGTTTTTTCGCCATTTCAAGCATACTCAATTTCTGCTCATTAAGTGCCACAATTAGTCCTTGTTCATAAGGTGACAAGGGTTTCCCGCGACGCATACTGCGCAGATATTAATTAAATTATAAATTATTAGCCTTTTGATTAGATTAATTGCTTATTAATCATTGACCTTATCATTTTGACGCATTGAATTTTGCACTTGTTTACATAAATTTAGTAGTATAACGTTACATCTCTAAGAGCGAAACCGGCTTATTATTCACTTATTTGACCGTAGAATTTTTTTTAATAAGGTGACCATACATAACATTTTATAGTTTGGATGAATTGAGCAAATATGAAGGTGACCTTATTTGCGGTTTTGGTAGGTCCATTGGTCAGCAAGCTATTGAGGTTAAAGTGAACCCCTTTGTTTTTCATAAGTATTACTTGAAAACGAAATTTGTTACAGCACATGAAATTTGTGTGTATGGAAAATATTTTTAGGATTGTGTATATAAAAAGCATATTTAGAAAGCTTTCATTTGGTGTGTGGCTTTACTATTGTTCCAAATTTGGCCCAAATATCTTTGTGATCAGTACAAATCATTGGTCAAAAATTGGGACGCATTGGATAAGTAAATATTGTTGTTTGTATATCTTTGGAACGGTAATAATGGACGGTTCAAAATTTTTCCAAACAACTTAGTAGTTAATGCACATCATTAGTCGAAATATGGGCGAAATTGAACATGTTGGTGTGGCATCTTCCAAACATATATATAAATTACTCTCTCAGAGAGAATAAACTTAATGTTTAAAAAAAATTGAAAAATAAATAACATGTGCATTCGTCGCTGTTTCAGTGACAGCTAAAAGCAAAAACGTAAAAAACTTTTTAAATTATTTATCTGTGTCAAAAAATTTGCGTACATTCTCCGCGCATGCGCATTCGTCACTGTCAGAATACGTGTGAGTTGATCGTGGTCAAAAGTCCCATGAAAAGCTCATGACTGGTCTAAACTAACGCCGCTATGCATGTTTTAGCATATGTACAAAAATCGTGTAAACCAGTGTTATCCATTCAACCCAATTTTCATAGAGAAATTTTCATGTTCTCACTAACACAACTACATTTTATTTTTGAACAACACTGTTCTACAGCTTGGACAAATAATTGATTTTGATTTCTACTGCCAATAATTAACAAGATTGAAACAAGCAATTCACTTAAAGCGGTCTGAATTGATCTAAAGAAAAGGCCAGACCATACGCATCTTTGACGATCCGACAGAAACTAAGAGAGCATGGCTGGGAAGTTTTGATGCGTCCACCATATAGCCCCGACCTTGCACTTCCAGATTATCATTTGTTTCGATCTCTGCAGAACTCTCTTAATGATGTACATTTAAATTTTCAGAGACCTGCAAAACTTAATTGGATCAGTTATTCGCTCAGAAGTTTTACACTGATGGAAAAATTAGTTAATTAAAAATATGTTTATTTGTTGCTCAAATTTGTAAATGAGCTTTTGCTAACACATCAAAAGTTTGTTACAAATTTTTTAGATAAACTAAACAAGGAACCAAATACACTTAAAACACTTTACGTTATTAGTTGACTAAAATATTTAATAGCTTCCATCAAACTTTGTGTAAGGAAAGCTTTAAAACATGCCCTTTAAAAAATCTTAAAAACCATATTTTTTCTTGATTCTTGACAAACTGTAAAAATTCATGTAAATCAAGCGAAATCAAAGCCATCTGACAACGTCAGTCTCACTCAAGAAACCTTGGGCGAGCTTAACACCTATTGGGACCCAAAATTGAACGAGAGTAGGACTGTGGAATATTTTATGCTCTAGAAGATTGTAAAACTCGAATTTTCTCTTGTAGAGTCCCATCTGGTGACATATGTATGTATATTGACTATTTGACCAACTAAACTCTCCTTGTGAAGTATAAACATACCTCATTAAACCATTTTCGTGGTTCCCAAAGCGATTCACAAATCCGTCAAGCATATTCAACGCATACGAAGAAAGTCGTTGTATCGGGTGGGCCATCTATCGTTTTAAAATTGAACCAGCAATTATTTCGTATCCCGCACTACCTATGTCATTCTATTCTGTCACAAAATTCTGTATATTATCTCCACTGAACGAAATGAATCGACTTACGCTTGAGCAACGCTGGCATTTATTGGAAATTTATTTCCAAAGCAAAGACAATTGGTCGGTAATTGCAAAAAAATCAAAATCATTTTCATCTTGGTGGGTACGTTAATAAGCAAAATTGACGTATTTGTGACTCAAAAAACGCAAACAGAAGCCAATGCACACACCACGAGTGACTGTTTTGTGCGGCTTGTGGAGTGGCGGCGCCATCATAACAGTCAATGGAGTCACCTATCGCACCATGATAACCGATTCTTTGTGCCCGCTCTTCATGGTATTGATGTAAATGTCGTTTGGTTTCAACATGTCGGTACAACTTGCCACACATCCCATGCTACAATCGATTTATTTTGTCAAACGTTTGATGGCCGTTTATATAGCCAAAATGTGATGTCAGTTGGCCGCCAAGAAGCTGCATTTGAAGGCCAACATTCATTATGCCATTGCCGAGTTACGACCCCATACACTCAAAAAAGTTCTCGAAAATTGCTCCGATTGAATGGGGTACTGTCAGGCCAGCTGCGGCAGCCATGTGAATGAAATAATATTTCGTTTCTAAATTTATTTATTGCATTTGTAAATTTAAACTTTAGGGATTTTAATTTAATTTAAACTTAAAGGATTGGGCCTCAGAAAGCTTCTTTTCAGAATCTTTAACTCTGCCATGAAAGTCGAAGAGATTGGGAACCATATGGGAGAAACATACAGCATCGCCAAACAAATGCATTCTTTGTAATTAAGTAATTTGTGTCTTTGGCCCAAGTGTACGTTAATTAATTAATTTGTATACCCCAATCTCTATTGAAATCGTCAATTAATAAAAAGCGGTTTCTAACTTTCTCCAATGCAATCTGCGGGTTACTGCCATGGGCGTATATAGTATTAACGAGTCGTTCACATAAAGTATATTTTTCGAATCGTTATACCATATATGTGGAGAACATCGTACACCGAAATGCTATATAAAAAAGGCGACTAAATAGCCTCTTGCGGTACTCCGTAATATATGTCGTCTGGACTGATCTTGTATCATTAATTTCTAAAAAAAGTTGTCAGCTTACATAATAACTACTAAATATTAGAACAAAAAATGGATCACATTCCAATTCAATGTGTTTAAAAATAGTCCATAGGTGATAAGCTCGGTCACACACCTTTTCGAGTAGTATATTTTAATTGGATATTTGAAAACGGTATCTTAAAAAGGTTTTATTTTATATCTTTAATTTATTCTCATGAATTTGCAGTTTATTTAATAAAAATTTTTTGGGTTTTTTTTTGTTTTGTTTTCTGTGCACCATTTAAAAGATACAAAATCAACATTCATATATACATATATAACAGGTCACTCAATAAGTCCGTAGGATAAATAAGTAAGAAAATAAAAAAATTTTGACAAAACTCGATTTTATTATTCAACATAGTTGCCTTCGAGGGCGGGCGATATAACGAGTATAGCGATTTCCCAACTTTTCGATCCCACTTTTATAGTACGATATCTCTTTCTCGTCAAAATAGGCTCAGTTTCTGCGCCTACCTCATCATTCGACTTAAATTTCTTTCCAGCAAGCATTCTCTTGAGTTCTGAAAACAGGGAGAAGTCGCTGGGAGCTATATGTGCACCTTTAATTTGCAATCGTTTATAACCCATTTGTTAATTTTTTGTTGTTTTCTGGAATTTGGGTTCTTGCAAATCTCAACGTTTCTTTTGGGCCGAATGGCATACCAGCACTGGTCCTGAAGCAGTGCTCTTCGACGCTTGCGCGTCCATTAGCTCACCTTTTCAGTTCGTCATATTGCGCCGGTATTTTTCCATCTTGCTGGAAGATTGCTAATGTAACGCCAATCCCCAAAAAGTGCGAGGCTAGTAACCCTGAGAACTACCGCCCAAAAGCAGTTTGTTCCGCACTCTCCAAGGTTATAGAGAGTATGATTAATCAAAAACTTGTGAGATATCTGGAGTCCAACGATTTACTTCGCGATCGGTTTCCGAAAGAGCCGTTCTATTGGTGACCTGCTGGCGTTGCTCTCGGAGAAGTGGAACAAGTATATTCATTCTGGATATCTTAAAGGCGTTTCATAGAGTTTGGCACGAGGCTCTCATTTCGAAACTTAATGCTTTTGGTGTCGGTAGTCACTTCTCTCGATTTATATCGATTTTTTTCAGAGATCGCTCTATAAGATTGGTTATAGATGGGGTCTCATTCGACGAGTTCAGGGTAAACTCAGGGGTACCGCAAGGCTCTGTTCTTTCTCCTACCCTTTTTCTAATATTTCTTAATGACTTTCTTCTTCTCACTTGTAATCTTATCTACTCTTATGCGTATGACAGCAACATTTGTCACTCATATTCTTTTGATCTTAGACCGAGCCTTTTGGAGGTTGGGGCAAGAAGGATGAATATGAACGTCACACTCACAAGTGACATGGAGAAGGTCTCTGATTGTGGTCGTGCGATCAGGGTCGATTTTAATGCGCGTAAGACGCAGCGTTATTTTTTAACACACAGACGTGGTGTTGTGCTGTTATCTGTGTCAATGGGTAAGGTGGACATTGAGGAATCAAATGCTCTTGATGTTCTGGATATGAGAATTCACTGTGCCATTCGTTAGAATGATCACATATTTCAAGTGTCGAAAGAAGCATTCAGGCCAAGGCACCTGAGACGGTGCAAGAAATACTTCACTCCATCTGATCTCCTTAATATTTACGAGACCTATATCCGACCCAAAATGGAATACAACTCTCATGTATGGGCCGGTGCTTCAAAATCTATTTTGGAGCTTCTCGACCGCGTATAGGAGAGGGCGAAGATGCTCATCAATGACGGTAGGGTAGCCAACTCTATTGATTCATTGGAGCACCGTCGCAATGTGGCGTGTGTTTCATTGTTCTATCGGTACTATAACAGAATGTATTCTAACGAAATTAAGGAATTATTTCCTAAAAATCTTATACTATTACATAGTATTCGTATTTCTCGTAGAGCGCATCCCTTTTAGTTGATTGTCCAGTAAATCGCACAACGCATTATAGGGAGAATTCGTTCTTTGGTCGCACTGTTCGGTTGTGGAATAATCTTCCGGCGAAAGTATTTCCTGCCACTTACGACATGAGTAAATATAAATCTAGCGTCCATAAACACTACTCCCTCTGTCCTCCTTCCAATAACCTATTTTCCTAGTAAAAGCACAATGCACTGCATGAGTAGGGTCCATCCCCTGGGTGCTGGTCTTATATAAAAAAAAGCATTATCGTTTGGGCTTCCACTGCGTGGTACGACTACGTTTAAGCTCAGCAAACCTCTGCATTATCATTTATTTCGGTGGAGCATAGTTCGCGAAATGTTTATCAAACCATTAATTATTTCCACTGTATTTTTTTCATCAAAAGGCAAAGCTTTATCAAAACTCAAAATTCACTTTTTTCCATTTTTTTATAACAAAAATTGCTTTAAACAGAAAACTACAACTCACAAATCAGTAGTCAGATTGCTGTCAAATTTATACACGTATCATTTGAGGGATGGTATTAAATAATAATCATATGGACAAAATTCTAGTAAAGCCATCTCTGTGGCATCCCGCGGACTTTTTGAGTGACCTAATATTTGCCTTTCATATATATAATAATAAAGCCAGAAAAAATGAAACAAGTAATTGTTTTATTAAGAATCCCGTTAAATTATATATTATTTAAATTAAATTAAATTATTATTATTTATCTATAATACAGAAGAAACAACAAACGAAAATGTCACTGAGTATTAAAATTATCTCCCAAAATTTATTTGTCAGTTAGAAAAAGTATAAAACAAACTTTATAAAAAATAACTAATTACTGGTTATTGATTACATATGAATATAATTTTAAAACTTGTTTAGCATTTACTGAGTTCTAGCTGACCCTTAACATTCAAAAATGTTGAAATTTAACATTATCTTGTGGTAACAAAAAAGATTGAAAGATTTTTTTTATAACTGTCAACCACCCACAATAGAGTTATCTACTCTTGTAAAATGTATTTGTGTTTAAAAGTACTTAAACATAATTATAAATACTCTTTTAAAAAAATGAATTAGTTTGCTTGCGAAATTAAGAAAAAGATTTAATTTGGCAATATTGTTTAGCTTTTAAGTAATAAGTATTGTGTTAAATTTAATAATAAAATTATGGTTTTTTAATGACCAACAAAACACTAAAAATGACTAAACATTTGCTCATGCAATAAACACGTTCTTGCTTCTATCAATAATGCTATACCGTTAATATAAAAACAGGTTACATACATACATACATATATACGAACTTATTTCCATTCACTTTCAATTTGTAATTTTTTTTTTTATTATGTATTAAACGTTATTATATTTAATAAATTTATTATATTATACTCCAATTCTGTACCAATTCTTTCCAAACAAATAGATCGCCATAAACGACCAGTCTAAGTAATATAGTTTAGTGTTTAGTTCACTTTACCTATTCGAAAATGTGAAATTTTTTAGTTTTTTCATTATCTTCACAAAAGTTGCGTATTTCACAAGTGCTGTCCGTTAAAAGAAACTTACATTATTTTTCTGATAGGCGTTAACGTGTAAAAGAAGAAACTATTTTTGAGCTTTTCCGAACACCACCAAAATCCCAATGAATATGTAAAAAACCACGATTATTTTGTACCTTCATATAAAAGCTAATAGCAGGAAATTTCACGATTTTAAGTTTCTCAGCGGATTTGAAAAGAAGACCAATATGTAAACCTTGTTAATAATTTATATGCATACATGATTCATTTAAGTAACCTTGAGGAATCTGTGTGCATTTCTCAAGCATTCACATAAATATTTTATACAATTTTCTCCACATTTTACGCTTACGGGATCGTTCGTTAACTTATCGAATAACAGATAACAATGTATTCATATGCATTGTTCGATAAGGAATGCCATAATCTCAAATTAGGAAAACTCTATCACATCAACTCGTTGTCGAAAGTAAATACATTCGATTCTTATGACAGACGTAATTGGCTTTCTGAACATGCTGTTGCGGAAATTATTAAAAGATATCGCACTACTAATTTTGTCTCTGTGGTATGGTAGTTAAGACAGCCGCCTACCAACCGAGAGACAAGCCACTTGAAAATTTTCAACTGCGACATCACCTTATAACATTATCTAAGTTCGGATTATGAGTAGTACGCTTCTGTAGCTACTGCACCTGTCATTCTGAGCCGGCATTCCCTTTCAATGAGACTAAAAATAGCATCAGATGCAACTCATTGATTGAGAGAAGTACTCCTTGTTTCAGTTGGATTATCGTAAGAGTTATGTATATACGCAAAAAAAATAAGCTCTTTTGTAATCAAAAAGCTGAGTATGGTCCTGATTTATCAATATGACACCGTTTCAGCAAAATAATACATTTAAACCAGGGTCAGGCAAAATAATACCAGTGCATTTTTCAATTGTGGTAGTAATATGAGAGTCTATTTCTTAGACCACACGGCAAAAGAAAATTGTTTTCATACACTGTACTTTCACACTTAATAAGAAAATTAAAGAAACACAGCAAAAAGAAGTAAACGAATATAATAAAAAACAACAGCAACAAACAACAAGGAAAAAATTTAAAAAAATTAGAAGGTTTTTAAAATAAATAAAACGTATTGAATAAAATGTTTAATAGCATCATCAATTAAAAGTATTTTTCTCACACTGTATTTTTCTGTTTATTTTGTCTTTATTCCTTTCTGTTTACTTTTTGCCTACACATGAGAGATAAGGATAGAATATGCCAGACGATTTAAACCAGTGATGTACAAAAGTAAAAATGTAGTTGTGTTAGTAGGAACATGGGAATTACTCTTTTAGAGAGAGTAAAGTTGATGTTTTAAAAAAATAAAAATAAAATCAACATACATCCGCTGCACATGTGCACTTGTCGCTATTTCAGTGACAACTAAAAGCAGAAGCGAAAGAAACTTTTATATTATTAGTCTGTGCCTTAAAAAAATTTGCGTACATTTACCATGCATGTGCATTCGTCACTGTCTCTTTGACGACTAAAAGCAAGAGCGTAAGAATACGGGTGAGTTGATCGGGCACAAAAAAAACTCATGACTGATTTAAACCAGCGTAAGGCAAACTTATATTAATGCATTTTACAATTGCATAGTAATTTGAGAGTCTCTCGCTCAGGCCACTTTGAACCAGGAGTGCCAGATGACTTTGATTAAAAATAGGCATATTTGAAATAAAAAATCGGCAATATCGGCACTTTAAGATGAAAAATCGGCAAAAAATCGGCAAATTAAAATTTCCCATTTTAAGGACGATAATCATCCCTTTTTCAACAAAAACTAACAAAACAGAACATTAACTAATGTTTATAACATGTAAACTAGTATAAAAATAAGAAAAAAATTTAAAAAATAACATAAAATAAACGTTATAAAGGGTCCGCCAAATAAATATCTTTTTTTAACTGCTACAAAAAAAAACTACTGAATATTTTCTCCAATTTCTTTTTTATTTGAAAGTACAATACTTCGAGTTAATAATGGAAAATAATTTCATTCAAATGGCTGCCTCGGCTGGCCATGCAGTAGCCTACACGATTGGTCCAATTTTTAAGCACATTATCGATTGTGTTCAGCTGTATTTCAACAATGGCTTCACGAATATTGTTCTTTAAATCGTAAATTATCTCTGGCTTGTTGACGTTCACACTTATCTTTGACGGCACCCCACAAATAATAGTGCAACGGTGTCAAATCACAGCTCCGAGGTGGCCAAACGACATCAGCTCTTCGATTGATAATGCGATTTTCAAAAACAGGGCGCAAAACATCGACTGTAGCTTCGGCTGTGTCGCACGTCCTGTTGAAACCAAATGTTGCTAATATCCTCCTCTTCAATTTTTGTGAACAAAAATTCGTTCAACATGGCCCGATAACCATCGCCATTGACTGTAACGGACACTCCTTGCTCATTTTCGAAGAAAAATGGCCCAATTATGCCTCTAGACCAAAATCCGCACCAAACAGTGACTCGTCTTAGGTGTACTGGCTTTTCAATGTATGCGTGCGGGTTTTCTGTGCCCCAAATGCGACAATTTTACTTGTTTACATACCCGCCGAGATCAGAATGAGCTTCAACTGTAAAGATGATTTTTTTTTGGCAAAATCGGCATCTTCTGTAAGTTGATTGCAGGCCCAGATGCGCAGCGTTGTTCAAACATATACACAACTATATTCGTTCAGCGGAAGGATAAAACTAATTATCGGTCAAATCAGACCTGAGCTAAGTGTTACCATTCACGAATTAAGCACTTGAAAAAAAAAAAAACGTTAGTGGCGGACCCTACACTAACAAGCTGCATTTTATTGTTAGTACGTGGTCACATTTCTAATCGAGAGGAAAATGCAAAATAAAGTGCAGAGAAATGAGTACCGCAAACAAGAGCAATTTTTATGAAGATAACGATACCAAACACATGTCAGATATCACAAAGTTTCGTTGATCCTTTACCATTCCAAGCTTTAAAAATATCCGCGCGGAACCCAGAACCTTATGTAATTGAAAATTTTTTGACATCACGTTGTAAAAGCTGCTAAAAAAATTTTAGAAACGATCAAATGTGATATCTTGTCATGCCCTCCCAATTCTCCGTACATTGCTTTTTCTTCCACTTGCTGTTTCGACTTATAAAAGATGATTTGGTAGGCCACCGCTTTACTTTTTTCGAAGAAATTGAAAATTGGCTTCAAAATTGGATCGCATGATAATTTCTTTTTTTTTTCGAGATGAGATTCGAAAATTACCTGAGAGGTGGGGAGAAGTTGTGAGTTATAATGGACAATATTTTGATATACTTGTTAATTCGTTATTTTTTAAAATAAAATGATTCTTTTGAGCTAAAACAAAGAACCGAATTAATTATAGATATATTACACTGTGCGACAAAAAAAAAGCAGAAGGATCTGTTTTTGAAATTTTCGAAACACCTTCAAAATATCGAATTACGGGTAAAAAACCGGGTTTTCGGACCTTCAGACACTTATAAGCTCATATGTTAGCATATATAGCATATGTTCGCTGAATATTACAGTTTCTTTTCGGATTTGGAAAGATAAGAAACAGACCTTTTAAATGATATATATGTCGGTTAAGTAGCCTTGAAGAATCTTGATGTATTTCTCAAGCAAGCAGATTTTTCACCAACATTTTTCAAATTTATATGGGTTTTTGCGAATTATTTTAAGTTATGAATAAAACGAGACTTAACCGTAAGAAATCCGTTTGAAATTGACGGAGTTATTAGGATACATCTGAGTTATTAATAGTTGTCTCTTTTCAGTGTAGCAAATATATAAGTATTATCAAAAGTTGCAAATGGTACTAAAACAAACAAAGTTGCCGTGTATTTACATCTTCTCGAAAAATCGGCATTTTGTTAATTTTAAGACAAAAAATCGGCGAATATGACAGGCCTGCTTTGAACTGTGTTTTTCCACTTGTTTTTTTTACTTCTCTTTGTTTATTTTTTGTCTATGCGTGTGGCTACGTACGTATGAAAATAAAAGAGAAGAGCAGCTTTCTGCCTGAATCTAATTTAAGCCATCGAAATTCACAGAGTTGCTCGGAGCTGATTTTATCTTTTGTTTTCAGCTATAACTTGTATGATAAAACGCTGATTCATTCCTTATGGAATTAATTTTTTAATGCATTTCTGTGTACATTGTTATTAAATGAGACACCATTTTATATACAAAAATTAACTATTTATTGCAGATTGGCAACCTAAGACATTACCGCATCATATTTTTTGAAATAAGGTAATAAAGCACGTGAACGAAATTTTTTTTTTACCGATTTAAACGCAAATATTCCGATTAAATCAAAAAAGCGTTGAAAGTAGCGTTAGTTATAAAATTCCATGTTTTTAGTTTAAAACGAATGGTTATGGGTGGTCAACATCAAAGTTAGAAAATAATATAAAAAATTATTTGCCCAATTTTTGTCTTACCCAAATGCCTCCTTTGCAACTATCCCAAGGCTAACGAAAATGTCTAGAGTAACCGTTCAGAAGTTTAATATTTCTTGCTCTCAGTACTACACAGCATTCGTGGAAGAAGGTGTAACAAATTATTTTAATATGAAAAGGTAGATAAATTTGCAATAAAGTTTATTGTCTGGCAAGCAACTTGCAGTTGTGAGCAATTTACCAATTCATATGACGTAAAACCAACATTGAGCAGAAAAGATTGCTTAGAAAAAGATTCGTTATCTTTGTGCAAACTTTAGTCTATGCCATCAGCATTTTGGCCTGATTTATCAACAATAAGAGTAATGCATCAAAAAGCCTCGAACTTCATCCCATAAAAAATTTTGGACCAAAGTAAAATTAAGACTTCAAAAAGTGTCTAATTTAGCCAAACCGGCAAAATATTTGTACTTCAGGCAGAATAAGGTTGTGGAAAAATGTGTAAAAAGCCGACCAAAAGCTTATGCGTGTCTCAAAGAGCACGCCTTATCTCGTAGAGAAATATAATTTTTTCGAATGTTTTAAAATCTTCAGAAAAATACCTTTAATTTGTGGTATTATTTTGATTTTTATCATGTTTAGTCCGGTCATAACATTTTGTATACCGGTGTTCATGGCTCTGTAAGGGCTACATTTTTGTTTTTAATAGTTTTTTACTACCACATTAAATTCTGGTCATGACTTTTAAAAACTTGGTTCGTACCCACCTTAATGCTCACGAACGACAACAAATCCGTGTGACTCTAATTTGGCGTGATAGTAAAAAACTATTAAAAACAGAAATGTAGTATATAACGTTACGATCGGACAAAAATGGCGACACAGTGATCAAAATACTAATAGGGCGGTAATTGTAGGTGTGGCCAAAAAATAAAAAAAATAATTTTTGGAATTGTTTTTACATTATCTTTAATCCTAGTGGGTGACTGACACAATTTTTTTTTTTTTTTTTTTGTTTGGAAGGCAAACCATTCTAATGTACGCACTTTGTGGACGTATGTTTAAAGCATTTTTGTTTAGAAAAATCAGTTAGAACACCGACAACTTGAGTTTTAAAAATACTTGTCAAAAAACCGTCACTTTGATAATAATGTTTTTTTAAGTATAGAACCTGTTTCTGGGCTGGTGGAATCATTGGTCCATACTTTTTCTAAACGATGGTGGCCAGAACGTTACAGTCAATGGTGATCGGCATTGAGCCATGATTATTAACTTTTTCATTCCTGAATTGAATAACCATTATGTCCAGGAGATGTGGTTTAAACAAGACGGCGCAACATGTCACACAGCTCGTACCTCAACAGATTTATCCAAGATCTTGTGATTTAGCACCGCTAGACTACTTTCTGTGAGGCTATGTAAAGTCATTGGTCTATGCGGTAAAGCCATAAACGCTTGACCATTTGGAAGACAACATTCGCCGTGTTATTGCCGATATACGGCCACAAATGGCGGAAAAATCATCGAAAATTGGACGTCCAGACTGGACTACATCCGCGCCAGCCGTGGCGGTCATATGGCAGAAATCATATTTAAAATGTAATGCCACAAGTTTATCTGTCGGATAAATAAAATTCGTATTAATCGAATAATCTGTCGTTGTTTTATTGCCACTTAAAGTTCTATACCTCTATAAAAAACACCCTTTGTATACATTCTACTTAAATTCAAGAGTTTTAAACATTTTCCTCTGTCATGTTACATTGTTTTCCGAAGAACTTTTAAACAAAAGTAGGATCTAATATTTGCAATTTTTCAAATAATTCCTACTTGGCAAATAACAATTGTAAACAAAAAAACATAATTGTTAATGAACAAAAATAATTTCTTTTTTTTAATAGATTAAAAAATCTGTGAAGAACAAAAACAAAATTCAAAATTCAACGTTTTATTGAAACATCTTATTTAACATGTTCTTATAATTTTTTATTTTGATTTGAATTTTTATTTGGAGTTGGCTGTGATTATAGATAACGTAGATTGTGGTTGTTTTAAGGCTGTTTACCTTGTACCACTTAAGTTTCATCTTTTCGCCTTTCCTTCTATACAAACATATCATCTACTTTAACTTGGATACATTTAAATGTACTTCCATTAAATAATAAGACTTTCACGCAAACAAAAAGAAAAAGCGAAAAAGAAATGAACTAAATAAATACTCAACTAAATTACTTTTAAAAATTTGAATACACTTTTTGTATCCTTTGAGCAAACAACAAAAAAGCGAACCACTAATAAAATATAAAAAGGAAGCTGAAAAAAAGCCATTTTATTAAATGTTTTTCCTTTTTATTTTCTTTAGCCATTGGTTGTAAGATTTACAGATTATTTGAATGATATAAAGAGCTTCCAATATAGACTTCTGTACTATCGGTTGGGCCATCTATCGGTTTAAATTTGAACCAGCGGTTATTTCGAATCTGGCAATACTTAGTCATTCGAACGAAATAAATTGATTTATGTTTGAAGAACGTTGGGATTTATTGGAAATTTATTTCCAAGACAAAGGCAATTGGTTGGAAATTGCAAAAAATGAAAAAAGTTGCAAAAATCATCTTTTCGGATGAAGCTCATTTACATCTTGCTGGGTGCGTTGATAAACAAAGTTACCATATTTGGGGCTTAGAAAACCCAAACGTGGTCTTACGGAGGCTAATGCAAGCATTACGTGTGACTGCTTGGCGCGGCTTGTAGAGCGGAGGCATCATTAGCCCACATTGGACGGCGCAGCCATAAGGGTAAATGAAGACACCTATTGCACTATATTAACCGACTGTTTTGTACCCGCTCTTCATGGTATTGATGTGAGCGATATTTGGCTTCAAAAGGATGGTGCAACTTGCCACACATCTCATACCATTCCTTATTCCTGCAAACGTTTGATGGCCGTCTAATTAGCCGAAATGGTGATATCAGTTGGCCGCCATGAAACTGCGGTTTGACAACGTTTAAGACAAGTGTTAGGCCGACAAACCATAGACAATTGAGCATTTGAAGGCCAACATTCGTGAGATCATTGCCAAGATATGACCCCATTCACTCAAAAAAGTTTTTAAGAATATGTCCGATCGAATGAGGTATGGCCTCATAGTAACCACGGCAGCTGTATGTATGCAGTAGTATTTCGTTTCTAACCGGAACAATTGTAATTCACAACAAAAAAAATAAATTTGTCAAAATTTCGAACCGTTTTTATTTTATTGCATTTTTAAATGTAAACTTTTGAATGGCTCATCCTAAATAAAATTACGGTATAGGCCACTATGGCCATTTTGGGCGGATATAGCCTTCAGCAATATGTGTAAATGATATAATTGTTTTAATAAAAAGGGATGCTCTTATTGGCAAACGTGAAGTGCACGACACGTCAATTTTACGATCGACATAATCGTCTACCAACAGGACTACTTGCAGTATGGTTTGCAACGAATGAATGCTGGATTTTTTCAAAAACAACACCGCTGTCCGTGAGAGAATCCGAAGTAGTCACTTATAAGAATTGGCAAACCACAATTTACAGAATGGCCCACGTACTGATGGCAAACGATCATAAACAACGATGTGTGTGTGCTAAATTAGCCTTGGAGCCTGGAAATAGGAAACTGATTCTTTTTTTTCAAAAAATCACCTTTGACGAAGAGGCATATTTCTAGATGCGTGAGTTTATTTACAAACAAAAGTGTAAAATTTAAGAAGGTAGTAAATCCATATAAGTACCAGAGCATTTTGGATAGATATCTACTAGGTGAGAAAATCCTTGGGAAAGGGAAATCTCTGATATAAATATGTTGTTAATAGTTCACAGAAATTGGTACAAGCAAACATTTCAGAGATGTAGGGATGTCAGCGCAGGAATCAATTAAGGTGTATCCTGGGGAAACTAAATAGACTTATTATCTTCAACTTAAATAGGGACCAGAATAATTCGTGGTTGAAATTTATTGAAAATTTGTCTCCGGGCTCGAATAAAGTTTTTGAAGTTGGCGAAAGTCATTCACTGGTCCTCATGTAAAGATCTTGAAAACAGGCTCCGAAAAGGCAAATGCGGTAGCAGACGTACTATATTATCAACTGTGCACCAATTGAAAAGATTTTTTAAGTATCTCGTTTATAACAAAGGGACCGTATGAGTACTGGCGTTATTTTCGTTGATATCGAATAAGCCTTCGATTCCATTTGGCACGATGTTCTTATCTTTAAACTTAACCCTCTAAAGTTATTGGCTGCCTCAGGGCATCTATCTATCTATCTATCTATCTATCTATCGTTCACAATTCTGTTTATCGTTATAAATTTATCAGAATCGAATTAGATGAGTTTTGTTCTTTTTGTAAACATTTTTGTACAAAAAAACAGTCAAAGCGAAAACAAAAAATTATTTGGAAAAAATTTTGCCTTTAATTCGAAAAAAGTTTTAAAATAGCGAAAAATCATTACAACAAATTTTTGATGAGTATTTTATTTACAATGGATTGATCTAAAGGGAAAATTGGCCAAGTAAACATAATTTTGTAATATCTGCAACTAGAAACTTAATACATAAGTAAATTAAAAGACTAAGAAAAGACCAAGTTTTATGCAATAAAAGGAATAATTTGACTAATTTGGATGCGATGAATTCTAGTTGAGAAATATCTGATAATAGAAGCGATAGCGAATTTGAACAACGAAGTTACGTAGTTGATGACATTCGTGCTGAAAATGCAGAATTGGTTTTAAATGATAATGCTACGAAAAAATGAAAGTTCTACTATGGACTACATTGTTTATTCCTTTTTTAATTAACGATACATAATTGCCAAAATCTTCTTTATTTTAGCACGTGATGGTGATTTTTATGGTTCAAGTAGTTTTTTGTGCTTTTATTTTGATTTTACTGTGAAATTTACCTTTAAAAATATATTGATTATTTCTGTCACCGTAAACGGTCAAGAATGCCCTGAGGCCGTCATTTGTTTTTCTTGTCTATTTTATCAAATAACACCATTCTAGACAAGAAAATATAAAATAAATTATTCTTACACAGATAATTAATCGAAAAAATTCCTATGTTGCTTTTGACCGTTAGAGGGTTAATGCCCTTAATTTTCCATTATATCTGCATAAAATTATAAAGAATTTTTTGAATCAACATTTTTTTTCCGTATCTTGCAGTAAGGTGCGGTCATGCTCTTAATCCCCTACTCAACAGGAGATCTTAACTTAATTTCAAGAATAAGATGTGTATTCGGCCTATTATTACCCTAACGTGCAGGGCTTGCCTTTTCAAGGATTGTAAGACTTATAGAAAGAAATTACGGATAATACAGAATAAAACTTTAAAGATAATGTTTGATCTAAGCCACAGATATTCTACTGATTTGCTGCAGAGCACCTGATGTAATGATTAAACCATTCGCAAGAGAATTGACTTTGTGATTTAATGAAAAGTGTAGGATGTCTACATAAAAAGAATATAAGGAATTTGCTTAATAGTAACTGGATCTTTTTTTTACTAAAAGAGTTAATTTAGTGAATATTTAAGAAAAAAATCTTATGATATATAAAATTTGTACATGGTTTTTTAGACAACTTTGCCTTAATTCTATGATTTTAGCAGTTTTATTTATTTAATTACTAAGACTTTTGTTGTAGTTACATCTACTAATTCCCATAATATTCCACGTGGACTTCTCTCAGTCAATAAGCTGCAACCAATTCTATTTTTAGACCCATTGAAAGGCACCTACAGTTTAACGCTGGCTCCAAACGGCAAACGCATTAGAGAAGTTTTCAATAGCCCAAAGCCAGTTAAAAGCTAATTTTATGAGGTTTTTACGCGGGTGTCTTACCTATTATACCACAACGACTTACTTGTTGTAAAATCTCAATAAAGTAATATATTATTTTAGAAAAGGGATTTCAATAAAGATTATAAGAATTATATAAGAGTAACAAGAGCGTTAAATGCATGCAAAGTTAGATCTGCATTTGGTCCATATTTCTTTAAGAACGACCTTAGCCAGACCATCACTATCAACAGCGATGATGCTATATGGTACACAGCTGATGCCACATTGAACGTTCTGCATAAGAGATCTTAGGGCATGTTCGCTTTAAGGTAATGTGAACTGGCCACCTGAATATGAATGATCGCTGGTCTTTGCAAATAAGCCACAAACCAAAGTGTCTCTCAAAGCCAACATCCAGAACCATAATAAAATGGGCATTTCGAATGCACCCTACCCAGAGAATACGCGACCAACCTTAACATAATGTCATATTCCTTACATAACGGCATCGATAGGGCTTTCAAACAAATAAAAGAAATTTCGATATCTCACACTCAATTTGTTTTATTCAAATTGAAAGATGGTAAATGTGTCTCAATGAAAGACCCTTTTTGTAATAACAAAGATACAAAGGCGAAGAACAAGGACTTAAAATATGATGAAGAAAAGAAAAGCTTTTAAAAATAGACAAATTTAATATGAATATTCTTAAACGGCTTAAGCTGATGACGTTCGAAGATGATGATGATGATGGTCGATGCTCATATTGTTTTGATACTGATGCTTTTTGTTGAATTTATTTCATATTCATAATCTCGACTCTGTTAGTCTTTACGCAAACGTGTAACCTTGGAATTTGTTTTAAATATAATAAAAAACAACAAGATACTTCTTTTATTTTATTCATCATATTTTATAAAAAATTAAATACAAACAAATTAATTATCGTCGGTTAAAACCGCCTCTAAAATATTCTACACTGCAATGTAATTCTTATGGAAGTACCCCTATGAATGTGAATAGTTGCTTATTTATATCTGATAAAGTTCGATTAAAGAAGAGAAGAGCCTGGTCTACCTCATCTGCTAGTATTTGTCTCTGGCTTGACGTAGACTTCTCAGCCTAGATGGCTTGTCGGAGATATTAATCCTTGATATCAACTTAATAGGCTGTCGGGCTGTTTTCCGACTTAATTTATTATCAGTACCGGTTTGTGCGGATTCTGGTGACTAACACAGGGACAACACTTCATGTGGTATCACAATGAGCCGCTATGCATGCTTGAGTGTGTGATTTAGCGAGGTTGCCACTCCCTTTAAAATAGCCACCTTAACTTTAAATAATAACTTATTGAATACAGAAAGCCGAACGGAAGCATTCTATTTGATTTAGAATGTAACTTTGTGTTTAACGGCATACGATTTATTATAAGTAGGGATACATAAGAAATCCATAATCCTTTTTTTATATATGTAACAAACATCAGCATGATTACAATATACCATACTTGCTACCTATGCTAGTGTAGGGCACAATTAACGCAAAAATATAAACATGAGCATACTCGTAGCAAGTGTTAGCAACGTGTACGTTTTATTTGTTACAATTGCTGCAGATTTTTTGTTTAGGAAATACAAAATCAAACGAAAAAAATTATAATAATGAGACAAGCATAAGTCAATAAAATTAAACAAAAAACGGGAATACGTAAGACAGAAAACCGGCTTCGGTTGTAGTCAAATTATAAAAAAATTCATTAATTTATAACAAAAAAATTAACGTATTGAACAGCGATTGGTATTTGATTAAGCGCATTAGGTTTATGTTGCTACACTTTTTATTAAATTTTACTCCGTTAATTTACTACAAAATAAAATAATTAAGTTTTGACTTAAGGACTAATTAAAATTCAATAATTTTATTGCAACTAAGTACCCCAATTACAGAATGAGCTAAAGTAAAAGAAAATAAGGATCAACGAATAAAAGCGTTGTCATATCTTAACTGTTACTTTGTGTAGATAATCGTGTTATTCGGTTAAACAATGAAATAATACCACAAAACACGCATGTTAAATATCTGGGTATACTCCATAAACCAAAACGTTGGAAAAAATAAGAAAATAACATAAAAATTATATTAACCCATTATTGCCCGGTAATCGAAAATTTTAATCAATTTTAGAAAAACTTCGTACGTAGTTGTTTGTAGATCTAACTCAGATATATTTGAAATATGAACATGATAAAACAATATTTTTTGGGATCTTAAATGGTAAATTTACTTACCGGTGGGCAGATATGTTAAGTTAATACACAAAAATGTAGTCAACGATAAAATTCATACTTATATTCATTAAAGACATTTATTGAAAAGTAAAAAATTGATAGATTTTTTTTTTTTGAAGAAATGCATATTCAATACACAAATGAAAATTTTATGGTTTTATGTATATTTTTGTTTTAAAAGCATATTGTATACTTTCGGGTTTCCAGAACACCTAGAAATAAATGAATGAATTGTTTTTTTAAGGCTTAGCAATGGCAATGAATGGTGGTTTTATACAGGCAAGCAATTTATTTGCAACAGCTGCACAATTTAATTGTTGCGATAATGGTTCCATAACATCTTTTGTCAAAACTAACACATAAAGTTACCATGCTTTTATCAAAGAAATATTTCCAAAGAAATGTTTATATTCACCGCCACCTTTTGAATCATGCAGCAATTCTATAGTTAGCCAATGCGTTGTCGTGTAGATCTACCCATATGCTTGTTTGTATGAAATGAAAAAGTTGTCAAAATATATAACATAACTTGCTGATCCGGCGAACTTCGTCTCGCCCAAAATTGATTTTTTTATTATTTTTTTATTAATACGATAAAGAATATTTATCCCACAAATTCCCAAAGACTGACCTCACGCCTTAAATTGTACACCTTTGAACTCAAGCGGCAAATCTGATAGTATCATTCGAATGCGTGGAATCGAAACGTCTTCACCTTTGAAGTTTCCAATCAAAATAGTGGCTACAATCACATGGCCCATTAAATTTTTTTGCAATAAGTCCTGTACCATTGTAAAGTTTTAGCTAATTGATATTACGAAGAATAATAACAGTTGCTTCGTATCAATCGGAGAAGAACACCAATTTTTGGCGTTAATTGTTTATAGTACTTTGTACAATTATATCAAATTTTATTTCTATAGCGAGTTATAGGAATATCTTGAAGGGGTACGGTTACACATCCCATTTTTGGTGGAATTGTCGACATTGACTCTACGAACTTACCCACCAAATTTCATTCGTCTGCGATCAATATATCCGTAAATATTCAATTCTACCGAATTGCCACGCCCACTTTTTGCTATATCGAAAATTTTTCTCTACTAACTATCTACACCGGGTAAGCTTTTTAACAAAAACAGATGGTTAAAATCGGTTCAGTAGTTTCCGAGTACACTTATTGCACGCAAAAGTGTAAAGTTTTTATATATACTATATAGGTATATAGATATGACTGGATGGAGACTTTATATTCCTAAACAAACTAAGAGCAATAACAGCTTCTAATAAACTAGATTTTCCAAAGAGTTTTAGGTCTTGGACATACCAAAACGAATGGGTTTTTCTTTAAAAAACATTTTGCAAGAATGTATATCGAAATATGGAATTATTTCCTCATGAATGAATAAACTCTGAGTAAATTCTCCCAACTGTATGACACGTTTGTTGCATGAAGCACGCTGTTCAATTAAAAACTGATAAACGGAAAAGGTGTTGAATTCCATCATCACAACGCCAGACTACAGACATTTTTAATGACTCGGCAGAAACTGATTGAGCATGGCTGGGAAGTGTCGATTCATCTACCATATAGCCTGGCTCTTGCACTTTCAGATAATCATTTTTTTTTCGATATCTTCAGAACTCTCCTAATGGTGTACATTGAAATTCTGTAGAGGCCTCCAAAACACAATTGGATCTGATTTCCTCTCAGAAGTTCTGCACTAATGGAATATTGACTTTATTACAAAAGTGGCCACAACGGCCCATATTTATTTTAATAAAGCTCGTATTAATTATGAGTAAGCATTCAATTTTGGCCAGACATGTAAACGAACTTTTCCGAAGACCTATTTTAAAAATTGAATTATAAATATTTTAAATAAATTAAACAAGAAAACAAATACACCTAAAACGCTTTAAGTTATTAATTCACTAAAAAAACAGCGGTTTAAAAAAATCTTGACAAACTATAAATTTTACTTCAATCTTGAAAAGCTGAAAAAATTCGTGTAAATCAAGCGATATCAAGGTCATCTGGCAACCATAATCACAACCTATGTGTATATTTTCGCACCGTCTTATTTATGGGTGAGCAATTTAAAAGTTAAAATTTGAACCAGCGTTTATTTCGAATCATTCTATTCTGTCACAAAATTCAGTATATTATCTCCACTGAACGAAATGAATAGATTTACGCTTGAGCAACGTTGGGATTTATTGGAAATTTATCATTATTTAAAATCATATTTTCGAATGAAGCTCATTTTCATCTTGGTGGGTACGTTATTACGCAAAATTGCTGTATTTGAGACTCAGAACACTCAAAGATAATCTTACAGAAGCCAATGCACCTATTACGAGTGCCTATTTGGTGCGGCTTTTGGAGCGGAGGCATCATTGGGCCATGTTTCACATTTCATATTTAGCAACCATTACTGTCAATGGAGACGTCTATCGCACCTTGAAAATCGATTTTTTTGTGTCCGCTCTTCCATCTATTGATGTGAAAGATGTTTCGTTTCAACAGGATATTGCAACTTGCCATACATCTCATGCCACAATCGATTTATTGCGTCAAACATTTGATGGCTGTTTAATTACCAGAAATGGTGATGTCAGTTGGCCGCCATGAAGCTGCGATTTGACACCATTGGACTATATTCTGTGGGGCATCGCTAAAGATGAGTCTTATGCCGACAAACCAGAGACAATTGAGCATTTGAAGGCCAACTTTTGTGATGCCATTGCCGATATACGACCTCATACACTCGAAAAAGTTCTCGAAAATTAGTCTGATCGAATGGGGTACTGTGAGGACAGCTGGGGCAGCCATATGAATGAAATAATATTTCATTTCTAATCTGAACAATTGTATTGCACAAGCAAAAATAAATTTGGCAAAATTTCAAACCATTTTGGTTTTATTGCATTTTTAAATTAAAACCTCAAAATTGACCACCCTTTACTTGCATAAAACAAAACAAACAAAAAATTGTAGTGAAGCAGGTCTGAAATTTCAAAAATAAAGTGTTCTGATTGGCAACCTTGGGTAAAATGACTGGAAACTAGCCATTTTATACTAAGTAACCCATATAAAAATACGCTTGTTAACCCTTGCCGGGAAAAATCCACCTCTTGAAAAAAAATTGATGTTTTTGATAGGAAAAAATTCGATTATTTAAATTAACTCTATAGCCATCGTATTATTTGAATTTATGTAGTATAGGGACATACATGTATCTAAACGTCAAAAAATAATAATTAAATTGATGAAATTCTTATTTTATAACCGTTTAAAATTGTTCGGATAAAAGCAAAATGTTTTTAATATATTTTTTTAATTAGAAATTTGTATTTTAAGGGTGCGTACCTGTCTATCACGAAATAATTAAAAAAAGCTTTTAAATGCAGTTTAACTAAGAAAAGTATCAGCTATTAAACCTTAAATAAAGTTTTCCTCAGTACTCACTTTTAAAAATGGACTTTTTTCCAAAAATTTGTTCGAGCATTGTCGCAACATTTACATCGTGCAGCTGTTGTAAATAAACTGCCGACCTGTATAAGACCACCGGTAAGTGAACATTTTTCACTATCAAGACACCATTCATCGCAATATCTAATCCATGAAGAAGTTGGTCTCATTTTACCAAAACAATAACAGCTGATACAAAACTGTCTGTACTCTAATGTTTATTTCAATCAATGTGATTATATTACATTTGATTTTTCTGGCAGATCATTATTTTTGTTTATCACAGCGTTGCATTTTTGTCATAGCAGAGTAAAGCGTTGACACAGTGTTGTATTCAAACAAAAAAAATGAGTCCACCTTTTTATTGCATCGTGATCTAATCCTTAACGATTCATTCATTTATTTCAAAACGTCTTGGGAACCCAAAAGGCTGTACGATTTTTCATACTAATATACCATAAGAATGCCAAATATACAATGTACGTTTGCATCAAAATATACATAAACACATAAAATTTTCATTTGTGTATTAAATGTACGTTTATTCACAAAAAAGTCTATAAATTTTTTATATTTCAATAAATTTCTATTATTCAGAGAACACTTAACATATCCCACTGGTAAGTATACTTACCATTTCAGATCTCAAAAACCAATTATTTAATTTTCATCAAACTTAAAATATGTATATCTTAGTTAGAAATAATAACCACTACGTACAAATTTTATTTAAAATTGTTGGACGTACCGGACAATAATGGATTATACAGCTAAAAAAGTGTTTATACATAGGAGATATTTAAAATTAAAACATATTCTAGTGATCTAGATAATTGATAATAAAAAAAATAAGTAAGACAAGTACAAATATTTTTAGTCAATAAGAAAATAACATATCCTTTCCCCTAATAATAATATACATACGTCCACTATTTTTTACTATAATTTTTAGGCACTGTGTCTATTGGCAGAAAAACCCAATTAAGTAACCTACTTATATATACATATGCGTTAGTTATTAAGAAAGTCTTAAAGAATTAAATTAAAAATTGGTTTAAAAAAAAAATTAATATTTTATGAACAACCCTCTTCAGCTATTTTAGCCCCTACGTTTAAAAACGTCTCATTTGCCAAAATATAAAACAAAAATTACAGTTACAGAAATAGTAGCAATAGCAATAATTTAAAAAAGAAAATTAAAATCAGCCAAAAATATTATAATATTTTATAATAAATTAAATTATTAAATTAAATTTTGAAAATATGAATTACTTAGAAAACCTGGCGATCTTCGCTATTCTTCTTTGGATTATTCGAGTACAACTGAAATTAAATGAGACTCCAACTTCTACTTGCTGTAATTTTCAAATATACCAAGGTCTTTATAGTTTTGTAATAAATTCACTTAACTACCTTTAAAATAACGTCTTAGATTGCACAAGTTTAAAAAATTCGGTCATCTTCTGGATTGGAGCCGTTGAGAACAAATCTTAACATTTTGTGAGGTACTGAATTCGAATCAAAGTTCTGTTTTTCAAAATTGGTCCTTGTTATCCAGTTCTCACATATTGGCAACTTTTAATAATGGTTGCCATTAAGTTTAATTTGTCTTTGAAATATGTATACGATTTCAATTGCGCTTGATTCCGGTTACAGAACATACCCGATTATTTTAATGAATTTCTTTTACCCTTTCACCCATTTTATCCTCTTCCGGCCCAAGTTCAAACATTTGCGATAGTCTATATAATTCCTCCTAGAAATAGTGTCGTCAAAAACGTCTGATGGTAAGTGAGGTAAATGACAAAGATAATTATCATTAATATAAATTGTTACGAAATTGATACGACTCACCACATCAGGGACTTATTGTGGGATTTTCACTATAGACTTTATTGGTTTGTGTCGTGGCTTGCCAGTTATATAAGAGCACTGCCGCCTGCATGCGAAACGGTGTTGCCAGTTCGATTTTTTTTGGGGTATTTTGGTTTTACACCATTTGAATTTACCGTACATAAATCGAAATTTGTAGCAACTACAAGAACATTCGGTACTAATAATGAAATACTATAAAAAGATGACGCAATACGGTTAGTTAGTTAATTTTAATTTGGCTGTCACAGAGTAAAATCCACAGTATTCTATCACTCCCACCAGCCCACAACATTTTATAGCTCTAAAATGTACCTTTATGTCTTTACAGTAAAAACAAAAAAGTCTTATGCACTACACTAGAACAAAAAGTATTTAATAAACACATTCTCTTGTAAAATTTGTTTTTTGTATTTTACGCCTTTTTGGCGGTTATGGCTCGATATGAGTATGAATATATATATACATAAGTATTAGGACGGGTCGATTGGTAAAGTCGCAAGAAAATCGCCCAAGTGACAAGGAAAATCGTTTTCTGTGGATCAAAATAAGAAACTTTGCTCAAGGAACTACACCTCTAAAATAAATTCAGATGTTCCCTATTTTGACCCAAAGGTCAAATTTTTAAAAATCACACTTTGACCCATTTAAAGTGCCGCAATCGAGTCTAAATGTATGACCGACCCCCACTAACTTTCGAGGGCCAACCCACCTATGCTTGTGGTACACCCCCTGGCACTTTACATGAAACAATCAGCGAAATGGCTATGTTTTGGTTTGGTGTTTATTTTATTTTTTTAATAAACAACTTAATAATAGAAAAGAACTAAAAAAAATTATGTTGACATTGTTTTAGGACATTGTTTGGGAAAAAATTTCATCATAATTCCTAAATTTTCCAAAAGTATAAAGGCATTAGTCCACAATTTTAAGGCAATCAAAAATCCTTTTTTGGATAAAAACATCAATGTGATGGTCGGCTAGTAGTCTTGACTTAAAGCCCATGGAGAATATTTAAACCATTGTCACAACGCTTTTATGCTAGCGGGCACCAATTTGATTTGAGATATGCATTTTTGAAAAGTGGCAAATATACCACTCTGAACGTTACAAAATCTAGTCAAATCTATGCCAAGGCGATTGAATGATATAATTATATCCAAATTTGGTGCAATAAAATATTAGGTTATAAGCCCGCTTAAAATATATTGGTAATACTAGTTTGCACATTACGTTAGAAAAAAATATAGTTTTTTTAATTATGATAAGAAAAAATTAATCAGTGGATTAGTTTTATATCTACATTGAGTTTTTCCCTAAAGAAGTACTGATTTGTTAAAAAAAACCGTGTTGTAAGCTTTATTTATTTCGCTGAGTGTACCTCAAATCGCCGTATATAAGAGCCGTATCGCGCTGGCAAATAGAAGCTAAAGGGTGGTCAAACCATAATGCATGAGGTTAATTATGAGTCCCACCTTAGCATCAAGTTTTTTCCCAACTTAATTTATCTTTTTTTTTTCAGTGTTTGACAAATTCAACCATGAAGAGGTACATAATTGAGCAGCACATTAGGACTGTTAAAGCCTCTTACGAAAATAAGTGTTCAAGTCAAAATGCATATCGTGTACTTCGTGATTTTTTTTTTGTCAGCATAATCGACTCAATGTGTCCACAGAGATGTTGTTAATTGTTTCAAAGCCGATGCATCCTTAAAGCTTGAATGTTTGGTGAGGTTTATGGGCTGGCAACGTCATCGGGCCGTACTTCTTCGATAATGAGGTCGTCCAAGTAGTTACCAGAATGATGTTCGCTATCGCGAGATGATAACGGAAATTGAGGATATGGACCCGGATGATATGTAGGTTCCAACAGGATGGTGCCACTTTCCAAATAGCCGAAGAAACAATGATTCTTTTGCGCGGAAAATTTAATGGCCGTGTTATTTTATGTCGTGACGATGTCAATTGACACCCTTGGACTTCCTTCTTTTGGGATATTTAAAGAACAAGTGTACGTCAATAAGCCAAGAATAATTCAAGAGCTAAAGGATAAGATAATTTAACACGTTAACGACATTCAGCTTCAATTAAGGCTTAGAGTCATTGAAAATATGAACCGACGTGTAGAGGTATGCTAGCGAAGCATTTGGTCGATATTTTGTTTCACACATAGTTCTCATGGATCTTTCTATCATAATAAAAATATTAAGATAATTCTCTGAAAATTTTGTTTGTTTTATTTACAGTTGATTACAATCGTTCGTTTTGGTTGGACCACCCTTTATGAGAAGGCTATTTTGTTCAACTGTTTACCGATCCGCAAGCGACCGATCCGAACATCACCACTCTACAATATGTTCTAAATATATGCTCTTTTATTAAGCAGAGACGTGGGTTTTTGTAAAATCGTATGAGGCAATATTTAGAAAAATTTCTGGTCCCATCTGTGTCAGCGCAGAGTATAGAAGTTGAAGGAACAGTGTGCTGTATCTCGACATTAATGTAGTCAGAATACAACGTTTGAGCTGGCTAGAATATGTCGGTCAAATGGTCAAATGGAGTCGACGCTCCAGCCAGAGAGGCTTTATATAAAAATTACGACAGTAAGAGACAACAGGGAAGACTGAGACACCTGTGGAACGGTCAAGTAGAGAAAGATGTGAGGATCCTGAGTGTAGGATACTGGAGACAGCACGCACAAGATCAAAGTGCTTGAAGTTTATTTGTCATGCAGGCCTAGACTAACAAAAGGTTGCAGAGTCGGATTAAGTAAGTGTAGTTTCTTTAGGAAGATATGCTTCACTTATCCAATCTCTTCCGCTTTTTGGTTGATGTGGATAGATAACGAAACTTTTACTGTTACCGTTTTTACGATGTACAAAAAACAATATGTATTTACTAAATATGGTCCACGCCCACTTATTTAAAACCAGTAAGTTTCTGACTGTTGCGTATGGTCAGTCATTCAGAATAAATTTCTAAATTGGAACTGTTTCCTTTAACTGAGAATTCAGAAATATTGGAGTTGCTAGGCTTACTTATTCAAACCTGCCAATTTTTTGACTGATGATTTATATTGACTTTAAAATCCGCCAACTTTTTGACTGATGATTTGTTATGACCGCAAAGTTATTTGGACTAAATGTAGAAAATCTTATTGTTACTTAAGTGCGGCTCCATCCTTCTAAGAGGGTTTTCTGCCTAATCTTACCTAATCAACTATTACCATTTTAAAGGTATAAAGAAAAAAAATTTACTTTGGATGTGTGTGACACCACTCAGTTGGAATTTTTGAAATATATTTTACATAATCTTTAGTTCCTAACAGACATGCAAAGAGATAATTTATAAATTTCAAGAAAATCGTTCCACAGACTTAAAACAAACATACATACAAACACACATCAATTTTCATATATATATATATATATATATATATATATATATACATACATATGTAGTACATATTATGTACTACGTATATATAGATCATTGAAATCTCTGCGGCACTCATGCAACCTCTTAAACCATAAACCAGAATTGCTGTTCATGATTAAGTATTAAATTCTTATATTTGCGTCATTGAGTGTGCCAGTATATCGTCGGTTTGTTCGTCTGTATGCCTGTCTGGTTATCGGACAATGTCTTGTCGTTTATTAAGAAAAGCCATGTTCCACCGGCAGTTCATTTATTAACGCGAGTACTTTTATGGAAATATAGGTGGAGATATGCTATTAAACATGTTTTTTTTTTTGCTACAACTTTTGGCTGCATGGTATCAGCTGGCAGTGGTATTTTCATTGTACTTTATGTTAAAAGTAGTGGCTACACAAATCCAGTCTTAAGGTAGGCGACCTTGCATTGGAAAGGTTTAATTTAATCTATGGATACCAAGTACTTGCTTATACCTTTGTTCTGTGAATGTACGAGTGTATTATGTGAGTAAGAAAATATATTTGAAAGGCGCTTAATAAATATTGTATTAAAAGTAACGATAATTAAAGTGTAAATTTAAATTCTTTGCTATACATATGTATATAAATGTGTTCTTTTAGATGCGGAAATTTGTACTTCTTAACAAGTTTATTGTGACTGATACAATAACTTAAAAGCAACTATTTGTTGTTTAGAGTAAATAAATAAAAAAGAAAAGCTATTAGAACTTGTAAAAAATTCAAAATAAAATGTTAAAATAAATAGTATGTATCATTTGTTACAAAACATAAATTTGGTATTTTTGTGCAAAATAAAAATTTTATTACAAAAAAAACAATTTTATTATATATATTTTCACAAGTTGTTAACAAAATGTGTATAATCATAAAATATACTTTTCTCATAAAAAATATATTCTCAAGATAAGTTTGTCAATTTATTTATTGATATAATCTTATGTTAATTGATTTTAAATTGATCCTACTTATTTATTGTTCTCCAAATGCCCTAGTTATTGATCTTAAATTTGTATAATAATAATAAAAAAAACAGAGAAGTTAGAAAACAAAGAAAAAAAAAATCCGTATATTAATAAAATAATTTCAAAACATATTACCTTGAAAATAAATTTGGTCTGATTGGTAATTTGTTCAGTAATTATTTTATGGACCGCAAACAATAATATATTTTTTTATTTTAGGTTAAAAAAACCGCTAACAGTAATTTTTTTCAAGCACAGATCTGAACACCGAGTGAGACATTAACATTCAACATTTTTGAGAGAAATACCAGCCTAATGGAGAGAGATTTCTATAAAAAGTGTGAAAAACTTGACTTCAGTTGTACCTAAAAACCTTTGTTAGGTCATAGCTAATAAAGGGACAGCTACTAAGTTCTGCTTGCTATAATATCCTTTCATGTTTTTGTGATCATCATCCAATATTTTACCTTTACACTATATTTTGTCCAACCGTAGCCATGGAACTTTTTGATTTATAATGTTTGCTGGAGAGGTGTAATTTATATATAAGATCTTATGTTTTCATATTCAAATGCAAATGAATTTAATAAATTCAATTAATTTTTAACAATAATATGGTTACGAAAATAAAAATACAACACTACATTGTGGGATTTTGGTATATTGTGTGTCACCGTGTCAATTTGGCAGCACTGCCACATCGTACATCTTTACGTTACATTTAAATTAACGAATATGGAAATAGAAGATGGTTGATATTTCCTAAACCTTCCAAACTGTAGGCAATTAGGTATATACAGTTAGTTATAGTTTGGCTGTCAATAAACCAAGTTCTGTTAAAACGGACATAAAAGTGTTGCATAAACGAATACTAAGTGTTGTATTAAGACAAACAGTATAAAAGTTGTAGTAAAGTATATAAAGAAACTGTAACAAACTAACTGGAATGGACCTTACAAAGTAGTCAAAAGGTTAAATGATGTGGTATACAGAATACAGAAGAACAATAGCCCGCGATCACAAATTAAAGTGGTACATTTGGAACGACTTGAAAGCTATGGGAAGAAGAATAATGAACCTATTCGGGATGAATAGGCTTAAGCGAGAGGCAGTGTTACGAAAATAAAAATAAAACACTGCTTTTTGGTATTTTGGTATATTTTGTGACAGCCTCTCAATTTGGCAGCAATGCCACACTTTACGTTACATTTGAACTAACGGATATGAAAGTAGAAGATGGTCGATATTTTCTGAACCTTTTAAACTGTAGGCAATTAGGCCTTTGCCTTACGTCAGTTAGCTATCGTTTGGCTGTCAGTAAACAAAATTGGGTTATTTCGGAAATAAAAGTGTTTAATAAAGGAATATTAAGTGTTGTATTAAGTATAAAAATATAGTGAAATAAATAAATAAACTGTAACAATAACAAAGTGGTTAAGTTATACTCCAACGAAATTTAAACGAACTCAAATGTTTTAAAAAGGTTCAAACTTAACAATATTGAGTTTGACTTTTTTTTTGATAACACTGTGCGACAAAAAATACCTGGCAAGTGATACATTTTTTGTGATAGGCGCTGCCGAGTTCTGTTTTTAAATTTTCGAAAAACCCCCAAAATCTCGAATTACGAGTGAAAAATCGGTTTTTGGACTTTCATGCACTTATACGCTAACAACTTAACTGAATATTACCCGATTTAATATTTCTTTCCAGATTTGGATCATTGAACAGGTCTGCTTATTTTATTTCCAAATCAAAAAAATAAATAAATAAAAGCGGGAATATTTAGCTAAGTTACTAGCCAACGAAAACGTCATATGTCAAATTTTATTATTCCCGTAATATAAATAGTACCCCTCGTATAGATTTGATCATTTTCTATTTTACATATAACAAGCGGTCCAATTTCGGTATATTAATGTTTTTGTTTCTTTTTTAAATATTCTTCGTTATATGATTTCGGACTGTAATACTTTTATGCCACCTGGTGATTTTAGCTGGTATATTAAATTTAATTATTTTTTAGCTGAAAATTTTAATTCGATCGCAAATTTCTTAAAACATTATATTTTTTGAACGGAATTTTAATGTTTTAAGCTATCAGCTGCACATTTTAGTCGTAAACTGTTGATGGAATTATTTTGAAGATTGATTTTTCATAATATTTTTAAATCAGTCATTATAAATGATGTTTTAAAAATAAATTATTAATTTAATTTTTATGTGGTGGTTAGAGTGTCGGCAGACAACTCAAACAACCCAGATTCGAACCCCAGCAGAGGGAAAAATTTAATTGCGGTTTTCGAATAGTTCATTAAGAGACTTCAACTCCTCCGGAACAAAACATTCAAAAGAAGCCTCCTTGATATTCCAGCTTTACCTTTGGCGACGATGACAGTCATCACAGGAATGATCAGGAAAAACGCCACCTACTGGAGAAAATGACAGTGCTGAGTAAGGATCGGCACCAACACATTTAGCAAGAATCCTCACGACCAACATACTTAGAAAGGATCCTCACCACTACACAATACAATACAATGGAGGCGTCGTTTCTAGGCGGCGATAAGATGGCAGCCCCATCATCCTGGAACAGGCTACAGTAGACTAATCATCTGCTTAGCTTGTAACAAAAAATGATTAACGAAACTGAAACAAAGCAAAAGAATAATGGACAGGAAAATACGACAAGGACTTTCAGTACACAATACAGGACGCGCGTTACACAATGGAATGTACGAACTCTTCGTAAAGCATCAAGGCTTGCACAACTTGGAGATCAAATGTTGGCGTACAAAATCGAAGTCTTAGGGTTAAGCGAAATGAGGAGGAATGGCAATAACGAACTTATCACTGCAAATGGTAATACCGTACTCTACAGTGGAAGAACCAATGGCGGCGAAAGTGGAGTTGGTTTAATAATATCAAAGAAAATAATGAACTCCCTTCAAATATGGAAACCAGTATCCGATCGTGTGATAATGACTGGCTTCAAGGGTAGAGTAGGACGACATGTTACCATTGTGCAGTGCTATGCCACAACGGAAGACGCTGGAGAACATATTAAAGATGAATTCTACACACAGTTAACATCCACGCTCACAGAAACTCGAAGAGGTGATATCATCTTACACATGGGTGGCTTTAACGCAAATATAGGTAGCAACAATACCAACATCAGATCCACTATGGAAACACACGGTTGTGGAGTAAAAAATAAGAATGTAGAGCAACTAATAGAACTATGCCACACATTTCAACTAGTCATAGGTGGCTCCATTTTCCAGCATAAGCAAATACACAAGTATACCTGGACATCCTCGAGCGGCAACGTGCGCAATCAGATAGACCATATATGCGGGAGCAGAAGATGGAGAAGCTCTTTATCGGATGTCAGAAATAGAAGAAGAGCTGACATCGGCAGTGATTACGAGCTTATCAGTGGTGAAATCAAGATTAAATTGAAATGTCAAAGAAACACAACCAGGCACACAAGGCGACAACGGCTCTACCTACAAAAACTTTAGAATGGTGCGATCAAGCACGCATTAACCTTGACATTCCGTGAACGGCTCCCAACAAACCAACGTAACTCATGGGAAGATATCCAAGCAATATATAGTATATATTGGTGTAGTGTAACCAAATAAAGGAGTTTGGATATCACTCGGAACCTGGTTTCTCAAAGAAGGCAACTAAAACTGCAGCTGAATAGCAACAACACCTGGAGGCAGCAATACCATCAGCTGGCAAAACAAGTAAAGAATGCTGCAAGAAGAGACAGGAGATAGTTCCTGGAACGACTGGCAACAGCGGCAGAAGACGCAGCTGGCCAGAATAATATGAGAAAACTACACCAGACGATTTTATATCTCACTAAAAGTGCGATAGGAACTAAGCCGTGGCTGATCAAAATGGTACACTAGTAAAGAGCAATGATGCACAAACACAGAGATGGAGAGAACATTTCACTGATATTAGTAAAGTCACGAACACTACTGAGGACAGCGAAACAGTTGAGAACAATCTGAATGAGATAAAAGAGGTGATTGGTAAATTGAAAAATAATAAGGCGGCAGGCGAACATGGACTACCACCGTAAATTCTACGGGTTGACATCCAAACACACAGCTGAAGAAGGGCATCATTGTAAAGTGACCAAAAAGTGGCGACTTAAAAGACTGTAATAATTGGAGAGGAATTACTCTACTTAACACCATATGTAAGATACTTGCAGTCATAATACAGGGAAGGCTTTAGAGCACAATAGACAACATACTGCGAGACGAACAAGCTGGCTTCAGACCGTATAGAAGCTGCGTAGATCAGGCCAACACTTTACGAATAATCATAAAACAGTCCATAGAATGGCGTATCCCCTGTATCTACTATTCGTCGATTTCAAGAAAGCGTTTGATACCATCAGCAAACGGCTATATGGAAAGCACTAAGAACCAAAAGAGTACCCCAGAAGATAATTCGAATAATTAGAGCGATGTATGAGGATGTAGAACTAGCAGTTCTTCACAACGGAAATATCATCACAACGGGACCATTCCACACCAATGCTGGAGTTAAACAAGGATGCCCACTATCTCCTCAGCTATTCACCATCATGCTTAATGACATAATGAGCAAAGTCTGAGATGGAGATGCTTTGTGGAAACCATTGGCTCCCAAGAGGAGTAATGGAAAAAAAAATTTTTTTTTAATTAATTTAAAACAAAGTAAATTTTTTAGGACTCAATTAATTAAAAAATTAGTTTAAAATAAAATGAAATATATTTATAAATTTTTAAACATAAATTTGATTTGTAAAATATATTTGAAATCTTAACAATATTTTGTTGCTACAACTAACTGTCAGCGGAGTAAGTCATTACATTTACATATATTTTAAAAACTGAAGTAACACGCACACACATACACACATATATTCATGAGTTTTACTTGGAATATCTGGTCATAAAAATTGAGAGGGGACCACACTTTATTCATTGCATACATGTGTATTTACTTGCATCTATGTATGTATATGTAAGTGTATTTACTTTGGGATATGAGTTGAAAACAAAATTATTTTAACACTCAAACATACCACTGTACACGAAATATTAACCCATTAGTGCATGAAGTTCCCCGGGAACTTTTAAACAAATTTCTTTTTATAGATGTAATTAAAAGTAACATTAAAATAACTTTAATAGGATTTATTTAAAAAAAAAAAAATATTTGTTTAAGATTTTAGAAGGCGTCCCTTATAAGGGGCAGTATGAAGTGTAATCACTTTCAGTGTGAAATTTTTTAAAACATTCTTTTGGGTGAAGGCCTTAGTTACATTTGCTGCATATAAAATTAGACTTCTTACCGCAGCTTGCACATCTCTTATCAGTTTTAGAATAGTCTATTATGTCATTTCTACCGTCATACCATATGTCATTTTTAGAAATTGATGATCTGGAGCCTCTTGCAGAGGGCACACCGTACGTTTCTAGATAGTAAGTAGCTATATATCGACGAAACTGTAACAAATTTGAACAATCGGGAGCATTTGGATGCAGTTTTTTCATAAGTAGCCAACCATTTACAACCGAAGCATCCAACAGATATACGAAAATTGGCCACCACCACTTACGTTGTCTTATACGCGATCGATAAACAGCAATTAACTGGTCCATTTTGTCAACACCACCCATTCCTTGATTATAATGTTGAAATAATTTTTGTTGGGCTATCTGTACAGCGCCTTGTCCTCTTGCGTAACGCTTACATGTTCCCATCTCGATGTTATCAAAATTAGTTCCTAAAGTGAATACATTGTTATATTTCCATCGTACAATTAATATACATATTTCCGTTACCAGTAAAACGATAGTCCGTAGATCCTCTTTGATCGTTTTTCATTTCTGAAACGGAACGAAGTGGGCATTTTTCGGTTCGACCATCTCTTATTGTACCAGATGAGCATGTTCCAGAAGCTGATAGATGACGAAGAAGCTTCACGGATGTGAAAAAATTATCAATAAAAATCTTTATGTAAGAAAAATGAAAACTTTCACAGTACTTAAAAAAAAATATACGTAATACGAATATCTTACTTTAAAACCTTCGTTGCTCTGTATTTTCGCTCTAGTGATAAGACCCACGACTTTGTCACCTCCCAGTCCAAAGCCAAAGGGCACTGCATCTTTATTTTTGCCGATATAAATATCGAATTGAAACATGTATCCATTACTGGTGTTCAACGCCCAATTTTCAATTAATGGACGTATCTTAAAAAGATGGTAATTATTTTGAGGTTTGGTGTTATCATTTATGTGAAAATTGTTCAGTATTTTTTAAAATCTGTTGAGCCTCATAATATTAGATAGTAGTTTTGTCGTATCACTTTTTTCAGACCAATATAGACGTTTGTTTGGATACTTTGCATGTCCTGACATCAAAAGTCCTCCAATAAAAACTTTTATTTCCTACAATGTCACCTTTGGGTCTATATATTTCTGTAGCTCATATAAATTGGTTTGTTCAATGCAATGGTTTAGTAAATTCTCAGAAAAAAATAGTTGAAAAAAGTCAGTTGTAGTTTTTGCCGTTTTAGCTTTGGCGCTAGTAGATATAATTTCGCACTCGGTTTCAATTTCATATGTTGGATTTGCTTTCTTCCAAAGGATTTTTGATCCACGTGTTAGCTTTATATATTTTGCAAGTGGCTCCTCATCACCTTCACTCCAATCATCCTCACTATCAATACGTTGTACTTCGCACTCTGCGTTTAGCAATTTCGGACCCAGATGATTTAAATTTCCTTCATGTTCATCATCACTCGCATCCGAATCGTGGTCTGTAGCATTTCCATCCAAAGGAAGTATTGCAAATATATTATTATTTTGAATATTATCATCTAATTCTTCCAACTGTTCCAATATTTCAGCAACTGTAAGTCTGTAATAATAACCATAAAAATTACCACAGAGCATTCTGTCCCTTAAAAAGGACATGAACAAATAACGACAATTACTAATATTCTTAAACACACTTTTTTTTTAAACTTGAGCAGATCAATTACTTAATCACATTTTTATAAACACACATTAAAAATATGAATATAACAAATAATTGCTAAATTTTTTTCATTATTACATACCCTCCACGTGTGCTGCGAATTTTATTATTGCCTTTATACATATTTTGCACAATATTACGCACTCAACATAATTTGTTTGAAAAATAACAGTTGTTGTTATGACATAGACACTTATGAGAATGAGATTCTAAATAAAAGTTAAATTTTAAATTTTTCGTTTGGCTGTAAAGTGGAAAAATAAGAGCGTCCCGTAAAAGGGATCTTATGCCCTAATGGGTTAAGTTCTGTGGACTTTTAATGACATTTAGCCGTAAGTAAGCTATGCCCTCCACCCAGTCCAGTTGACTGGTCAGCCAACTCTTTAGTAATTCACTGTAAACTTTAATAATACAACCAACAACAACATTTACTACAATGAAAAAATAAAATAATAAATGTAAGATAAGAGAAAGAGAAAAAGTAAAATAACCACACAAGTGTCATTTCTGGAATGACAATAAGTTTTAATTAAATTTTAAATTACTCACTGCTTACATCTCTCCCAGCTCTAAATTAAGAAAAATTCAATACTTACACACTTACACTGTTACAATATTACACCCACAGCTAGTTGTATTCTTCCATCCCAGCAAACGTAAGGTCAAACGTGGGAAATTAGATGAAATTTGCAATTTCGTAATTTGATTTTAATTAATATTTATTAAAAAACAATAAAAGGCTAAGAAAGTAAAGAAAACTCTTATCAATTTGTTATAAGATTTTGTTCATGAAATAAATTAAAACACAAAAGAATTGTAATTAAATTATCTTCTCCAAAAATAGGCTGCTAGATATTTAAATTGCCAAAAGCTTTTTCAATGTTTTACAACGGCGGATCAATTAGTCTGTAATTTTTGAATTTTCCTTACAACATCACCTTATACCAGAAAAGGAAACACTGCCCCTGTCAGCAATCAACTGTCAATTGACCCTTGTCAAAACTTGAACAAATTGAGTTATTTAGTCTATGTTGGACAGCCATTTATTTTACTAAGCTTATGAATATAATTCTTACATTTTAAATTAAGGAGAGTTAATATTAATAAGATAAGTCGTACGACATATCAAATTTTTGCGTAGAAGAGAGCGAATAGTATCGTGTAAACACAATATGTTATGAGAGTTCGTACACGAGAGAAAATACGAATGAAAATTTAGCAGTCGCCTTTGTTTTTTAAAATCTCTTAAAAACTATAACACTTCATTAGATCAGGGACGTATTTTGATGTAAGCAAATAAAATAAACAAAGAAAAAGGCTCTTTTTTCGCTTGTACTATTGTTCTCTTTTGAAACAGCTGCTTTCATTTTAGTTTGTTTGGATTTTTAAAATACGAATAGAATATTTTAATATTGTTATGTTTTAACCCTTTTAAAACGTTTGAGTTCTCTTCAATTGCGTTAAATAAAATAAATAACAGGTTGTTGTAGTTTTATGCAGCTATTACTCAACACTTTTACGAACGCCTTATCACGACTTTACTTTATGACTTTTTATTTACAACTGTACACAATGACTGCCAAACTATAACTTACTGGCTAAGTGCAATGTGCTAAATTTTATAGCAAATCATCATCTATTTCGAATGTTTTTGTAGTTACTATAAATTTATATTTATCTACGTAAATTCAATAGATGTAAGATCATAATAAATCGAACTGGTAGCACTGTTAAACACGCAAGTGTCAGCATTGTTATTAGCACAGACAATTATGACAGTGAAAGATCTGTTGAGAGCCTTAACACAAACCAACAGAATAAATGTCATAATAAAGTTTATAGCTAATACTACTACTGTACTAATTCGGTAGGCACTGCTTACTTCCCTTACAATATTTTCTCTTTGATTTTACGTACGTAAAGTATTATCGTGTAAAATAGCCTTTAGTATAGATGGGAAAAGGATAAATACCCAATCGGTAAATACCCGGTAAAATGACAGTCTCACTCCGAAAATAATTAAAGGAAGACTGAGCTGTAGATTAGGTGGTACTAGGGGAAGTGGAAGGTGCTTCTTTAAATGAATAAGCAGAACTGATGATTTCATCCTCAGCCAGATAATTATTTGGGAAGCATCCTTTTGCATATGTCTATTGCAGAGATTCCAATTATGTGGTATAAAACATACTTTTCCGACTTTTTGTGAGTTGATGAAACTTTGATTGATAGTGATTAGAGTTCTTTAGATGAAGAAAAAGCTTCACAATGCACTAGAGTCTATCAGTAATATAAGTATGAGGATACTCTTTTAAGAAAAACAGGTGAATATCCAATTTTTGTTAATTTATAAATAAAGAGATCATGACTGTCGAACGCCTTACTGAAGCCCGTGTATAGAGTATAAGAGTGCACACCTTGAGTAAAAGTGTTTATAACAGCTTTTGAGATACATTGCTAGCAAATGCAATTCGTTTGCTCATTAAGCATTATTTTTTGCGGAAAAAAATCTACTGCAAATCAAGGCTAAGCTAGATAAATGCTATGGAAATCCTAGATCATCAACTTCAATGGTTAGAAAGTAGTTTACTGTATTTCGTTATGGCCGTTCCAGCATGGAAGATGCCGAACGTCTCAAAACAATTGGAAAAATTCAAAATATATTGTTGGCCGATCGGAGGGATTGTGAAAGCCACAAGCATCGAAGCATCAATATAAAACAACACACCAGAGACTATACTTCAGTCAAAGCAGTAGGTTTCTCGGGCTAAATTGAATCCAAAGAAGGCCAAGGTGGGCTTGTAAGCCAATAATGTCATGCCACCATTTTTCAGATGCACGCGCTATAGTCCACGTTGCCTACCTTCAAAAAAGTAAAACAATTAAATGCAAAATTTGTTAAAGAAAGAGCCTCTTATTCGCCATATTCTATGAATTTAGCACTGGTTGGCTATGGTATTTCTTGTTTTCAAATCTAAGGGAATGGATTTGGCTCTAACGATGGAATCAAAGCAAATATCAAGATATGTATGTAAAAGGTGGTCCAACCATAATGAACGATGTTAATTGTGTGAGTCACACCATAGCTTCAAGTTTTCTGCCCAACTTCATTTAACATTTTTTTGTTTCAGTGTTTGTCAATTTAACCATGGAGAGATACACAATCGAGAAGCGCGTTAAGATTGTTGAAGCGTTTTACGCAAATGGGCTTTCAAATCAAAATGCATTTCAAGCGCTGCGTGACTTTTTATGTCAGCATAATCGACCAAATAAGTCCACAATCGGGAGAATTGTACTCAAACTTCAGCAAACCGGGTCTGTAGGAAATGTGGAAACATCTGTGCATTTTGTTCACGATATTGTGGCGTAAGAGCCGTCAAACTCGACTCGTCGTCCTGCCCAACAATTGAACACCCAGGCATAGTGACTCGAGGGTCTTTTCAAATTGAGTATTTTAAATCTACTAGATTTTTATAGAAAATAAAGTCGAAATCTACTACATTTTTTAAAAATCTCGTGATAGCAATAGATTTCATTGTAATATTAATTGGCTATAATTGTGTAACTGTATGTAAGTAAGGCCTCTTCGGACTTGAAATGTTTTAATATCGTTTGCTGGGGTACACTTTATCATTTGAATGTTTGTAAGTGTGTGTACCAAGCGATGTAACAAAGACTTTTTCCACAAAAGCACAACATGGCTATAAAGGAATTATGCACATGTGTGGGACCGTGCAAACTAGATATTCATTTAAAAATTATATATCTTAAATTGGATTTTATTCTTTCAAAAATATTTTTGAATGCATCACTAAGACATTCAAGTTCATTTGGGTGTCCTAAATCTGTAGCATCGCCACCCGCTATTGTTCATTAAATGAAAATACTAAAAATATAAGACAAACAATATAAAGCATTTAAAATAATTATTTACAATTTTCTTCATTAATCTGTTTTTAAAAAAAGTAAGTAAATAAATAAAAATCAAATTAATGCCATATATTAATTGTATGTTTCCAAAGATTTTAAAACAATTAAAATTTTCTAAGAGGTAAGGCGTACGTACATAATGCGGCGAAAATGAATACACTTAAAAAAGCTATAAGCTTAATTATTGTCAAAGTTATTCTATTGGTTGGTGTCACGGCTACGAGTGTGTAGTCGATAAATTAATCCTAATTAATCCTTACATTTAAATTTATAGCAACTAAATAGGAGGATGTAGAATGTACTAGAAAATTCGAAACAAATGCTGATGAAGCATATAAGCCGTGAATTTCTACTTAAACAAGCCAGTCATAATTTAACAGTCAAAGGATTAAGTCGGGTATTAAGTATGAGTAAATTTTTATATTATATTGAGCAGAAGTTAAATAAGTTGGGCATTGTGTATAAATTAATTTCGAAGTTGAACGTTTTCATTCGTTCCCATTCCCAACGAAAAACAAATGTTTTGCGACCCACTAAGTGTTTTGAGTACGACAAGTCGTACGAAAATAAATGAGATCGATATCGTAAACACTTTAGTACAAATTTGCGTCCCACTATATCGTTTTTCTTATGTTTATAGGAACACAAATGTCACTCATGTTACTCACTTGTTTTTTATTGTTGTTTGTATTATCAAATGCACACTTCAGCGCTCTGGAATACTTTTTCTTATACTTACCTTCATTGCTAGATATTTGGTCCCTATAAAGTCTTCATTTTGTAGCCACTATCGAATAAAAGAAACAAAAATTATTTTCATAAAATATATTTCTGTGTTCATTTGTTTATTAATTTATTTACAGTATGAAAAATAAATATTCGTACACATTTTCAGTAACCATTTATATATTCATAAAATAAATAATTAAAAATAAAACAAATAAAAGAGGACATTTAAATCTTAATTTTTTGAAATAACGGAGTTCAAGTTAATAAATTTTCAAGGTTGTACGAATACGGATTCAGCATATTGTATTTTAGTTTGTTTACATTTTTTACTGCCAAGTTTCAGTAATTCCACAGTTGCATTGATTTATTTGTGGAATTACTGTATGGCAATCCAGTTATTTATTTGGATTACATTTGAAACGTTAAGCTAAGCGAACGATAAATCATAAGTAGGGGGCCGTTTTTGCGAAAGAAAGTTAGTGACTGCCTTTCGTTTAATAAAATTTTCTTTCGACATCGTGGGCCAGGCTTTAAATAAAAGTGACAAAATAGTAGCATTCTATTTGATCCACTGCCTTTTTCCACCGGAAGCACAAATGTTCTGCAGTTTCGGCTAACTGTCCAAAATTTCGAACAAAGCTCGAGGCAGTTTTCAACGTTATTTTTTCTGAAGCATTCCACTGTAGAAAAAATCGTTTATTGATAAATCTGGGCAGAATATTGGCAGCGTACAGTAAAGTCTAAACAGAGAAAACAAACATTTTTCTAAGCCAGCTCAATGTCCCTTTTACGTCAAATTGCTTGCTGAATTGTCCACAACTGAAAATTGCCTGTCAGACAAGGAATTTTTGTGCAAACTTGTTTATCCTTTTATATTGAAATATTTTTGTTACACCTTCTACCATGAATGCTTTGTTGTATTGAAACCAAGAATTAATAACGTTTCGATCAGTTACTCGAGACATTACCATTAGCTTTCGAATAGTTGCAAAGGAGGCATATAATTGGGTAAATTAAAAAAACAGTTCACAAAATTTTTTCATTGGATCAATGAAGAAATGGAATATCAAAAGTAGCTAAAATTATTTAAAAAATAGGTTGTAATATAATATTCTAACTAATTTTACAAAGAAAATAAGTATCGAATATAAGTCCAATAGACTAAAACCTTGGTTTATTCATCTCTTCTACCACAAGAAAACCATCTTAACTTTTAACTTATAACGTTGGAGTAAATTTTACACTGCTTCTTTATTTAATTAAAAACTTTTCTCTGCTACAAACTATGAATATTATATTCTCAGTACCCACGTACATATTATATTGTGCTCCTGTTATCAGTAGTACTTGGATTGTCATAACTTAGGGTCAGACTAAGTGTAAATTTTACCACACGTCGTCATTTATGATATTTTTCCATGGAAACTATTTTATTAACACATAGTAAAGCTTGTAAGAAAGATACCACTCATCTACATATGTACTTAAATGTATGTTCATATTATTTATAGTTTCTTTCGAGGTTAAAAAGTTTGTTTTTACTGTTCTGATATTATTAGAAAGGGTACGCCATCTAACGTTTTTTTTTTTCAATTAGTACTTATTTCGTGAATGGTAACACTTAGCTCATGTCTTATTTGAAAGATAATTAGTTTTATCCTTCCGCTGAACGAATATGGTTGTGTATATGATTGAACAACGCTGGCAAATATTGCGACATTACTTTGAAAATCTTGGTAATGTTGCAGAATGAAAAAAAGAAAAAAATCATCTTTTCAGATGAAGCTCATTTTGATCTTGGCGGGTATGTAAACAAGCAAAATTGTCGCATTTGGGGCACAGAAAACCCGCAAGCATACATTGAAAAGCCGATACATCCAAGACGAGTCACTGTTTGGTGCGGATTTTGGTCCAGAAGCATAATAGGTCCATTTTTCTTCGCCGTTACAGACAATGGCGATCGTTATCGGGCCATGTTGACCAAATTTTTGTTCACAAAAATTGAAGAAGAGGATATTAGCAACATTTGGTTTCAACAGGACGGCGCTTCGTGCCGCACCGCCGAAGCTACACTCGATATTTTGCGCCCTGTTTTTGAAGATGGCATTATCAGCCGCAGAGCTGATGGCTTTTGGCCACCTCGGGACTGCGATTTGACACCGTTGGACTATTATTTGTGGGGTGCCGTCAAAGATAAGTGTTACGCCAACAAGCCAGAGACAATTGACGCTTTAAAGGACAATATTCGTGAAGCCATTTGTGGATTACAACCGCACACAATTGATAGTGTTCTTAAAAATTGGACTGATCGTGTAGGCTACTGCATGGCCAGTCGAGGCAGCCATTTGAATGACATTATTTTCCTTTATTAACCGGAAGGGTTGTACTTTCAAACAAAAAAAGAATTTGAGAAATATTCAGTAGCTGTTTTTTATAGCATTTTCAAAAAAAATGTATTTGGCAGACCCTATATATACAATTGTATAGTGCAAAATGATACATTCAAAAACTATGAATATACAGCATAGTGCTTAAGTATTATATGAAGAGGAGAACGATGACGAAACTTATCACGATAGATGTGAAGTTGATGATTAAGTCAGCGAAAGTCTTAGCGACAGTAGCGCTGAAATACCGGAAGCAGATAACGAAAAAGAAATATGATGAATCTTATAGTAGGACAAAACATCAGGACAAGTTATCGAAGCGCGGAAAAACGAAGTTAAAATAAATACGCTTAATTCTGAACATGGGTTTTATTATGGAAAAAATCGTTTTAAATGTTCAACTCAACAACTGCAATGTTTTTCATAATTTTATTAGATTAAAAACTTTAATTAGGTACTCAATAATTGTCAAAAAAAACACCATGTATCGATATTGTAGAAAATTTTTTGCTGTAAAGTAAAGTTGCATATAAGGTTTAAAAAGAAAAGGTGTAAAATTTACCTCCAGCCCTTTCAAAACGTCATTTTTTTTTTAAATTTAACAGCTCACAGTTTTTTACTATATAAGAGATATTGAAATATTCTTTTTGTTATCAAGCATATACACTTCTAGGCTAGGAAAATATGCCCTTTAATTTTTGGAAAAGCTTATAATTTTGAAAATTTTATTATTTAATATTAAAATGGATTGTGAAATAGGCAGCAAATTTTTCAAAAAATTAATATTAATATCCATTGAAAATCAAATAACTTTAATTAATGAAGATAAAAGTTCATTATTACATATTAACTTTAGAAAAAAACACCTAGAAATAAAGTGGTGTAAAATTTAAAGATTAACCACTTGTATGAAATCTTGGCTTTGATATGAAGCGAGTCGTGGAATACAGCAGTTAAGAATGTCAATTTAATTGAGGCTCTGTTGTCGACGAAGCATTCTTAAAATATTCGGGCCAGACATAATACAAAATTTCTTCTTGTAGAAAATACCACACCAAGTTTTAATATTAAAGAAAACTATGGGAATAAAAATAATTGGGCAACCAGAATAACAGCGTATAAGAGTGATCTTTCTCACTTTTTTATTTTCTGTTGGTTCATTGTTCAATTATTCAATTTAATTTGTAATATACATACTTTTTAAATATACTCAGAATAATAAACACTGTTAAGTTTTAGCCTTTTTTAAAACGTTTGAGTTCGTTTAAATTGCGTTAAAATAAAATAAACACCGTTTTATTTTTGTTACAGTTTTATTTATTTTACTACACAATAACTTTTATACTGTTTGTCTTAATATAACACGTAATATTCGTTTATACAACACTTTTATTTCCACTTTAATACGTCTTTACCTTACGACAGCCCTACGATAACTAACTGACGTGCAGGTAAAGCATACAGCTTAGAAGGTTCAGAAAATATCGACCATCTTTTATTTTTATATCCGTTAATTCAAATGTAACAGAAAGATGGTCGATGTGGCAATGCTGACAAATTGACAGGGTTACACAAAATACACCAAAATCCCACAATGCAATTTTGTATTTTTATTTTCGTAACAGTACGTATCTATTTTACTGTGCTTCTGTAAACGTAGTAGACTTATTATAAAGGCTTTATTAATTTTTCTTTCTGTAACATACTTGCAAATATATTATTATACTTCTTAAAAATATTTACTTTATTTTTCTATAAATTTATTTCAATGTAACAAATTAATTTACAATTATTCAATACAAAATGTTTAATATTATTAAAGAAAACTTTTTAATGAATTTAAAAATGTTCAAAATTGGATTATTGATTGTCTTGTATGCCATTCAATTGTTTTTTAAATGCCGTCTGAAAGGTGATGATTTTTAGAAGTGAACATTTATTAAAACTTCATACCAAAAAATGAAAGCAATTTCAACAATATAAAAAAAGTTTGGTAAAAAATACAAATTTCATAAGTTCTTATGACTTTTCACCTTCAATATTTAAAATGTAACAAAAACATTATTTAATTGGATATTAAATTGACTTGTGTTCGCTAAATAAAAAAAAAAACAATATTTTCCACAAAGTTTACGAGAGTATTTGGAATACAATTTTAGTCATTCTTTTAACTTTTTTTATATGTAAGTACAGTGAAACTCCGAAATAACGTCTCTGAAGAGAATCGAAAAATATCTCTTTATGTAGATATTTGTCTGGTCCTTTTTTTCAAAATCAAAATTTTTTAATAGGAAAGATTTTAAAATGTACTTAAAGAGTACTTAACTGTACTTAAAGAGTACTCGTATTCTACGAAAATTTGAAATCGATATCTTAATTTAAAAACGTGCCGCATTTTGGTTGAACTTTACACATATAGGTGCAATGAACGTTGCAATAGACTAGTCCTTATATGGCACAATCTTTTTTTTTCAATTTTCAATAGGGAACCACTTCAATTGTTCTTTTTAGTGCATTATTCTCTTTGGAAGCAGGATCGTTTGTTTGTTACTGTAAAAACATTATTTACAGAACAGCTCTTGGAAGTTCCACATATTCCTTCAACATCAAGCAAAAAAACTTGTAATTTAGTAGGCAAGCGCTTGCCACTCTAGCATCTTTTTATACTTATTAAAATTTTTTGATAATAAAATATCATTCCATGCAGTAAACTACGGTTTTATATAATTAGCTACAATAAAACCACCAATTCTCACCAACGCTTTTCCTTTTCTTCATTTCCTAGCAGAAAAATTTTAATGTAATGAATCGTTTTGGCCATTCATCGGGCCTGACGATAAGCTCAAGGCTTCCGTATTTTATTTCCTTCCGGAAAAGTTCCTCGTAAAAGCATTTTTACGAGTTCTAAATGTTCTCTGTAGTCCCGACGGGGCTGCTGATTATTTATTATTTTTCTGAGACAGAATAAAACCGTTTCCTCACAGCTTTCAGCAAGACGTCACAGTTTGAGAGGTTATCAGGGTTAATTTTTGGCAAAATTATTTGAATTTGTTAAATAATGGACTGTCGGGACCATTGGAAGTGTGCAAGCTCCATTTAATCTGCTGGTGTGGGAAGAGGTATCAAAGAACAATGTTACTAAAAAGAACAATTAAGGACGTTTCCATTGAAAAATTTAAAAGAAAAATTGTACCATATAAGGATCAATTTAACGTACGTCCGTACGTTGCGTCTATAGGTGTAAAGATCAATCTCGATACGGCAAGTGTTAGAATTAATATATCGATTTAAAATTTTCACAAAATACTTTTTTTTTACTAAAAAAAACAAATTTTAGAGGCTTCCCATTGAAAAATTACGGAAAAAATTGTGCAATATAAGGGCCAGTCTAGTACATATGTGTGTGTGTATGTGTGTATATCAGTGAAACCTTTGTATAACGAAATTAGCCTAAAACAAGAAAAAATATTGTCATAACTAAAGTTTTTTATTCAAAACATTTTACATGAAGTAAAGTAAAGTTCTGTGTTACTTATGGTGTTAGGACAGAATATTCTGCATATGATTCTGAGGCATTCGTAAATGGGTTGAATATTCTGAATATGGTCCGTCAGAATATATGTAAGTTTTTTCAAACTGGCATCGTCTGTTTCTGCGCCGGTGTTTAAAGACATTATACTTCCTAGATAGCAGAAGCTACATACCCGACGGTTTAATCTTGCAGCATGATGTTTTCCGTGCTCGCATTGTTTATTCTTATCGCCTTGGTTTTTTATATTTATCTCAAGTCCAAAATTGCGGGCCAAAAAAATAATAATAAAAATACAAAAAAAAAAAAAATATTCAAATGATTTATAGAAAATTTTGTTTCTAAACATTTGTTGGTATCTGCATTAACTTCGGACAAGTCATTTTTAAGTTATGATGAAATATATTGACATAACTACCATATTTTGGGCGAAAAATTTGCACGCCCATAAAAAAATTTGAACCCGATGGAAAAAAACTGAAAACGTATCTGAATTCAGTGCATTAAAATCAGTATATTCCATATAGTCTTGTTTAAGGGCTTTTTTTGCTGTAGAACAGTGTAATTAGTTAGAACAATTTCAAAAAGTAATAATATATTTTTGGAAGGAAAAAGTTAAAGCCCCGAGTTTTAAAATTAAAAAGAGAGAAGCGGTTATTTCAATACCGCAAAATTGTACTCCTAGTTCCAAGAACATGCTGGCGACCTTCAAGACCTTGCAAAACATGGTAAACAGGGTTTGTTCAAAACTTGCTCTCGTTTGCTCAAAGCAGGAAGGACTTAAAGCTCTAATGGAATTTCCTACATGCCACTGTGGTCTAAGAGCGCAACTGAAGGGGATGGCGGTCACAGATGTGCATGTTTGTAGACTGTGCTCACAGTCATGATACTTGATAAGCTCAAATAGAAATGTTTAGGTAGAAATACGGTCTCAATTGGTGACATGTTCACCATTATGGTTTCAGATCTGCTTGTGCATTAGGTAGGTAGGTAGCAGATCTGCTGAACCAGCTATAGACCGGAGGGGCACAATAAGTCCCATGGGTCGCAGAGTCTTGCTATAGTGCTCGGTATAATGAGAATACTCTCGTTTTGACCTGTTGAAGAAGAAGTAAAAAAATCAAAAGAATTAAAATGGAACATACTTTAAAACTAAAAAAGTAAACTAGCAAAACATTATTCAAAAATAAGAAAATAATTTATTCGCAAATTGAAATTTTAGCTCAGATATAGCGGAGCACAGTATATACTACCGTCGCAATTTATTTTTAGAAGAAAATAACGAATTTAGAGAGCGACTGCTTGGTGATACATGCTAGAAACTAACGCCGTTTTATGTTCTCCGTTATAACGATATCAAGAAGATACATACACATATTCTATCGCTTTATAAATACAAAATTGTTCTCTATTATGGCAAAATGTTAAATTTCTTGTTATAATCTACAGTATGCCAAATCAACATTCGTACATTTTTCAGAAAGCATGTTTTTTTAAAGGCCCTTTTTTAACAAAATAAATAATGAAAATAAAATTTTTTACACGATTTTGGATTCAAAAACTTTACACTCTTAAAAGAGATATAAGAAAAGTATTTTAATCATAATTCAAGTAAATAAAATTTTCAGGTTGTATGAATTTGCATATTTCACTATATTGTTAATGAGAAATAAAATAAATATAGTATTGCCAGTTTCGAATATGAAAAAGCCTTAAAGTGTACTTTAGTTAAAATACCGATTTTAAATAATAATTTTTAAAAAAAGTTTTTTAGCCTTAAAGTGTATATTAACAAATTTGTATTTAAAATTCAAAATTAAAGTTTTTTGTGAATATAGCCGTAAGCCTTTATGTCATACTTTATCAGTATTTCGCCTCAAAAACTCACAAGTTTATGTGTTGTTTGCCTGCTTCTAAATCTAAATCGGTGATTTTGATTAAATATACCTCCACTTAGCACCGGAATCACCTTAATATTTAGTACTTTCTCAAACAGCTTAAATATATTAGACATCAGGCTTTGAAGGTTTCATGATCATAGGGATAAGTGAAATTTTCCATTACAGTGTCTAATATTATATAGCATCAAACAAAATCCGACACTCTGGGCTTATTAGACGAAATAAATATATATTAACTTCGTCTTAATAAGCTCAAGTATTAAATTAATTACAAACCCGATATCTAAGAAACGACAAATAAGTATGTTGTAATTTAGTTTGTATATACACATATATACATACATAGATAAGTACTTTATTTTTTAAAAATTTTATGGTAAAAAAATAAATTAATTAACATAATTATTGAAAAAGTTTCTTAGAATTATAGGATATCAATAAATTTTCTCCATCTATTACGATCGTTTTCCAAAGTTGCTGTATTCACGCTCTTTTTTGTCTTCCTGACCCTGGAGTTTTATGCTAATGTTACTGAAATAATGAAATTTTGCTTACCAAAAATTCTATACGTATTGTTTATAAAATGTTTTTTTTTTTTTAATATGATAAACATACATATGTATATCCGTATGAATATTTAAAAAAATATCAAAAACATCAAGAGAGTAGATGCTTTTTTATCTCGGAAATAATAAAAATATTTCCAATTATCAGATATTACTTTCACAATTTTAACATATTAATTCACTTATTTATACAATTTGGAACATTTGACTGATTCTTTGTTTGTTTTGCTTCTTCAAATTTTTTTGCTCCTTTATAGGTATGTATGTACAATGTATGTAAGTACATTATTACTATTTATACAGAATTGAATCACTTAAATTGCCTTTTAACAACGTTAATTAAAAAAGATACACGAGATAAAATACAAATTGAATATGTGTAAGAACACATGGGCTGAAAAGTTCCAGGCCTAACACATAGATGCCGCTAGTTTTATTGCATTCATCTCTTTTTCCATTAGTGCCACCCTTCTAAAAACAGCTGTTAAATTTTCATGATATTCTATTAAATAGTTTATAAGCTATTGTACTAAGAGTGATGCTATTTTTGTTAATTTCAGAACAATGGATCGAAAACAGTTTCTTGTTTTAATTCTACACTGCTTCTTGATGGGAAAAAACACCGTTTAAGCAAAGCAATGGCTTGAAAAGTATTTTGAGGACCACGCTCTATCTGAAGCAACAACAAGAAGTTGGTCTTCTGACTTCAAATGTGGTCGCACAGTCATCGATGATGCAGTGGACTTTCATATGTAGCGTTAATACCAGAAAACACCAAAAAAATCCACAACATCTTTTTGAATGATAGAAAAGTGAAGTTGAATTAGCTGACTTCGAAAAGATATCAAAAGGCTTTTTTCTAAGCTCTATTTAAAATGGGTGCCGCGTTTGCTCACTGTTGACGTACCATAAGTCAATCAAAACAATGGAAAAACTACATAAATTGAACCTTGAATTGCTTCCAAATCCACCATACTCGCCAGACTTATCTCCCAGCGACTACTGGGTGCTCGCAGACCTCAAAAAAATTCTCGCTGGTAAAAAAATTCGCACGAATGAAGAGGTTATCGCTGAAACTGACGCCTATTTTGAAATAAATGACATATCGTTCTATCCTATTTTAAAATGTAAATGATATATCGTTCTACAAAAGTGATATTGAAATGTTAGAGCGGCGCTGGAATGTCTGCATTGCTCCTGATAGAGATTACGTTGATGAATATAGTTGATTTTGAACAAAACAGTGTGTTTTCTTTGTTAGACCCGTGACTTTTCAGACCATGTGTTAATTGTTTCATTTTTAATACACTTACCACTATACTTATTATGGAATTTACATCACTCTCAAGGTTTAATTTTTTATACCAATTTAAAAGTCCATTTTTATATCAATTTAAAAGTCCATTTTAAACTGCAATATTTTGTATTGAACATAGAATAGGAAATTTTATTGATTTATAAAATTCTTTTTGAAGTTTAAAGATAAAAAGCTTAATTTCTTAAATATTGAATATGTAATATGACAAGAACTAATCAGTATTGCAGATTTAACAAACGTTTTTTATTAATTACCTTAGAGTAGGCTAAAGTTCTAACTGTAATATGATTACGTTAAACTTAAGCAACTCTGCGAATACATATGTATATCACAGTCAAAAGTGTGTAATTATGTAGGGTAGCTAGTATTTATATGGCAAAAATGGCCGGAATGCATTTTGGTTTGAATGCCCATTTTCGTAAAAGGCTTCAACAAGAATAGAATAGAAATTTATTTCTTTGTGAATACTTTAAAATAAAATTGAAATTTTTGAGCTCTTAAATAATGACAATGTAGCAGTTTTAATTAGTCTTATTGAAATAGATACTTTCTGGAACAACATAGAATGAATAATTAAAATTTATCTTTAACTTATTCTTTAACATATTAGTTATCCAAATAATTACTAAGTTTAGGTACATTGTTGGTTTAAAATAGAAAAAGGAGTTCTTCGTTCGTTTGCTAATGCTCTTAATGATCACAGAGTCTCCTTTCCTTTTCCGCACACTGTTGATAACTTTGATGTAAATTAAGAGCTCTTAATTTATAAATATGAGTATATGTGTTTGCTTAGTCATAAAGAATTCTTTTTACATGAATATCTTATATTCGTAATCTAAAAAAAAACTGAGTGGGAAAACAATATAAAAAAGAGAGAAATTAAACACACACATAAAAAAAATACTAAGCGGAACCAGAAGTGTCGCCAGTGAAGTTAAACGCAAATATACGTTTACGTACCACGTATGTCTGTCTATTCGGGCACACACACTCTTACCCAGCGAACAATATATGTCAACATCGATTAAACGGTGCGTCAAAAAAAAAAAACCTTGCAAATGGTACTATTTTAGAACAAGGATCCGGATTCGAAATTTTTAAAACACCACTAAATTCTCGAGTTACAGGTCAATTCCTATGTATTTCAATTTCGTTCATTTTTGTCGCACTGTATTATCTATGCGCAAGTATTTACTGAATAAGGTCTTTGACACCTAAACACCGTCTCGCAGGATGAGAAAATCTGGCTGTGTTATATTCCGAACTGACTATCCTTAAAAAGATTTACAGTATGAGGAAATACAAAAAATAATAAGGGATTGATGGGGTGTGGCTGACCAGAATCCAAATCAATAAAACAAATATATTGACGTTCTAACATGATTTCTCTTCGGCAAAAAAATCTGTTTCGTCTAAACTTCTGTTCATGGCTGCGGTTGCCCTGCCAATACAATGGCATTTTTTTTTTTTTTTTTTTGGTGATGCCGTTTCACAATCTGCGCATAATATGGCCGATACAGCTTCCATATTTCGCAGCCATAGAGTAAAATTGATTTAATTTTTGTATTACATATATTATGTTCTTATTATTACTGTAGATTTCACTCGGAGGGAAAGTTTTTCTTGTTTTATAATGTGATTCCCAAAGTCATCTTTAGAACCACCACCAAATGCCATTTTTACCTTCATGCAAGATACAACAGGTTGTCTGATGGCAAAGGTTTTGTATCATGGAGATTAGAATATCTTTGAATATCAGTGCTCTCTATACGGCTTCGTAGTACAATATACCTAAAGGTTTTTCAAAGTAGACAAAAGTGTGTATAAATATTTTAAAAAGTAAAAAAAAAACGTTGAAAAAAATCTAAATGTTTGCTGGTCATATTGGCAGATACCAGCGCGTTGATAAAAATATAAAATGAAAAGTAAAAAAAAAATAAACGAAAAAAATAAAAGGAACTTAAGCCCACACTATTGTATAAAAACCGTTAAGTCTTTACACTATTGTTGCAAAGGATTAAAATACTCCTAGAAAACTTTCTAATAAATACAGACTTATATGTACATATGCAAACAAATACACAAACATTTTTATTAGCAATTGTGTGTATGTGTGTAGGGTACGTAAGTATGTGAATGAGAATGTTTACGAATATATGAGAATGTGAATATGTATGAGTGTTTAAATAAAAAATTTATAAAAAATGTTGAAAAGAATTGCTTATTTTTACCATACAAGTTGTCGTATTATTTTGCAACTACACAACAATAGCGGTTTGTTGATATGACTGAAGAAAAAGAAGAAGATAACTTGGCATGAGCATATGAATACTTACGAGGTTAATCTCTTAATTTGACTTCTAGGAATTCTTGCATAATAATGTTGGAATTATTTCAAATTATAATGCAATGTTAAATTATAAGTCTATGTCATCTAAATAGGAATCTAAAGAAATCGAAATCGAATGAAAGTGAAACCAAGTACGTTTTCGAAGACATATAAAATTAATATGTCTGAGTTTTTTTTAAGCTTAGGAAATTAAGGGAGATATGTTAGAGGTCCACATGTGAACATATAAAGAACTCTGTCCATTTTTATCACATAGGTGACATACGTGATTTGACCACATGCTAAGTATACCCTAAAGTCTGTGGTGAGACCTCAAGACCCTCACTCTAGCAATTTAGTTATAATTTCAGTTGGAAAAAAACTTATATAGTTAGCTATTCAGCTGTATACTGACTTCAAAAAAACACACATTAATTTTTATATACCTATTACCTAATCGGCGGGGGTACCACAGGGCTCCGACATGGGCCCTTTACTCTGCAATATTATGTATGATCGTGTGCTAAGGCTCGAACTCCAAAGGAGTGCGCAAATCATTGGCTTTGCAGATGATATTGCCTTGGTAATAAGGGGAAAACTTCTCGACAAACTGGAAAGAGCTTGCAATGGTGCAGTTGCTGCGGTCAGAGGCTGGATAGTGAGCGCAGGTCTCAAACTTGCGGATCATAAGACTGAAGACCTACTCGTAAGCAATAGAAAGAAAATGGAGTTTATCACTATAATAGTTGGTGCCCAGCGAATAGCCAGACAAGCGATTAAATACTGGGAGATCATGATCGACAACAGACTCACATTTAGGTGGCACCTGAAGTATGTCGGTGGGAAATGTGCACTCTCAGCTTGTGCGCTTGCGCGAATAATGCCGAACATAGGCAGCCCAAGACAGAAGAGGAAGCTGTTGCTTACTAGTGTGCGGCCCCCATATGGGCTGAAGCTATGCTTAGGAGAACATATAAAATGGGTATTTATGCAGCCTATAGAAGATGTGCGCTCAGGGTCGCCTCTGTCTTCCGCACGGTATCCACATGATTGGACTACCTCCTTGAGGGGAAGATGCACCCACACGCTCATACCGAGTGTAGCTGATTGCGTGGGAAGGAGGCACGGGAAGGTAAATTTTTACCTGACTTAGTTGTTAAGCGGTCATGGATGCTTTAGGGCCTACCTTTTTCAATATGGGCACGACGATGATGATGTGTGCCGGATTGTCCGAATGTGACCGAAACCGCGGGTCAAGTTTTCTTTGACTGCCCGCAGTATGAAGATCAAAGGCGTTCCCTGTAAACGGCAATTCGATCCTGGATTGTGCCGGATAACATTGTTGGTCTAATGCTGACTTCAGCTAAGAATTGGGACTTGGTGTGCGTTTTCGCAAAGGAAATCTTGGTGCGTCAGAGATTGACTGAGAGGGCAAGATCTGCGGAAAGGGAAGCAGCATTCGCTGAATCACCATTCCCCTGAAATAATACTTGATAGTCGTCCCGTGGGAGAAAATGGATCGAATAATTATGAACGTGGATGGGGTTTAGTACGTAGGCGCATGACAATCCAGATAGTAAGTCTTGTCGCGAATCGTGCATATTGGTTAGTCCGGACTGCCAATATCTTTTGAAGATTAGCCGTAGCTCGTATAGCTAAAAAAAAACCTATTGCCTTATAGCCGCCGAGCTTCGCCACATCGATATTGATGACTATCTTAAATATTATCTACACTTACCCTTTTTCCCTATTTTTTCCCCTTCCGGTACAAATCCAAACATTTAAAATGGCATATAGTTTCATTCAGAGTGTCACTCTAGGTTCTGCTTCTTAGCTGTATACAGTCTTCAAATAAATACATATTCATTTTTACATAGCATGCGTCCAGTGTGCTTTCTGCAATGACCACAAAACGAACTCAATAAAATCCAGTGGTTTGGGTTAAAAAAAATACGGATTTTTGCCAACCCTGATCTTAATGAATCGGTTGAGAAGATCGGCATTTCTGTTATGACGAATAGACAACTTCATTTTATGACAAATGGACGTTGGGAAAATATGCCCACCTGTTAGAAAATCAGTTAAATCTGGCCAAATTTTGTTTACCGAACACCGTGACATGTGTTGAAGCTGCCCAGATTACATGTAAAGAATTTTAGAGGAACTATAACTGAATATTTTAGACTCCTAGCAGACACGTCCAAAGGCTGGATATATAAACATTTTTGAATTCTGTGACCCTCGTATGCAACTAAATGTATTAATATTTATTTGCTTAGGCTTACAATATGAGAAATACTAAAAAAAGCAAAACGCATAGAAACGGAAAAGAAAATACTGGTATGATATAAAAATACAAATATCAACGAGAAAATATAAGAAAAACTTTCAAAAAAACATAAATAAATAAACGAAAAGTCTACATGGAAATATTTACATAAATGTACAGTTCAAACTCCCATAATCTTATTTTTCCTTTTTTGTGAAGACGGCACATGTTGTAATATAGTTAAATGTGTTGTAGTTGTCTTTTATTGTTGTGGCGTATAAATTTTATTTGCAAGAGTTTAAACATATCCTATACACAGCACATAGCAAGTAAAGGAACACATATTACAGGCATATGAATGGTTGTATCTGTTGTACGTATGTGACAGGCATTCACACAGACAATAAGGTTTATGCCATTCCCTTTCTGTTGTCATAAATCGCAAATTGATTCTTAACACTTTGGATACAATTAAAAATACATTTAAAGCCAAATCAACACATACTCACAACAGTTTATTTACACGCTGTACAAAAGCGTTTTAAGCCACAAAAAAATTTGTAATTAATTATAATGCCGTTGTCATATGCACATTTTTCGGTTAAGACCTCTATATTATAAATCATTATTCATATTTGTTACAGAAGCACGACCCGTTAAGCAATGCGATATTCTTAGTCCTGAATTGCTTTTTTCTACCCTTAAGACGCCATAATTAAATATTCTAAAAATATTTTACTGTACTTTGTTCATTTTGATTAATATCCTAAATATGTACAGGGTCAAATGATGAAATGTTAAGAATTGAGCTGTCGACTTATTTAGTAAAAAATTGGGAAATTTTAACTATGGAACGCTACACTCTTGAACGAAGAATTTTAGTTGTGAAAATTAATCGTAATCAGGCTCCTTCTGAGACCGCTGTGCGTAATTTAACCGCTTACTTCGAGGCTCACGGTACTATTGCTGACAATAGATCAAAACAATATGTTCATACTGACCATAATGATGCAAATATAATCGCTGTCACCAGAGGAACTTTGCGCTACATTTTGTATAAAAATCTTCATCTTCATGCTTATAAAGTTCAACGCGTAGAAAAATTAAAGCCAGCCGATAATTGTTTGCGTCGAACATTTGTGAATTGGCTGTTTGAAAATGCATTTTTTTAGTGATGAAGCTCATTTTCATTTAGGCGGTTATACAAACAAACAAAATTGTAGCATATGGGGCTCAACAAATTCACAAAAGTACTCGAAAAACCATTATATCGAAAGAAAGTGACCGTATGGTGCGGTTTGTGATTAGGCGGAATCATCGGCCAGGATTTTTTCGAAAATGAGCAAGGAAACGCCGTTACCGTGAATTCTCTGCACTAACAAAGCCTGATAACCAACTTTCTGTGGCCACAATTGGCTAATGTTGACATCAGTGACGTTTGGTTTCAGCAGGACGACGCTACAAGCCGCACTGCCAGCCAAACCATTTAGTTATTGCATGAGGAATTTTTCGGTCGCGTATATTCTCGATTTGGTGATGTCAATTGGCCGCCTCGTTCTTGTAATTTAACGCCGCTGGATTACTTTTTCTAAGGCCATTTAAATGGCCGGGTTTACGTGAACAAAACATACACAACTGACACTCGGCGCTACATTGACGAGATAAGTTAAACTTATTGCAAAATATGGTTCAAAACTTTGTGAAAAGAGTGGACGTCTACTGACATACTAGAGGTGGACATTTGCCCGGCATCATATTCCATTATTAACTCTCATACTTCTACTTTATATTGGTATGACCAAAACTGAATTTGTTAAAAAAAATGTGTTTTTAAGCCAATTTACTTCCTAAACTCAAATTTGCCCACCCTTTATTTATAATTTTTCATTTTTAGCCAGAGCTTATTTATAATCAACTGAAATAAAAATATTTTTAATTTCTGAAAAAAAAGCGTTTTTTTTTTTATTAAAATTAAAATGAAACCTCAATTTTGGACGCCTTTTATTTCATAAATATTGAAAATCTACATCGGACTTTGTAAAAACTGCGTTTCGTTAATACTTAAAAATAAAATTGTGTAATTAGTACAAGCCGCGGGTATTTCTGATGGGCCACAGACTTGGCAACTAAGATGTGCTTCAAAATGATAAGGTCACCTTAATATTTGCTCAAATCGTCCAAACTATGGTCACCTTATTCAAAAAAATGCTACGTTCAAATAAGTGAATAATAAGCCGGTTTTGCTGTAAGAGATGTACTACGTATTACGTTTGTTTAAATTTATGTAAATGCATTGCAGAATTCAATGCGTCAATAAGCAATTAATCTAATCAGAAGGTATCACAATCATTACTTTTTTTTAATAACTTATTATTTAATTAATATCTGCGCATTATAGGTCACGGAAAACCTTTGTCACCTTGTGAACAAGGACAAACTGTGGCACTTCATGAGCAGGGATTGAGTATGCGTGGAATGGCAAAAAAACTAGGACGATCTTTGTGTGTTGTGTAAAATCTTCTCAAAAACAGAGAAAATTAAAAAGCACGGGTTGTCCAAAGATCCAGGCTGCCCGTGAAACTCGGGTAATTCCACCTCGATCAATTTCGCCTCGAATTCCATGAAAAGTGCGGTAAAAATAAAAGAAAAATTTTTATTACAAGCTTCATAAAGCACAATTCTAAGAGCTATTAACGCCCAGCAAAACCTTATTCGATCAAAATAAAAAAAGGTTCCCTGTCTGACTAAGCAGCAGAAGATTAAGCGTAAGGAGCTTGCGAACTAAACGGCATCAGGAAAACATTTTTTAAAAAGGTTATAAGATATTCCATACATTTTTGGGTTTGTATGTAATTTTTTCTGATGAGAAAAAATTTAACCTGAATGGACTAGATGGTTTCAATTGCTATTGACGAAATTTAAGAAAGGAGCCATTGTTTTTATCTAAACGGCGTTGGCAGTTTGATGACTTGCGCTGGAATTAGCTTATATGGTTTACTGAAACTCTACTTTATTTCCACTCGACTAGATAGTTTAAAGTACCAGGGCATTCTGTCTGAGCGTTGCTGTCTTATTTGGCCCAAAATGCTGACAATTCATGTCAGCAAGTCGACCAGACAATGGGTTGAGGAGCACAATATTAAAGTACTTGATTGGCCAGCACGTCTCCCCGACTTAAACCCAATGGACAATTTGTGGGGACTGCTTGTGCGTAATGTTTATGCAGACAACAAGGAATACCGGACAAAAGATGAATGAAAAGTGGCAATCTGCAACAGCTGGCACGAAATCCGCTCCAACGTTCTGGACAATTTACTAAGTGCGATGTAATCCCGTATTTTGAAGACAATAGAAGGAAATGGGGACTGCATAAATTAAATATTATTGATTAATGCTTAGTTGAAATAAAAGTTTGGATAAATGACCATCTCATTTTACGTATTGAACTTTGCACTTATTTACATAAATTTAAATAGACGTAATATAGCGGTACATCTCTAAGAGCAAAACCGGCTTATTATTCACTCATTTGAACGTATAATTTTTTTAAATAAAGTGACCATATAACATTTTATATTTTGGATGAATTGAGCAAATATTAAGACAACCTTATCATTTTGAAGCACACCTTAGTGAAAGATCTCATTAAGACCGATTCCACAAACTCTGGGTGATTTTGGCGAGAAGCAGGGTGAAAGATTTCACCAGGATCTTCGGACAAAGGAAGAGCGTTATCAGAGAAGGTGGGACACACATATGAAGGCAGACTACCGCTGAAGTCTACAATGAGATCTATCTAAAGCCTTTTTACTTAAGGAAATCTTATAAAATTTCATTTCATAATGCTCACTAAAACTATTTGTATTAATTCTTTGTATATCCTTGCGAAATTTATCAAACTGCATATCTCACAATAATGAGCTGTTAGAAACATTCCAGTATTTTTTTCATAGTCACGGCTTTAGAAATACCCAGTAACACAAAACAATTAATGGAAACAAAACTTTTGTTGAGCAGTATTATTTGTGAATTTAAAAAAAAGGAAAAAAATCGTTTCATTTATATTTTATGTATATGTGATAATATTACTTTACTTTACGGGTGATTTTTTAAAAATTTGGTTTTTGAAAATTAGAAAAACACAGAAAATTCGAAAAGTGAATAAAATATTTATTTGGAGTTCTAAAAGTATGCCTGCCATTTACTTTTTAACTGAGCTCCAATTGTGGCATACTTTTTCCAGCAGTAAATTACTATCTAATAATGCCGTCGGCCCACATACCACACCAAATAGTACATTTTTCGGGAGGCCCTTTACAAAATAATACGGCAATTCTGTTTGTTGACGTACTTGTTAAGGCAAAAATGAGCTTCGTCGCTGAAGATATTTTTTTTTATCACTCAGCACAAATTTTGTTAATAAAATTCGATGATTTGCAAGCGTTGTTCGTTTGTTAGTTTATTCATGGTAAAATGGCACGTCACGAATCTGTTTTTTATACTAAAAAATCAAGTATATTGTTTTTTTACTCAGTGTTTTAGTTATTAATTTGTTTGAGTAAAATCGAAATCACATGCAACTTCAAACTGCTATAATTTTTAAATCTGACAAGATTTTGAAATGTTTCCTTATTAATTCGCTTCCCCTTTAAAATAATTTCTTTGATTATAAAAATCTTAATATCATTGTCGCAGTTAAGTTTTATTTGCCTTTGAAAAATAGCGTGATTTCGATTGGGATTTTTCGGTTTACAGAACATAGCCGGTAAGCAAAAAGTCACAAAATTACTTTTTTACGTTTTAAGCGGACTTGCTTGGTCTTTTGGCGGACTACATATTTCCTTAGCTGGAAGCTAAGATTTTCATATGTTTCAACTTTTTTCTTCAACTTATTTTTTGCTTTCCAAAGACTATAATTTATATTTAGTTAAAAATAATATTGTCCGGTTTAAGGGTTAATTTAATCTGCGTTTTTTCCAACTTCAATACAATTATACTATAATTATTGTCTCGCCAGCCTTAAGATATGCTATGTATTTTATTTAGTGGCCAGCTAAATACAAAAAATTCTTTTACGCTTTACATTATTCTTTAAAAATTTAAAGTTTCCAATGCAATTGGCTAGCTGTACATTTACCTTTTTTGATGAAAACTTGTTCAAAATGTCGAAAAACCTTCTGAGATCTACTTGTGTATACATTTTTCTTAAATTAGAATAAACCTCAAACCGATCAAATGTTTAATAGTCAAACATTGTAGAAAAAATCATACTCCACCGTTTTACTAATGGATTAAGAGATTAATGATTATAAATATAATTATTACGACACATTAACATACATAACTTACAGAAGGTAAATCAAAATATATTTTCATGTTTATACATACATATCGCACACTAAATCATGAAAAGTCGGAACTCAAATTTATTAAAATCATTTGAAATCAAATTGCATAAATCAATACACAAATCAAATCTCTAACGACCAAAATTTTTTTTGACATAACTGTGTTCGTTAACTGGTAAAATTCTGTTATGTTACTTAAACGTTATCAATTAAAGGTTCAGTTAGACGTAACTCATTGTAACGACATAGTTGCAACGTAACAAATACATTTTATGGGCAACACTGTTCTCTATTAGTGGTCACATACCATAACTCCATTACCATTCAATTTTATTTTACAACAACGCACGTTTGGGCAGCCCAAACACGTTCATTTTAAAAAATGAAAACTGAGGAAAAATTTATATAAAGTTTAATTGCGTAAGGTTTTCTTAGCTGAAGTGCATTTAATACTTTTTAATTATTTCGTGTTTAACGAAAGACGCGCTGTCAAAGTACGAACTAAAGAAAAATATTTACAAAAAAAATATTTATAAAGGAAAGATTAGACTTTTTTTAAATTGGTGCTATAGCTGTCGTATTATTTGTTATTCCATCAACTTTAGGTCGTTATATATTAATGTTAATTATATTTGTTTTATTACGTTTAGACACATACATATACATATCTTCATACTGACGCTTATTAACTCTACAGGAGTTCAAATAATACGACGGCTATAGCACCAATTTAAAAAAAGTCAAATCTTTCTTATCGAATCAATCTAAATTTCATTTTTCAAGGCTTGGATTTATTCCCAGCAACGGTTGAAAAATATATTGTTACGAAAAAAAAAAACATACACCACAGCATTGTGGGATTTTGGTATATTTTTTGTCACACTGTCAATGTGGCAGGACTGCAACACCGATCACCTTTACGTTACATTTGAATTAACGGATATGGAAATAGAGGATGGTTGATATTTCTTGAACCTTCTAAACTGTAGGCAAAAGGGCTGCTTTACCTACACGTTAGTTTAGTTATCGTTTGGCTGTCAATAAATAAAGTTGTGTTAAAACGAAAATAAAAGTGTTATATTAAGTGTTGTATTAAGACAAACAGTATAAAAGTTATAGCGGAATAAATAAAAGCTGTAAAACAACAAGATAAAGCGATGTTTATTTTCTTTTAACGCAATTTAAGCAAACTCGAATGTTTTAAAAAACATTACATTGGTTTCAGAAGTGGGACTCGAACCCACGACTACAAAGGAGTCAAAAGCTTACATGATGTGGTATACAGAATACAGAGGAAGAATAGCCTGCGATCAAAAATGAAATGATAATGAGCCTATTCGAGACGAACAGGCTTAAGCGGGAGGCAATGTTACGAAAGAAAAGATACAGCACTGCATTGTAGGATTTTGGTATATTTTGTGTCACCCTGTCAATTTGACAGCGCTGCCACATCGACCATCTATACGTTATATTTGAGTTAACCGATATGGAAATAGAAGATGGTCGATAATTCCTGAGCTTTCCAAGCTGTGGGCAATTAGATATATAAAAGGGCTGATTTACCTACACGTCAAATAGTTTAGATATCGTTTGGCTGTCAATAACTAAAAGTGTTGTATAAACGAATATTAAACGTTGTATTAAGACAAGTTATAGTGGAATAAATAAAAGCTGTAAAACAACAAAATAAAGGGGTGTTTATTTTATTTTAACGCAATTTAAATGAGCTTAAACGTTTTAAAAAGGTTAAAACGTAACAATATTTTTGTGTGGGTTATATAGTCCAAAGTATCTGGTTTTCAGTGATGGCAACTTTGTTCTGCCCATGGCTGCCTAACAGAACACTTTTTTTTAACTTTCTGTCCTGCTTTATTACAAACTTTATTTTATACAGGTAAATATCACGGTGCGTCAAATCAACGTCTGTGATGTCATACTATTTTTCTAATGGGCGTTATCAAGCTTAAGTGGAATATCAGTGTATTTCTCAAGCAAATGGTAGAAGATAATTAAAAAGGAATTCAGCAAGAGTTTAAAACAACTTTTAGACTACACTTAGATCAGCCAAAGTCTGGTGGTAATTACAATGATGAATATACTGCCAGAGTACTTTTTAGGTTGGTATAAAATTTCAGCGAAAATTTCAAGGATAAATTTTGACCTAATAAATATATATGTACAGAGTGAAGCATAATTTAAGGTACCCTAGTTAATTTTTTTAATATTTGCAAAAAAATATGTCCAATTTCAATTGGACATATATTTTTTATATGTATGTTAAATATCAAATGTATTATTACTAATAACGAATTTTGAATTATATAAATTATCATAACTATTATTATTCCATTTATTATTATCAATAATCATTATTGTTATTATTCAATTATAAGAACTTTGAAATTTGAATTGAATTGTAATTGAATTGCACTATAAACAGGTAGAGCTAAATAGTCAACCTTTGCTGTAGTAGTCAATCTTTTGTGGGAATATTCCAATTTGAATTCCCATATTTCCACAGATGTTTGTCTTTTTTTGAAATTCTTGTTTTCCTTTTTGTTAACTTCGATTAACTATAGGCACTCTCACATTTGATATCAAAGAAGAAACAACCCTTTTAGGAAGGTCGCCCACTCAGGTTTGACTCCTCTGTTGAAGGAAACATATAAGTATACAATTTTACTCAAATTTTCTTGGTGTAGATGTACAATTAGAATAAATATTATAATTTTCAAATAAATTATTTACTGTATATTTGATACAAAAGAGTCGCTCCTATTTGTACCTTTTAATAACATTCCTTGACTTTGAATTATATTCAGCTTTCTCCCATAAAGCGGATATAATTGAATATTTAGGTAACAATCCCAATAACCCTTATCTAGCTTCAAGTTTGATTGGTGTCTATTGCAAACATCAATACAAAATATATAATAAAATTCGTGTCACTTTAATTTATTTTAATGACTTATTTATTAATGTTATAAAAAAAAACAAAAAAGTATTCATGTATTGCATAAGACGAACAAAAAATGAGCTAATATTTCTGGTAACCCTATATTTTTTTACAGCAAAAGTCTTTATACCCTTTATCCTTTGGTACAAACGAACATTGGCAGCTCCATTATTGATTAAAATTATATCTAAGAATTCACTACGGTAAGTTAAAGACGTATTTAAAAGTATTTCATATTGGTACCACTGTCAAGAAAAACTGTTGTACTGAGAAAAGTATTTATAAAAATGTCCCGAAAAGAATTTCCTATAAAGGAACGGAGCATTATTATTTGAATCCATAATAAAGGAAAATATTACTCCGAAATTTCCAAAATAACAACAATACAAAAAGTAATAAACCATTTTAGAAAGGGAAATAGTATTGAAAATAAACCAAGATTAGGACGACCTAGAGAATTAAGTGCTGGATAAGAAAAAAAAATAATTTGTAGTTAAGAATGATCCAATTATAAGTGCTCCAAAGATTGCTACAGAGTTAAAGGGATCTTTAAATAAAAGTATTTCTGCAGATCAATCAAAAGAGCCGGGTATAATGCTCGAACAGCATGCAAGAAGCCTTATATTAGTGAAATAAATATAAAAAACGATTCGTTTTCGCAAAGCTATACAAAACAACTACAAATTAGTTTTGGGATAATTAATTTTTTCGGACGAGTCGAAATATAACATTTTTGGCGCGGACGAGCATGCATTAATCTGGAGGTGGTGGTATCATGGTGTAGGGATATATAACAGTTTGTATCTAACAAACTGAACTTAAAGATTTGCTCATTACTGAATGGCAAATTTCACAAAGAAACTTGTATATTCGGTGCCAAATCGGTTAAATTAAGTAATTCGTCTTAAAAGATATCCTGTTAAGTATTAGGTAAAATATTATAATTATATTAAAATTCTGCTACGAAAACAAAAATGCCTAATTTTTGGTATATTTAGCCGGTATGTCTCACTCTGTCAATGCCGTACTTATTTCCGTTATCTGACAGCACTACCGATTCGACCATTTTTACGTTACATTTGAATTAACGGATATAAAATAGAGGATATGAGACAATTGGTATATAAAGAGGCTGCGTCACAGATAGTTACAGTTTTGCTGTCATAAAATAAAGTCGTGTTTAAGCGGAAAAAAAAGTGTTGTATAAACGAATGTTAAGCTGTTGTATTAATATAAACTGTATAAAAGTTATTGTGTTGTAAATAAAAAACTGTAAACAAAAACAAAGTTGTGTTTATTTTATTTTAACGCAATTTAAACGAACTCAAACGTTAAAGGGTTAAAACGTACCAATACATTAGCGAAATATACATCTTAAATTTGCGGTTTTCTTTTTCTATATTGGGCTACCAGAAATCTGAATTTATTTTGTGTCTTATGCAATACATAAATACTTTTTTTATAACATTAATAAATAAGTCACTATAATAAACAGAAGTGACACGAATTTTATTACATACTTTTAGCTAAAATTTGTAAAATTGGTTATATTAACAGGGGTACCTTGAAATATGTTTCAAACTGCATGTGTGAAAGGGCGAAACTTTTTGTAAAAATTGTCAGTGGTATTACATATCGGCAATGCTACACAAATTGTTGATTTACTGTTGGGAAGTACCTCGAAATTCAAAATTACCTGTTGGTTCATTGTCCGAAGAAGCTCAGAGACCTATTAATAAAATATTGAAAAAGTTAGGACGCACAACGAAAAGAAATATAGTATAATTAAAGATTTGTAAGTTATCTTTAACTTTCTTTTAATATATTCAGATCAGGTGGGCGCAGCTAATCGCCAGACTCCCATAACAAAACAAGTGGTTGCGCCTAAAGAAGCAAAATGTCTTTTTCTTTCATCTGATTAGTTGTATTCCAACTTAAGCAGTGACAGAGATGATGATAAAACACGAATAAATAACATAATTTAACTTGAACTGATGTTATTTATACCGATTTTAGTAGGTCTTTTGATAGAGTTGATCATAGGATATTGCTTCATAAAGAGGCATTGATAGGGCTCAGATAGTTTTGTTTGAGAATGTATTGACTAAAACGGTTTTATTTTTTTCCGGAGTTCCAAAAAGTAGCCATTGGGTCAGATTTTGTTCTTGTTATTTTTTAATGATTGTTTTCTGACTGTAGTATTCCTATGTATGCTGATGATGTTCAATTAGTTTATACTTCTGATGATATTTATTGGTCCACTGTTTTGCAATGAAGTATTGACTACTTTTTCCCATCTTTCTGGTAGCATATGGATTACGCGCCAAAAGAATTGCTCCGATTTTGAAGTAAAGAATGAATCAAGCCAATTTCTGATACCCAGGTCTGAAATGAAGCGTATTCCAGTAAGGGCGTTCTGCATCGATCGAAACAAATGGTAGTTAGAACTGGCAAGGTCTGGGCTATAAGAAGGGTGAGCCAAAACTTCCCAGCCACTGTTTTCCAAGTCGTTTTTGACCGGTCTTGCAACATATGGCTGAGCGTTGTCATGATGGAAGATTATGGCCTCGTGTCTGGTCGCATGTTTTGGTCGTTTTCTGTTGACTGCTCTCTTTAAACGAATGAATTGTGCTCGGCACAGATTCCCTGTAATTGTTTGACCCGATTTCAACAGGTCATAATACGAAACATCCTTTGATCCCACCAAATACAGAGCATTAACTTGGTGTCATAGATATTCGGTTTCGGCGTTGATTTGGCTGCTTGGCCGAGGTTTACATTTGGGATTATCCTAATGTATCCATTTTTCTTTATCAGTAACAATACATGCAAAAATGACTTGAACGCAATAAAAAGGTTCGAGCATCATTTCTAACAGGAAAAATCGCCTTACAACGTGTCTCGGCATTAATTTATATGGGACCCAATTACCTTGCTTTCAAATGAGTCCCAATGCTTTTCAAAACATCGCTCACCATTCTTTGAGTAGGTGCATGTTGCCCGTAAGCTTCTACCAACAATCGATAACTTTCAGCAGCCGTTTTCTTCAAATTAATAAAGGTTATCAGACTTCCCGATCTTCAGATCTGTTTCTTTTCTTTAAGGGTAAAGTTCGGTAAAATAAGAGTAAACAATAATTTCTCTTAATATGAGACAAAAACGCACAAAAGTACGAAACGCAAGAAACCACAAATTTTATCATAAAAATAAAAGTGGACATAATTTCAATTTAGTGGACATAAAAACTAGCGCAAAATACATTTATTCAATGTTTACATTATTTCGCTTAATTAAAATCAATAAAATAAAGCAAAATTTTTTATAAATATTATTTAAAGGCTTTTAAAACTTTTTTGTGAACATGACTTACAACTGTACACAAAACATAAACACCATAAATTTGACTTATGCGTGATAATTAAACAGAAAAAGAACAGTTTTTTTAAATAAGCAATGAAACGGAATTAAATTTTAGTTGTACACACCAAGTATTTAAACCTTTTTTAATTCAACTTTTCAATTTTTTTTTTTTTAATTTTGTAAATAAATTTGCTTTTTATTTTATTATTGTTTATTTTTTAAACAGCTAACTGTTGTTTACCTGCACAAACTATTCCGAAGAAAAAGTACGGGATGTTTCGTGTAGAAAGAAGAAGAATTTTACTCTATCAAAATCTCTCTCTTTTACGCGATTTTTGCGTACGTGAACGCTTTTCGGTAAGATTGCGATCCCGCGGAATCCCAGTGTAGAGTAAGGAAACAGACCTATTATTATAGCGATTGAAAAAAATGTGTGATTACACTTTGGAGTTTATCGAATACTAAATTATAATGGCAGATATTTACATCCAAAATGCCATGTTTGTTATTATTGACACAAACCACATGTGATAGTTATGTCATATGTTATCCAAATCGTCATTGTTAACTTGTGTACCAGATATATTTTTGATAGCTTTTAGCTTTAAGTATGTATATGTTTATGTTCAGCTTGTGGTTAAGTTCTGTAGATGATTTGTGTTCTTGTTGCCATAACTTATTTGCTTGTATCCGCTTTAGTTTGGACAAGAATCTTTTTATTTAATCTTTTCCAATCAAAAGTAAGTTTTTTTATTGATCCATAATATCAAGACTACGACCTTTCCGTATGTAATACCTGAACCCAGCGGCTACATTGATTCCAGAAATGGTAAAATCCTGCGCCACTGTGCTGTGTTTCAAAAACAGTTTTTTTGAATCTCCTGAACATTTGAAAATTTTGAGTTGCAACTGTTAATGACTTAGTGTGTGATATGTACATAAATATGTGATTAAAAAAAAATAGTTTCTATTCCATCGGTCCATCCAAGAGTAATCATGGGATTTTATTTTAAAACATTACGAACAACAGGAAAGACTTTACATACACAAACCACTAGTTGTTTAAAAGTAATATTAATAAAAATTTTTTAAATTGCGAAACTTTTAAATAAAATTAAATCTTCAAATGAATGTGAAGTTTCTTAACTGTTGCAGGAATTGTTGATAAACGCCTCCTGTTGCAAAACATAATAAATTTTTTTTTCCCAAAAACACAGCAAAATTTAATAAATTTTTTCCTTGATCTCCAGTGTATTAGTGCTTGGTAAATAATCTCTTTATAACATACATACATATTTTTATAGAATATTATACACTCAGATATGATTAAATTTAATCCTCTTACATTTTCATTCCATAATAATACATATCTGCGAGTATATATATTCGTTATATTAAGTACTTTTCTGTTCTTTTTTTTTTTTTGATACAATATTAGAATTTATTTTTATTTGTAGTGGAATTAAATTGAGACAAAATGTTTTATAATGACTATGTCAATGTCATTGTTTCTACTTTTTTTCTATTGCCGCTCCACTTCATTTTGCTTTCACCGGAAATATAAAGGAGCACAAATTTGTAAAAGAACACGTGATGGCAAAAAATTAAAGACCGAGAAGGAAAGGAAAGGAAAAATCTAATGAAGATTTAAAGTATTTTAAGCACTCTTGTTTAACAAATACTACAATATTAACAATTATTTTATAGAACGAACATATCGCACCATAAATAAAGAATTAACTTAACTTAATTTGAAAAAATCAAAAATCTTAAATAGAGGCGGAAAATAAGTATAAAAAAGGAAAGAAAATTTTGAATTTTTGAATTGGGACTGTATATCATATAGGGCGCTATATACTTATACCTTAACTCTTATAGTAAGTCGGTTGAAGCATTTACCACATACGAGTACCGTATAAAACTTGCAACATGTCAAGGAAGAAGAGCACATGTGTGAGGGTCTGTGTGGTAATATGTAGTGTAGTTTCAACAAAATCGTAAGTGTGGAAGCATGTCGTGTAAGTATTTTAGTGCAAACAACAAATTATGTTCTTTTTCATTTCTTTTTTCTATTTATTTTACCTTCCTCAGTCTGTACTTCGTATATATGTACATGGGTAATAGAGATGCCAAGTTTTAACAAAAGACTACAAAATATCAAAATTCTAAATGAGGTGGCAATGTTAAAGATGTTTATTCTTTAACGTTAGCAAATAAAAAATTAAAATTTAAGTATAAATAGCTAGCAAAATCCGGCGTGCATCTCTGCCCTGTATTAATTCCTATCGGAAATAATAATTTTAGTTATCTTTTTTAACCTCTCTTACCATTTTATCTTCCTGCGGCCTCAGTCCACACGTATAAGGTAGTTGTTACCAGAAAGACACTGTAAGAACTTCAAGAAAATTGCTTCTGTTTTTAGCTGTATACAGGGTACATACAGTGGCGAGCACTAAATATGCAACTCTGCGTTGCGTAATCTGAAATTGCGCTCTATCCCTAACAACGGTATCCAAATCAAATTCTCTTTTGCATTTTTCATTCTTTATAAGAAGCAGAAGCATATATATTTGAATTGCGTTAAAATAAAACACCGCTTTATTTTCTTGTTTTACAGTTTTTATTTTTCTACACAATAACTTTTATATTGTTTGTCTCAATACAACACTTAATATTCGTTTATACAACACTTTTATTTCCGTTTCAACACGTCTTTATGTTATTACAGCCAAGCGATAACTAACTACGTAGGCGAAGCAGTCTCCTCATATACCTAGTTGGCTACAGTTTTGAAAATTCCGGAAATGCCTCAAATGATCTTGTATACTCCATCCGTTAATTTTAAATATGGAAGATTGTGTTACCCACAGATGATGCAATTGACAGTGCTGCCATATACACAAATAAGTACGGCATTGACAGGGTGACACAAAACATACCAAAATTCTACAGTTTAGGCGTTTTTATTCTCGTAACAATATTATTAGTTGATTATATTTTTTAATTTGATCACAATATTTTATTAATTGTGAAAAGTGAAAATTTTGTTTGAGCATAACAAATTCATCGTACTGTTAAAGTAAGCAAATCATATCATTTATTTAAAAAAATACTTTAATTGTGAAAGTTTTTGTATTTTTCAAGAAGCATTTATGAAACGATAGCGAAGTAACAATAATAAAAGCTTTGGAGGATGGAATGGCTATAAGCGAAGTTGGAGTCCTATTCGAAGCACACATATCAACTGCTAGTTAAGTTTTCTTAAAATTCACTCTTCTGGAAGTGTAGACAGAAACTATGAAGTCTTGGCCAACAAATTAATACCGCTCGTCAGGCTAAGGCCAATAAAAATTGCTCCACGTAAGACGGCAGCAGATGTTGCTAACTATGCAAACACACAAATGGACGGTTCCTTTAGCGTACATACCGTTAGACGCAGATTAAATGAAGTCCACTTATTTGCCGGACCTCCCTGTAAAAAGCCACTAATAAGCATAGTTAATAAGAGAAGGCGTCTTGATTTTGCAGAGCGTCACTTAAACTGGACAACAGAAGATTTGGCCAAGATTCTCTGTAACGATGAACGCAAATTTTATTTATTCGGTTCCGATGGCATAAATTATATTCGCCAGCCATTAAATAAGAGATTTTTGCCTAGATATCAGCTACCCACAATGAATATAATTATATAGCGTTGCATTTTTTATGCTCGGTACTGTACATATAAACAAACACTCATTCATTTTTTATATACAAAATGGGTGTCCAAAATTAAGGTATCATTTTAGTTTTGCTGCCATTTTTTCTACTTGTTTTCTAATAAACGAAGAGACGTGTTTTTATTATTGAAACATTTTTGGAAAATGGCAAACGTTTTCAAGATTAGGAAATTAAGAACAAAATTCGGTAAAGAAAATTATCCAACAAATCCAAAAACTGAATCATACATTCATGATAACAGAAACAATACTTATCAACGTAGTGGTCGTTCAACCGAGAATATAGCAGCTGTGAGCAGAAGTGTTGAAGAAGATACAAAAATGTCTATTCGTCATCATCAGCAGCAATTAAACATCAAACGATTCACATTCTTCAACATTTTATATCGTGTCACCATTTAAAGGCCTATAGGATGAAGCTGACTCAAGAATTAAAACCAACTGACAATGCATTACGTCGGCAGTTCGTTTCTTGGAAAATTGGAAAACACGAAGAAAATGAAGATTTGTTAATAAAACTATCTTCAACGACGACGAAAATATAAATGCGATTGCGGACAATGGTAATTGCTACAGGAAGATGATCAGAAGCTTTTTGTAGCGGAAAATTAATGATTCAGATGTAGAGAATATGTGCTTTTAACAGGATGGTGCCATTTGTCACACAGCAAGAGAATTAATGGATCTTTTGAAAGAAAAGTTGGAAAATCGCAATATTTCTTGTAGAGGAGGAGTAAATTGGCAACCAAGATCGTGCGATTTGACATCTCTAGACTTTTTTGTAGGGTTTCATGAAATCGAAAGTGTACAGCAATAATCTTACAACAGTTCAAGAGCTTAAAACCAACATTATCGAGCAGATATCAACCATTGACGACAGTTTATTGAAAAATGTGATTGATAATTTTGGTAAAAGACTGGGAGCCTGCTGAGCCAGTAAGGGGGTCACTTGAACGACATAATTTTTAGTTTTTAACCGCAACCTATTTGTGATAAACTGAAGTAAAAGTATTTTTTTTACTAAAATTTAAATGATATGTATATACATATCATATATGTATGTACACACGGTTTGCTAGCTTATCCAATCACTTCTGATTTTTTTCGCCGATGTGTATAGATAATTAAGCTTTGTCCTCCATATATACAAAATTTTATATCTATTATGATTGGGAGATACTATGCTCGCTTACTCGTCCATGAACTTGTTACACCTAATTTACATGATGATTTTCCAAACATGAATTTATTGCATGCATTCTTTGTTTGTAGGAGAAAAGAAAGAGGGATAGAAAATAAAAGCACGATTTCGCTTTCAAAATGTTTTCGAATTCTCCTTTACATTAATTTTCGTACTTGCGATTGCGCTTTGTTCTTCAATGTAAATTTAAACAATTATAGTTAAAAAATCAACCCTGCAAGGAAAAAGGCATGCCTCACAAATTATGGTGCAAATACAGTTGATTTTAGTAGCATATTTAAAGGAGAATTTTAAAAAAGGCATGATCTTGAAGTCATCGTGTAAAATGGGTGTTAGAAACTTATACTATTAGCTTTCTTAAAATATGCAATAAATACTTGCTATATTTGGGAGATGCTATTCTCTCTTATCCGATTCCGATTATTTTTTGACTGAAGATTTGTACTGACTACGAAGCCATTTACACCAAATTCAGAAATTTCGACATTTACCGTCTTCGAAAGCTATTTGGACCAAATTTATGGACCATTTCCCTTACCATTTTGAAGATATAGATACATTTACTTTGTATAGGCGTGGCGCCGCCCAGTTGGTATATTTTAAATATATGTAGCCTATAGTTTCTTTTGGAGATATAATGTAAAAATTTAAAGAAAATCGGTTAAGCCTTTTACCCTTAATGAACCCTCGCAGATCTGAATTCTTAGTGATGGATATGATCCTACACACTTCCACTTAAATCTATTTAGAATCTTGAATTCATATAAAATGCGGAAATTCATGACCGCCATTCTGCATTAAAACTCATACCGCCTTAGTGTGCCTTGTCACCTTTGAGCATTCAAGACTTCCTAGAATATGCTAATTTTCCAATCCTGGCTTAAATTGAGAATAGTAGTCAGCGGTGCTGCATAGTAGGATGCCTTAGATTCTCACCTAAGCAATCATTTTGTAGGTTTGTTGCCCGTTATTCCACAGGATTCAGATAGTCAAAAGAACTAGACTCTATTTTCTAGCGTCAGTCTTTTTAACGTGTTGTAGCAATAATTGAAAAGCTTAGATGTCACACCATAAGGGCAGAGTGCCCTAAGGCAACCTGGCTGCACATGAAAATATTAATGGTCTGACTTTTAATCCCACTGCCGAGATGGATCTCAGCACAGATGGTAATGGCTATGATCTTAACCTATAAAACACTCAATGATTTCCACAGTGAGATCTACAAGTTTTGGTTGGTTCTATAAGTATCCGCACCAAAACCAATGTTCATTTCGTCGCCATATACCATAACTAAATCTCCATTACATGAACATTTCTGGTATGGTATCTACGCCCTGAATCTCCTGGCAAAGCATAGATCAAAAGCATGATATCCAGACCCGAAATTGGGTTTCTAATCACCCTGCGTAGAATGGCCAAAATCGTTGATGAATTCCTGGGCACTTTGCAGAAATGCTTGCCACCGAACATGCAGCCATCATCATTACAATGATGTGATGATGCCTCTGTTACACCGAGGAAGCCAAGTCGATAGCTTTTTCCGCCCTTCTACACCAATCTATTGTTCCATAATTTAAATACATTTATGCATATAACTTTTTGTGGCATCCCTTATTTCTAGTTTTGTGGATTAAATTACTAACTCTGATATAAGATGACCAACAGAAACAGTCGCAAGAGAATTGTGTAAACGTTTAGTTTGTTGATTACGAATTGCAATATATCTATTATTCTGTATCTCTGCTATCTAAATCCTTGTGATTATCAACACATTCTATATAAACCAATGCCCTTTACAAATGTTCATGTGTGTTTATAATGCGTCTTTTCACACTTCGCCCTTGAAGATTTGCTATTTATTAAAGTTTGTCTGGTAAAATTATTCATTAGTGTGGTTAAACTGAGAGTTGAAAAACGAATAATGCCTGTATTGATTTAAAATTTCTCTTAATTAATATATTTTTTGATTAACATTTAATTTTATTTACAGTATTATAAGTCTTCTGTAAGTCACAAATTGAACGTTTAAGGGGAAGAACGATTACAATTATTTCTTGCTACCACAACGGTTATATTTGTTATTATTTTTTTATTAAGAAAGAATCCTCAATATTTTATTGTTGTCTAGTTACTTAAGTATTCATATCGTTACACTTATTCGTTAGATAAAGTGGGCCATTTAAAAGCTTAAACACAAAAATTCAATGAAACCAGAACGGTTTGAAATTTTGCCAAATTTATTTTTTATTTGTGAGGTACAATTGTTCCGGTTAGAAATTAAATATTACTTTATTTATATAGCTGTCGCGGCTGGCCGCACAGTACCCCATTCCATCGGACCAATTTTCGAGTACCTTTTCGAGGGGATGGGGTCGTATCCCGGCAATGGCATCACAAATGTTGGCCTTCAAAAGCTCAAATCGCAGCTTTTTCAACGGCCATCAAACGTTTGACGCAGTAAGTCGATTGTGGCATGAGATGTGTGCCAAGTTGCACCATCCTGTTGAAACCAAACATCGTTCGCATCAATACCATGGTAATCATGGTACGACAGGTATCTCCATTGACCGTACTGGTTGCGGCATCCGCATTAAAAAAAAATTGACTAATGATGCCTCCGCTCCACAAGCCGTACCAAGCAGTCACTCGTAATGTGTGCATTGGCTTCTGTAAGACCACGTTTGGGTTTTCTGAGCCCCAAATACGGCAATATTGCTTATTAACGCACCCACCAAGATGAAAATTAGCTTCATCCGAAAAAATAATTTTTGCATTTTTTTTGATTTTTTGTAATTTGCTAAAGCGTAAATCAATTCATTTCGTTCAGTGACGGTAATATGCAGAATTTCGTGACAGAACAGAATGACATAAGTATTGTCAGCTTCGAAATAAGTGCTGGTTCAATTTAGACTGATAAATGGCTCACCCGATACATAAGTTCAAAACTAAATAAATAAAAAAAAATATAAAGGCATTCTTGTCAGCAGTGTGTGAAATAATTTGCGACCATATGCTCTTCATGGGAGTAAGAGAAATCAACATATACATATACATAATGAAGGTTAGTTTACATTATTCTACAAGTCTTTAAATTCTCATGCCAATAGAATATATAAAATCATATAAAAATAAAATAGAAAATTTTATCGTTACATTTTGCTTCTATCATATTTCAAGTAAAATGCAATTATTTTTGTTATATTTTCAGGGATGGAAAAGTTAATACGATCAGATACATTTTTTTCTTCTTTCATACTGTCTACCGTTCTTAACGCGTTCGTGGACGTGAATGCTATAGCACTCATTTTTGTGATAATACAGTATGACGTGAACGCTATGGCATTCAAAAAACTAAAGTTAATTAGTTTTAATTTAGTTTTAATTTTTTAATAAAAAAATTAACACAATTATGTAATTTGTTTATACCATACATGTTAAAGTGTGGACTAACTAATTCTTAAGGTTTGTTCATATTATCTTACCTTGCAAAATACTTTTCATCATTCTTCCATTCCAATATTTTTTAGATCTGTTTGTCCCATCACCAACCGTTTTCATATTTGGCGGCCTAGATGCTCCCAGAGATGCTCTATTGGGTTAAGATCAGATGACTATGAAGGAGTTTTTAGTTGTGTAGTGTAATACAGTTCCCATTTCTAAGTGATAAGAACCGTATGTTTCGGGTCATTGATTTTTTGAAATAAATCAGTGTTAAATCACTTTCTGCATGGCTCTTTCTTTCAAATTATTGTTTTAAAATATTCAGGTTCAAATATTCATCCATAATTTCAAGTTTTCCAAGTCCGGATTCCGTCATGCATTCCTAAGCTACTGCTGCATCATATTGTTACGAAAATAAACAATGTCGAAAAAAAAGATACAGCATTGCGAGAATTTTGCTCTATTGGGTTGTGTCAAGGCTGATAACGTGTCCCTGGCAATACTGTACTTATTTGTGGATTTAGCTGTATTTCCATCTTTGGGTGAAATTAACGGAAATAATTTGAATGTTGTAGGCAGAACAAGGAAATCGGAAGTAATTTAAGTAATTTTTTATGCATTAGTTAGTTCAGTTATCGTTTTTCAGTCATAAAGTAAAGTCGTGTCTAGGCGTAATAAAAGATATTTATTTTATTTTGACGCGATTAAAAAATGAACTCAAACCTTTCAACAAAGTTAAAACTTAACAATATTAATATTTTCCTTAGCTTACATGAAGGTACGAAAAACAAGTTTTTGAGCATTACCTTTCTTGGTTTGAATCGTGGATTTTTTGCACTCTGCAAAGCTTTACGTTGTATCGTCCCTGATTTTTTCCGCGATTTATTGCTGTATGTGAAATGGTTCGTGATTTCGTGAATTTCTAACGAAAATTTAAATTTCCACTGTAATTCACTTGGCACCCAAAAATCGAGCTTTCTTCAATAGCAACATTCAAGCGGTTTAAGTGTCGGCCTTTCTTAATTTTTTCAATCATTTCATTGGCTTTTTAGTGATTAGTCGATAAAAGCGGAAGCGAGCAAACCATTTCGTCGCAATTTTTATTAGTTATAGTATCGTCTCGGCAAACTTCACATGTTTTTTCAGCTAACTGCGATGGACACTGCGTTGATCCATAGACAAAAATCAAATAATCACTCATCACAGATGTTGATAAAATATACATTTTTTGAAAGCTGAGTATAATAATGAACAATTTTATTTACGGTTGCTTCTTTATATTGTCGCAAGAGGGCGCTGAGCGCAACTAATATCTAATAAAAAATACTATGTAAGAAGTTTTAGGTACTTCAGAAAAACATCTATAAAAACCGTATTTTTGTAAGAAATTTTTAAAGGTTTGGTTTTTTAATTACTTCACAATATTACAAACAAAATAGGAAAAAAGTTTCAAATTGCGATTATTGGTTTTATCTTTTACTGCTTTGAAAAACGCACTTATTTCAACAAAAGTTTTAAATATGCCAAACTGTTATATAATATGAAAATATATACCTACTTTTTATTTATTTTTTTGAAACTTTATATGTATAATGTGCTATCAAATATAAAAAATGAATTCAAATTTAAAAAATTTTGAAAATATATAATTTAGAGAATTTTTTATAAATTTTACTGATTTTAAGTACTTAAGGCAAATAAAAAATTAAAAATAATTGGATTATGGGTAAATTAATCTAAAAAATAATTAAAATTTTTATTCAAAATTTAAAATTTGATATCAAGCATAGAAGTTTCACTAGATTACAACACAATTTTATTTAATTTTTTATTTTAATATATATATATTTTTTTTTATATATATATATTTTTTTTTTGTTCCAAAATCTATAAAATTAAACGTAGATAACTTTTCACTAAGTGTTGCGATTTTAATAATGTCTTCAAACAAAATGAACCATAAAATGTTACCTTTCAAGCTATAGTATTGTCTGACGCAGTTAATACTAACAGAGATATTACATTTTAGAGCTATCCACCGATTATTTGTAACCGAAATTTTGTGAACTCCAATAACGCGTGAATGTTTTGCTGTTTTATTTTCAAATGTAAAAAAAAGATTTCTGATTTGTGGCCAAATCAAAAATGATCAAGGTTTGTCGATTCACCATAACTAATAAAGGAACAAAGCTTGCAGGTCATTGTATATTATTATTAAATTTCGAGCTGTGGAAGAAGTGTCATCATAATCGGGTCATCATAATCGACTCACCAAACACGACATTCAAGTTTTTATGACCAAATTTCGCAACTGTTTCACTTTATTTACCAAACCGTATTCGAAGCGTGACTATTGAGGAAAATATTGCTAATGTATCAGGGTTGGCAGCCCACTGGGTGGGTTTTTTTATTTAAAGCTTTTCATAGTTTATTTACAACATAAATAATTAAATTTTACATATTGTGAGTAAAATTTGATTCGGTCCGTTTTCTAGTTCAAGAAGATAATGAATTAAAAAATGTATCAAAGCAAAAATGATCGAATCACTGCTTACTTCTTTTCCTCACCTCTGAGCTAATTTCCGAGAACATCTCGTCTTTTTAATCGATACGCTTTGAGGATGATCTTATATTTCTTTGAAATAAGCGCTTCGGTAACATACTAAAAGATTTTGTATCCGTCGAAACAGAAAATATTCAGAAGTATCTTGTATTTCGAGATAACGGCGGGTGTGGAACTACATCGCTTCTAACACTTACTTTGCAACTTTGGCGACGTATGAACGAGCGTTGCCATGCAAAAGGTAAACTTTTTCTCTTTTTATATTGAATTACGGCCATTTTTCCAAAACGTACGGTTTAAACGAAGTAATTACAGTATGCGCTGATCACTGAGTTTTAGTAGCTCATAGTCCACATTGATGCCAATAAAATCCATAAATCCGGTGGGTTGAGTTTTATTTAAAAAACTCGGGTTTTTGCCATCTTTTTTTTGTCAACCCTGTAATGTATCGGCTAGCGATGTATTGCAACGTGCCGTTACAGTCAATGGAGCAAGATACCGTGCGATAATTATTGATTTTTCTTTTTGACCAAAATGGAATAATTTAGCTTGGCTGACCCCTGATTTCGACAAAACATTGTCACATACCACACAGCATACGATATCATGAACCTTTTGAGAGATAAGTTCGGTGAGCAAGTTATCTAACATTTTGGAGCAGACCATTGTCTGCAATATCAGGCGATTTGACCTCACTAGACTATATTTTTGTCTCACCTGCACAGGAACAAGTCAGGCACAACTCTAGCCTTTAAAGACAGCAGCCGTACAGAACAGCTGCAAATACACACCGAAATGCTGAGAAAGTATGCTAAAATTTAAGCTTACGGATGGACCACCTACAGTGCAGCCATTTACATAAAATATTTACATGAAATAATCTTTTTAAAGTAAATGGCAGGTATTCCTTTATCGTATCAAATAAATATTTCATTCACTTCTTAAATTAAAAAATCCCCCGTTATTCTTACAAGTTTTATTTTAAAACATTGTATGTTTTATAACATACAATATTACGACACAGATTGTAAATTGAGCCATTGTATCTCTTTAATTTTAAGCAGAGCGTAATATGTATATTTTTAATCTCAAATTAAACTATACAGCTGTCAATCTATTTAGTTACGTTCAAACTGCACTTAATTTCAAATTATCTCATTTAACCATTTAATAATTGTGTAGTCTTTTTGTGCAATAATTAAAGATTTAAATATTTCTAACGCCTCTTTTGCGTAACACTTACAAACATAATTGAATTTACGCCCATTTCAAGCAATCGTCTTGCAAAAATATTTTATGAAGCGGTGTCAGTAGCATTTGATATACAAAAACAAAAAAATAATCCAAAATTTTTTTTGTCGTGTTTTGCCTTTTCTATTTCACTTACATAAATGAGCTTTGTCATGGAGAAGAGACATCAGACACACGCTTGCAATGTGATTTCATTACAAATTTTCTAGAAATAGGGTCAAAAATAAATTTAACTAAAAAGGAAAAAAAGAGGAAAAAAGGAAAAGCAAAACATTAAAAAGAGAAATTTTAAAAATTAATGCTAAAACTTTGCATTAAAAACAAAAGACGCGCCCTTAAAGTTTTAGCATTTAAAACGATGAATTATTATCCCTGATATTTCATTAAAGCATTTCACGTTAGGGAATGGGTCAGATACAGGCAGAATAATAGCTTTTTTGTTTAAAGAAAAACACCGACATAGAAATACCACTTAAATTCATTCATTTCTTTATTTAAATATGATGTCCTGCAGATTTATGACTACGATGCGTGTAATAAATTTATCGCATCATATAGGTTGGTATGTATGGTATGTCTACAAACCGTCTTTACCATCCATCAACCACTTTAACTGTAGACTTTTTTTCTTTAGTTGTTGTCCTTATCCATGTACGGTTCTCAAAAACATTTTTTCCTTTTTTTTTCTTTTGTTTCACTACAGGATTTGTTAAGTTACAAAGATACCAGAACTGACGTTCAGTAGTAGCTTTTTGTCATATTTCTATGTAATTATCAGCAAAAACAAAAGTCGGCTTTTATTGTTTAAATGACATAAAGAACAACTGTTTTTACATACTTGTTCATGCGTCTTTTATATGGTATTCATGTATTTGTAACCCTCACAATTGTGGCAACTTTTATAGCAATTTGTATGAAATTGGCTAAGAATAATGATTTTGTGGATTTTATACAATACTAAAGTAACCCTTCCTGCATTGTTGGGAGCCTTTGTGTTGTATACCTATGTAATGTATTTCACATTAGACAAATTCAAAAGTCAAAATATGAGAAAAACTCATCAACACAAAAGTGTGCGTATAACGCATATCTGTAGCTTTTACTGTAGCCATTCTTTACACTTTCAAAATGACATATTTAGTATGAACGGAGGTGCCACGCTCAATTATTCAATCTAGCCAAGTTATTGAATGATGCTGTATCCAGTTTGAACTAAGCTTAAACACTTTTAATATCACCGTTCTCAAGATAAATAAAAATTAATATTTAAAGGGTCTATCAAATAATTTTTTTTTTTGAAAATGCTATAAAAAAAACTACTGAATATTTTCTTGAATTTCTTTTTTTATTTGAAAGTACAATCCTTCCGCTTAATAATGGAAGATAATTTCATTCAAATGGCTGCCTCGGCTGGCCATGCAGTAGCCTACACGATCGGTCCAATTTTTAAGCACATTATCGATTGTGTGCAGCTGTATTTTATATGGCTACACGAATATTGTCCTTTAAAGCGTCAATCGTCTCTGGCATGTTGGCGGAACATTTATCTTTGGCGGCACCGCACAAATAATAGTCCAACGGTGTCAAATCGCAGCTCCAAAGTGGCCAACGACATCAGCTCTGCGGCTGATAATGCGATCATCAAAAAGAAGGCGCAAAACATCGAGTGTAGCTTCGGCTGTGTCGTACGTAGCGCCGTCCTGTTGAAAACAAATGTTGCTTATATCCTCCTATTCAATTTTTGTGAACAAAAATTTGTTTGACATGGCCCGATAACGATCGCCATTGACTGTAACGGCCACTCCTTGCTCATTTTCGAAGCAAAATGTCCCAATTATGCCTCTTGACTAAAATCCGCACCAAACAGTGACTCGTCTTGGGTGTATCGGCTTTTCAATGTGTGCGTCGATCGCACGCAATATTTCCCAGCGTTGTTCAAGCGTATACACAACCATATTCGTTCAGCGGAAGGATAAAGCTAATTATCTGTCAAATCAGACATGAGCTAAGCGTTACCATTCACAAAATAAGCACCAGTTGAAAAAAAACGTTAACTTTGTGTAGAAGGTCTTTAGATGTATGTAAAACTTTTTTTCAAGTTAGAGACCGTAACTCCCCCACCCCACAAAAAAGATGGTTTTGTGTAAAAATAGGTTATGTAAAAAGTTATGTTCGTCGAATAAAGGGAAAGCGTGGCGCATTGCATCTCAAGGTGACACCTGTTTGTGAAATGTCAAAATAGTTTTTCTTTAATTTGCTTTAAAATACATTGGAGATGTAACTCTCTCATTATATGTACGGTAATTACCATGATTTATTATAAGCAATTTCATTATAAAAACTGGAATTAGATTTTAAATATTGCGGCAGCTAATAAAGTGTTTAGAGTTTAGAAGCATTTATACACATTTTTTGAAATTAATGAGTTTTAAATTTATAATTTTTACCCCTTTTTTTCTGAATACTCTAAATTTGTTTCAAGGTGCTTGATTTTTTATAGAGCAAGGGATCGCATCTATGAACATATTTTCAGTAGTGTTTTCGATGAAAAAATACAAAAATCATCAGAGTTGTCTGCTTAATTACTAAGCAGATTAATTACTAGCTACGCTTAGAATAAACTCGACAAAATTAACTTTATAACTGGAATTAATGATCAGAAAGTGAGTGATTAAATTGGAAGTGTATCTGAGATTTTTAAACTTGAGTCTCAAAGTCTTGAAGGAAAACAATCACATAATAATTATACAGAAATTCTTCAATTGAGTATAGTTGTGTTTGATGGTACAGTTTCGCTATTTACCTTAAACAATCTGGGGTATTTCTTGAGGTCCGTTGTGTGTAGAAAGCTATTTGTTACTATGTATTTTGAAATGGATATATATACCTTATTAACTTTCTACAATATCTTTGCCATTTGTAATGAAAAAAAGTTGTTATGCTCAGTATTCTCAGCCATTATCAGTAAGTTTTTAGTGGTCATTGTCTTTGTGGAATAAGTTGATTTTATTTCTCAGAATGGTTATGGTTATCTTTTGAATAATTATTTGTTTTAATTTCTAAGAAACAGCAGGACCATACGTCTTGGAGACGTATAATTAACTTTTGTGTAGTGATTTATGTTTATTGTGTTCTTATTTTCCTAAAAATTTTTAGTTATTTTTCGAACATTTATTTTAAAAACATGTTAAATTAATAGCGTTCAGGCCAGAATTTAATGAGCACATTGCTGCCTTGTTATGGAGTATTTTATATGCCTCAAATTTATCTGAAACTCTAAGTAGATAAGAGAGTGAAATAATGAATGATGCTGTTAACATGATAATATACAGATTGAAGAGGTCAATGAAAATATAAGCCCATTTAAGGTATTACAACCTATGGCTGAGTAATATAAGTGGACGAGATTAATGAGCCTATTCCAGTCGCTACGACTTCTGACAGCATAATATAGTTCCCTCAAACTACTTTGGGAAGTAAAAATAAGCATTGCTGGATTACTTTGAAATGCTGGCAAGAATATAATGTAACAAAAATATAATGAAACAAGAATATAGTGAAATTCTTAAATATAATGAAACAAAATTAAAGTTTCTTTGATAGAGATAATTTATATTTTATATAAATACCTAAATGAATTTAAGAAAGATCTACCTTTTGGCTTCTTTTTACTAAATCCAGAGTCCTTTGAAAAAGGCTGTTTATTTTTGATAAATATTATACTTTTCGGTATTTTATTTTTTATTTTTTATTTATTATAGTTTTCACTTAACAAACTTTTCTGTTAACAAATTAAAAACTTATTAAATAAGTGATCTCAATAATATTTATTGAGGAGATCGATTATTCGACTTTTTCAAAACCTGATTTACGAATAATTCGAACATAAGCGCTTGTTAAAAAACCGGTATTCGGTTAATAGTAATTCAAATAACAGGTTAACCGGTTATTTTAATTAAATATAATTGTTCCTAATTTTTGGAGCGCAGAGCTGGGCCACATCGTTTTAAAAATAAGCAGAAGCTAATGGAGAGCTTACAATTAAAGTGGCCAACAATACTAACAATAAAAAACAAAGCTTATTACACAAAGTACTGAAAAATGCTTAAGTTTCGAACAGTTACTCAAAGAGGTAATTTGGTTTTTGTTATATTACTTGGTAGAGAATGGACTTAAAGGTTTGTTATTATAGTTATAATTAAAGTGCCTAAGCTAATAAAAACTAAATGTTTTACTTTGAATAAATATAAATATACGAGTCCATAATTGCCTCGACAAGAAAATTTTCTTAGATTTCGAGCAGCACTGTATGTAAATTTATGCACCACGTATTCAGTAGTGTGTGTGTCACTGTGATATGTTAGGTAAGAACCTACCTTCCAACCAAGAAGTCGTCGGTTCAATCTCAGGCCGCACCATCTGTCGATTTTCAACAGAGATATCACCTCACAATATTACTAGCGACTGGTTATGTGTACTTACGCTGTAAAAAAATTCACTAACTAATATATCTGCCGTTCGAAACCGGCGTTTGTGGGCTTGTGGACTTTCAATGAATCTAAAAAAGTTATTTTTACCCTAGAGTGCATATCTTTTTCGATCTACCTTGGTTTTCACGTTCTTTGTGAGACGTTCAAGGTTGTCATATATATAAAAATAATTATATTTATACAAATAATTAAACGATGAGAATATTTTCAATAAAAAGAATATACAAAAGTATAAAAATTATACTTATTTAAATTAACCGGTTATCCGTGTTAAACTAACCGGTTTATTCGGTATTCGAAAAATTAAGATTTAAAAAAAACCGTATTCGACAAAACCAAAAAAACCGGTCGAATAATAACCGCCCCATCTTCCTAATATTTATATAAATTTTTACTTTTTTATCGTTAGCTTAACGTACAAAAAAATAACGTTATTCTTCGAGGGTCAAAATGACACAACTGAACAATATTAGAGATATTTGTATATTTGTTTTCACACAAAAAAAAAAAAAATATTCCTGAACCACTTTTAAACAAACGTGTTGTTTAAAAATTTTATAAAATTTCTATAAATTGTTTTACTGATTCTATTAATATTTTTTGTAACAACAATGTTGGCATATATACAAAAATATTACGCACGCTTAAGTCGCTTCAAATTTTAACAAATTTCATACTAAAATTTGTCCGCTTTTCAAAATAATCGTTTTTGCAGTTTTTTTCTTTAGCAAGCAACACTGGTTTTGTTAAAAATTAAAAATAAAAAAAAATGAAAAACTGTCTAAATATTCAAAACTTAATTAACATCTGCAAATGTATGGCTATACATTTTTCTAAAATATGGCCAACCATTTGTTTATAGTGGTATTGGGGAGCACTTCCCTATTTTAAAGGGTTGACCACTTATACTCCCAAGAAATTCAAAATGGTGATTTCGTAAAATTCCATTTTAATAATCCGGTGATTTTTCCAGACGTACCACTATAAGGGCTCTAAACAGGACCCCTTGGGCAAGCATTTGTATATAGTGGTATATGGAAGCAGCTTCAAATTTTCTCTTAAAGTCCACGTATCCTCTGTAGGTATTTTAAATTTTATATGTAGTCACAGTTAACATCTTAACGGTACTCTGTTAACGGAAAATTTAAGTTTGTTAAAAATATATGGCTGGTGTCTTGACTTTTCAAATTCGAAGTTGACTTCACACACATTGATTTATTTTATCAGGAATTTTATACAGACGGAAAGCGGGATTGTTCTCAAAAGTGATAAAGTTGCCGCTGAAGAGTTTGATCTCTATTGGCGTAAATGTGCGCTATATTAACAAAATTTATCAAACAATATATTTACACGATCAAATATCAGGTTGTTAGAAATAACATCCAAATTTAATAAATATTTTGTTTGTTTCTGTTAATTTTTTGTTCCAAACTAACAATTATTAAGCAATTATTAATTAAACAATTTATTAATAAAATCAAGCAGAAGTTTTTTAGATAATGTTTTCCGAATTCAATAAAAATTTTGTTTGTTTCTACTAAAATATTTGTTCAAAATTTTGAAGAGGTTTTAAATAACTTTTTTGTTTAATAACATACACACATTAAAAAAAATATATATTTTTTCAATTAAATTATTGCAATTGCTTTGTTTGGTTTTACGATTTTGAACAAAATTTTAAACAAAATTTTATTTGATTTTCTGAATTTCTTTACTGAATTTGAAATTCAATTTTTCTGTGCAGGATGTATCTAAAAAAAGGATGCGAGCACCAGTTGCAGTAGAATACCTATGCAGCATTTAAATTACTTTAATATTTACATGATTATAACAGTATTGATGAAAAGATAAGTCGTGCGTCACTAGGCAAATTAAGTAATCAAATCTAGTATTTAATTTAACATAAACTGCAGCGCTAGCTTTTTTAGATCCAAAAAGTTTATGGCACAATCACTGGACAATCCCACTAAATCCGAGTTAAAAAAATTGGTCATAACTTTTCACGCTATAAGTCAATATCCTAACAAGAACATTGAATATATTGTTGCGTTTTAACTTTTTTAAAACGTTTGAGTTCGTTTTTATTGCATTAAAATAAAATAAAGCACTATTTTTATTTTAGTTATTATACAATCTGTCTCTTCTTTATTAATTCCACTGTACTTTAATACACCATTTTTTCATTTTTTATTTGCGCCTTAAACAGACGATTTGTCGATTTTTCTACGTTAATTCAAACTGGTCTAAAATAACAAAAAGTAACCGATCAATGCGTTGGCAGCACTTTTAATTAGTAGAGATAATTTTAGAAGTTTTTAAGTCTTGACACAAGCCAATACATTTTTTAGCTAAAAGCTCATAATGAGCTCTGACGTGGTGAATTTTTTCTTAAGCATTTTCATTTTCGTAACAATATTATATTGCAAAAATCACATCACTTTTGCAAATGTTTTGTATTCCAACGGACTTTCGGGAGTGTCTTAATTTGACTGTATAGAAAATATAGACAAATAAATAATTCTGTAGGCGTAGCACCACCTGTTTTTCAAAGAAAGTAGACCTTTACAACGCACGTGTTGGTTTGTAAATCGGTTGAGTGGTTCCCGAATTATTAAATGGCAAACATGGGACAACTAAATTTTGATGTAAATACGAATTAAAGACAACTTTTGGATCAGAGCCGATGGGATAAAAACTTTGAGGCAATGAAATCGCCGCATTCGATTACGTTTTTCTACACTGCACTGTTATAAGAACAATCGTTGCAAACGTCATCTAAATTGAATTCTTAAAGGTCATTTTGTTAAACAAAAAACTCTGTGAAAATGCAAAGAGAAAAATTTGTTCAGGTATGAGTACAAATTTCATGAAAACTTTCAGTTTATAACCGATGAAGAGTTCATCATCGAACGAAGATTTTAATATGTAAGAAAAACATTTAATTTTGCAAAATCGACTAAATGACTTGATTAGTGATTTGGACTTATCAAAAAAAAAAAAAAAACAGAATTACTCGCATCACGGTTGCAGACATGGAAATGTCTTGACATCCAAACAAAATTTACTGTTTACAGAACCAGAAATAAGGCAGATTTCAGGAAAGCAAGGAAAACGACTTCTAAAAGATTTATCGAAAATGTTTGGATATTTACTGTTGACAATTTTAAAAATTTTATATAAAATCTTGGAAGCTAGAACAACATATTCATATTTGAATTTAGCGCATAAAATAGCCTTAAAAACAACTTCTAGCAGTTTTGGAGCAAAATCGTGTATACTTCTGTAAGTAATTGAATTTTTCTATCTGTAGCCGTAGCTTTTAAAGTTTTTGTATCTGATAAGTTGAACGAAGCACAGTTTTTTTTTGGTCCAAATAGTAATTTCTGTTGAATTGCGCTATCCATTGTCTGTCTGTGTATCTGATACATTTTTATTACTTTGTAACAGTCTTGATTTTATGATTTCATGTTAATCTTAACTGTGCCTGGGTCCAATTTTGGCAAACTCTATCTGGAACATATCGTCCAGTATCTCAACCGTTGCAGGCTTGTCCATATAGACATGAGACTTAACATAGCTAAACCAAAAATTAAAGGCGTTAAGTCACACGTTCTAGGCGGCCAATTGCTCGGCCCTAAATGTGAAATAAACTGTTAATCGAACTCGCCGCTAAATTGAGCTATTGTTTCGCGAGCTGTGTGGCATGTAGCACCTTCTTGTTGAAACCACATATCATCCAAGTCCAATTCTTCCATTTTGGGTAAAAAAAAAAAAATAAATGTAATGATTTCATCGTAGCGTTCGCTCACCGTAACGTTCTTGTCTCGTTGTCTTTAAAAAAGCACGGTCCAATGATGCCACCAGCCATAATCCACACATTGTTTGGTGCATTTTTCGGGATGCATTGGTAGTTCTTGCAATGCTTCTGGCTGCTGAAATGGTTTGGTCATTTTCGACCTGATAATTTTGATGTTAAAAATGCACCTCCTTATGGTCGATCAATCAAATCGTAAAAGGAAAATTAAGAAAGATCGGCACATAAGCAACGTGGACTAGGCATTTATCACCAAACAGTTATCAACTATTTAAAGAAAGCTCGATATTTGGGTGCTAAATTTTTTAACAGTGAAAAATTTAATGAACCGAATTTCCTTTTACGATTCACTGCTAAAACAGAACAAAACAGAATCATTTCTGAAGTTAATGCTTAAAGACAGTGAAAAATGAATCATGAATCAATAATCGTTTACGAAAAAGATCGTGGACGAAGTAATAAGAAGCTGTGTAGATGGTGGCAAAGCCAGGATTAACACCAAGTAAGGGATTGGAATGGAATTGTTCATTATGATCTTCTACAATCTGGTCAACGGTTGATTCTGGTCATTGCTGTCAACTATATAGTAACGAAAAATATGCCGTTACGTTTACACGATTAAATCCAAAGCAACATAACAAAATAAGATAAGAAAAACGTTATTTAAGGCAAAACTTTTTTGGCTTGAACAAAAAGCTTTTGATATCATAATAATTGAGGTGACAAAAATAAGTTGAAAATTCAAGATTTTCGATATAGTGCGTCTGTCAGTATACGTATGTACCATTACTTTTTCACTCAATTTTTATAACAGTTACACAAATTGGTAGGTAATGAAATTAATTTTGAAATCTTTATTTCTTTTAAACTAAATGTATCTAAAAATAATTTCACGTTTTTAAGAAACTTTTAAGCTCTAAACGACTTATTGATACCATAGCAGATTGCTAGTTTTCGCTTTTTTCGAAATAGTGTAATAATGTACTGAGAAATACAACAACATAAACAACAAAAAAGTTTTGGACTTTACCGGGTTAACGGGACTAGAGCATTCGATTCAATTAAATTTGCCAGAATTGATCAACAAAAAAGGTGTTATGTTCTATCATCACAACGCCAGATAACAGACATTTTTGATGACCCAGCAGAAACTGAGAGAGGTTGGTTGGGAAGTTCTGATGCATCCAGCATATAACGGGTCCGTCATCTAACGTTTTTTTCAACTAGTGCTTATTTCGTGAATGGTAACACTTAGCTCATGTCTGACTTGACAGATAATTAGTTTCTCCTTCCGCTAAACGAATATGATTGTGTATACGCTTTTTTCCCTTCGCTAAGTGGGCCTGCGATCGACTTACAGAAGATGCCGATTTTGTCAAAAAATCATCTTTTCAGATGAAGCTCATTTTGATCTTGGCGGGTATGTAAACAAGCAAAATTATTGATTTGGGGCACAGAACACCCGCACGGTGCGGATTTTGGTCCAGAGACATAATTCGAAAATGAGCAAGGAGTGGCCGTTACAGTCAATGGCGATCGTTATCGGGCCATGTTGAACGAATTTTTGTTCACAAAAATTGAAGAGGAAGATATTAGCAACATTTGGTTTCAGCACGACGGCGCTACGTGCCACACAGCCGAAGCTACATTCGATGTTTTGCGCCCTTTTTTTTAAAAAAAAGAAAATTATTTGGAGAACCTTTAGGTCGGGCCTTGCACATTCAGATTATTACTTATTACGATCTCGCTCTCTCTTAATGGTAATTTTTAAATTCCATAGAACATATGGTCTTTCGTACTTCGCACCTTGTATACTTCTTAGTATGACAAAGTACTTTTACTTTGTTCTGTTTTTGGTGAATTTTTAGAAATCAAAAATATCATAAAAACGTGGGTCATATTAAAAAAAAAAATGATATTAAATTGGCTTAAAGCTGGTATAATTTGAAATTCTTTAACATATGGCTTTCTGAAATCGAATAAGTCGTTTCAAAGTTTTCATAAAATGTGTGAAGTAGTCTCTTTAAAATCCCGCGTTTTAGAAAAAAAATTCTAAAAAAAACTTATCCATAGAACCTGAAATGCTGATGATTTTTGAAGTTAGGCGACCATAGTGCATCAAACAAATATAGTGGTTATTTAAGGTCAGAAAATTTGTTTCCATTTGTTGCATGGTGTTATATATACACTTTTGTGTTAAAATTAATAATTATTTTACAATCTGAAGGATAGTTTTCGATTAACTTCATTATAAATAAATTTATCTCCCAACTTTTTTAAATCAGTTCTGTTCACGCTAGTTACTTACAATCACTTGGAATGTCAGCGCAAACAATTTCCAATTAATAGTGTTTCCCTTAATTAAGCTAGGACACATATGTATGTATGTGTGGTATAAACATATATTTCAAATAGATTTTGAACTTAATTTTTATCTTAATAAGTATATCGTGTTATTAGTATTATATTTTAAAATAATACGAGACTCATTATAGCACTTTCTTTGAACATTTAAACTTTGTTTGCTATTTCAATAAATGAAAATAATTTTTTAAGCTTAAATGTTCTATACGTTCTTTTCTTTTTCTCTTTCTTTTTTTAGAAGAGAATAAACGTGTTCAGGGTTGAATTTTGCTTTGCGTTGCCTTTTAAAAATTATAAATGAACGCAATGACTTGACGAGGTATTGTAATCTGGCTAGCAAACAGTCTTTAACAATAGATTTATTTTATATATAGAAAATTTTCCGCTTTTTCTTTCAAAGGAAGACTTTGCTAATGGTACTTTTGAAAGGCATCATCATTATAATCATGGCTGTTTTTCTTCATCATTTGTATTTTGGTTGGCCTCTGTACACTTCCTAGCAGTTGCTGTGATTTTGCAGCCATTACTGCTATTCTTTTGACATTATTTTACCTACTTTTTATATTTTACGTAACGACATACATACATCCATATGTACATATACAAGAAAAGCAACAAAACGAATGTTTAGTTAAGACCATCACCTACCTAACTGTACATATTTGCTTTCAACAGAAACTTGGTTTTTTCATTTTAATTTGTACCCCTTGCCCTTGGGCTGGATTGCAAAACTTAAAAGGGAGCCGAATTTTATCTGATACTTAGATACATAAGTATTTATACATTTACATACATATACAGGATGTCCGCCGGGAAAGGTATACTACTTAGTTTTGCAGCCATTTTGGTAAACATTAGTCTTGACTGTTCGTATTTGGCAGTCGTAAAGTAGTGACGTAGCAAATTTATTAAAATAAAAATTAATATTTAAATAAAATATTTAATAAACCAACGTGTTTTACTCGTTAAAATATTTTATCAAAATCAATCATTTCATTTTCATGAAAAAACCATAATTCGTGAAAAGGCACATTTTCATTTGAATGGTTATGTGCATAAACAGAATAGTCGGTACTAGGCAATAGAAACCCTCAAATAAGTCATCAGTCACCTTTGCATGCATTAAAAGTGACAGTCTGGTGTGCAGTTTGGGCAGGAGGAATCACTGGAGCTTACTTCTTTGAAACAGAAAACGGCGTAACGGTAACTGTAAATGGGGAGCGATATCATGATATGATTGAAAACTTTTTAACGCCACAACTTTGGCTTCAACAAGACGGTGCCATCTCGCCTGCAGCCAGGATTGCAATGGAATTACTGCGAGACCTCTTTCCACAACAAATTTTTTTAAGGAATGGTGATGTTGAGTGGCCTCCACGGTCGTCTGATATGACTGCTGCGGACTTCTTTTTGTGGAGATATCTAAAAAGCAAGGTTTATGCAAACAAACCAGAAACGCTGGAGTAACTCAAACAAAATATTTATGATGAACTCGCCTCTCAATTGGGCTATTGTATCGCGTGCTGCGTGGCATGTGGCACCTTCTTGTTCCATTTTGGTTAAAAAAAAATTGTAATCAGTGCATGGTAGCGCTGGCTGCTGAAATGGTTTGGTCATTTTCGACCTGATAATTTTGATAATTTTTGCTCCGGACTTCTTTTTGTGGGGATATCTAAAAAGCAAGGTTTATACAAACAAATTAGAAACGCTGGGGTAACTCAAACAAAATATTTATGATGAACTCGCCTCTCAATTGGGTTATGCTATCGCGTGCTGTGTGGCATGTGGCACCTTCTTGTTCCATTTTGGGTAAAAAAAGAAAAATTGTAATCAGTGCATGGTAGCGCTCGCCATTCACAGTAACGTTCCTGTCTTCGTCGTCTTTAAAAAAGTACTGTCCAATGACGCCACCAAACAATGCATCTTTCGGGATGCATTGACAGTTCTTGCAATGCTTCTGGCTGATGAAATGGTTTGGTCATTTTCGACCTGATAATTTTGATGTTAAAAACGTACCTCGTTATGGTCGATCAATTAGTAAAAGATTCCATGAAGTCGTGAAAGGAAAATTAAGAAAAATCGGCGCATAAGCAACGCTGACTAGGCATTTATCACCAAACAGTTATCAGGTATCGATGTTTGGGTGCTAAATTTGGTGATGTTGATTGGCCTCCACGGTCGTCTGATATGACTGCTCCGGACTTCTTTTTGTGGGGATATCTAAAAAGCAAGGTTTATGCAAACAAATTAGAAACGCTGGGGTAACTCAAACAAAATATTTGTGATGAAATTAATGAAATACCGCGTGAAATATGTGAGAATGTAATATAAAATATGCTTAAAAGGGCTCGCACTTGTGAAGCTAGCTGAGGGAGGCATTTATTTTATATTGTATTCCATACATAATTGCCGAAATTAAATAAAACATTTCTTAATATAAGATCCATTCTCTTTCATATAATCCAAAATTATAAGCAAACAAAGTAGTAAACCATCCCGGCGGACACCCTGTACTTATGTTGAGTATAAAATGTCTCAGCTTTTAAAAGTGCTTGAAAAATGGCTTCAACAAAAAAACAGTTACAGGAAGGGAGCGAAAAATGGCAAATGTTTAGTTAAAAAAAATAAAAAATTGAAAAAAATTAATTTTAAATGTAAAGTAATTAAAGAAAATAAATCAAATAAACTTTCTAGTTCAGCAAATGTGTACGACAAAAAAAAGAATATTTTTTTATATTAAATTTTAGTAGCAAATGTGACTCTATAGTGTCAACTATCAACATATGGGGTTTTATTGTTAATTCCCATGTTACAAATGTTAAAAACGACTTATCAACTGATTGTTGTGCAACAGGGCGTACAAATAAAAATATATGTAAAAATGAAAATGTACCACTAAATAACATGACAAAATAATATACAAAATATATAATTCGCATATTCGCATATATGTATTTATTATATATATGTATGTATATTCAAGCGGTTATAATTGCAAGGCCTTCATTTTTGAACCCTTTTAAGATCCAACACTTACGACAGTTTTTCTTTTTAAAGAGTTTCTCTTCTTAGTATACATATCTGCGAAAAACATACATATACAGTGGCTGCTTATTTGTGTATATCTTCCACGTACAAAAGGAAAAATCAACTCAAAACTTTTAATAATTGTAGGTAAAATTGAAGTCGAAAACGCCTTGAAACTCAAAATGACTTGCGTAAGCCAAAATCGGACAGTAACTTTTCTGGGTTAATAACTGCAAATCTATAATTTCAATGAGGCCAACTTCGCTCATCTAATTTACATATTTAGGGGTAAAACTCATTAGTTTAGTATTCGAAAATATACAGAATAAACAGAGCTAAAATCTAGAAGATGTCTAGACAACGGACTATCGAAAAAAGAAATCTTATTACTAAGCATGTAAGAAAAAGATAAAGAGTTCGCGAAATTTCAAAAATTGGTGGCAGAAGTCATTCAATTGTGAACGATATAATAAAACGTTCCAAAATCAATAAAACGGTGCAAAATAGACCAAAACATGCCCACAACAAAATATTTTCTGAGGCAGAAAAAAGTTTTTTTTGTCAGAAAAATAAAAGCAAAACCCTTGTTAAATGCTCCAAAACTTGCTGCTCTTGCTGAAAGTGACCTTGATAAGAAAGCCAGCCTATTAACAATAAGAAACTTGCTTCACGGAGTTGGTCTTAATGGTGGAAGATGTTATTAGTAAGCGCAATCAAACCAAAAGACTAAAATTTGCAAAATAGTACCAAAATAAGGGTTTTCCTTTTTGGAGAAACGTTATCTTCACCGACGAATGTAAATTTAACGTATTTGGGTCGGATGGTAAACAAATAGTATGGAGGGGACTAAATCAGGAACTATGTTTGAATAACTTGAAGTCGACAGTAAAGCATGGCGGCGGTTTAGTGTATGTCTGGGGCTCATATTGTGCATCAGGTCCAGGATCTTTGCATTTCATTGCCACTGTTATGGATCAAAATGTTTTTTTAAACATTTTAAAAGAAAATTTTCCAAAAAGTGTGAATAAGCTTGTGGATAACGGTTGATACTTTAACCAAGATAACAACCCCAAACGCAAAGCCTACAAAATTAGGTCTTGGCTGCTATATAATGTGCCACACGTCATGGAAACACCACTCCAGAGTCCCGACATAAAACCTATTGATAATTTGTGGGATTATCTCAATAAAATAGTTCAGCATCAGTCGGTTTTCTGCAAATCTGAGATAAGAAGGGTTTGATTAGAAGAATGGGAAAAATACCAGCTGGTCACTGCCAAAAATTGGTCAGATCTATTCACAAAAGTCTCCAAATGGTTATAAAAACAAGAGCCTGCACACAAAATATTAATTTTTATAACAATACGTAACATTCGCAGACTTTTTTTTAACAAATTTAAGTCTTTTTAATTTTTACTTACAACTACTGAATTTTAATTCTGTTTTCTATTCTTAATAGCTTAATAAAGGGTACTCCATCTAACGTTTTTTTTTTCAATTAGTGCTTATTTCGTGAATGGTAACACTTAGCTCATGTCTGATTTGACAGATAATTAGTTTTATCCTTCCGCTAAACGAATATGGTTGTGTATACGCTTCGCTAAGTGGGCCTGCGATCGACTTACAGAAGATGCCGATTTTGCCAAAAAAATCATCTTTTCAGATGAAGCTCATTTTGATCTTGGCGGCTATGTAAACAAGCAAAATTGTTGCATTTGGGGCACAGAAAACCCGCACGCATACGGTCCAGAGGCATAATTGGGCCATTATTCTTCGAAAATGAACAAGGAGTGGCCGTAACGGTCAATGGCAATCGTTATCGGCCCATTTAGTTCACAAAAATTGAAGAGGAGGATATTAGTAACATTTGGTTTCAACAGGACGGCGCTACGTTCCACACAGCCGAAGCTACACTCGATGTTTTGCGCTCTGTTTTTGAAGATCGCATTATCAGCCGCAGAGCTGAGGTCGTTTGGCCACCTCGAAGCTGCGAATTGACACCGTTGGGCTATTATTTGTGAGGTGCCGTCAAAGGTAAGTATTACGCCAATAAGACGGAGACTGTTGACGCATTAAAGCACAATATTCGTGAAGCCATTGGTGAAATACAGCTGTAAACAATAGATAATGTGCTTGAAAATTGGCTGCTGCATGGCCAGCCCAGGCAGCCATTTGAATGAAATTCTTTTCTATTATCAACCGGAAAGATTGTACTTTGAAATAAAAAAAGAAATTTGAGAAAATATTCAGTAGTTTTTTTTTATAGCATTTGCAAAAAAAAATTCATTTGGCGGACCCTTTATATATATATATATATATACATATATATATATATATATATATATATATATATATATATTATAGTGTCCGTTATAGCTTATTATAGTGTCCGAGTTTGACATATAGCCACTGTATGTATATGTTCGTAGCTGTTAAGTGCGTTGAAACGTCATGATAAAGCTTTTAACACTAAATATACCATGACCGGTCATTTGACCGGCTTAAAACTTTTGTATGTAAATACACATATCACATGAGGGCGGGTCAATAGTACAATGACTTTTGAATTTCCTGCCTTTTAACTAAAAAGAGCAACAATGCTCTTATCACAGTCTGTCAATTGACTCCTTTCAAACCAGTGTGAGGAGCATTTCCACTTCTGATAAGCTTTCATTCAACGTTGATTCTGTTCTTGAGTCTATATCCAAATTAGAAATTCCTCACTTACCTAGGCCTGATAATTTTCGTGCATGTGTCTTAAGGAATTGTACTGTAACTTCAAAAGGTCTCTTGATGTTTATTTTTAACAGGATATTGGAAATTGTTTATTTTCCGATCTTCAGGGAGAAGTCATTTGTTATTCGGGGTGTAAGTCCAGCATTACGAACTACAGGTAAATTGCTAATATTAGTCAACAACTTGTTCCTAAGCTTCTGGAGAAGATTGTAACGGAGTTTCCCTCTCTTCGTATGACACCTATAATGTCCCCTTCCCGCCATGGTTTTCTGATGAGTGTAACGCAGCTTATGTTTCTAGTTTCTTTTCAGGATCGAAACAGAAGTCTGCGACCTTTGTGATTAAAATACGATTGTTTCCTTTCGTAACATATTCAACTATAAGCAAAACTTTGTTGTGTACCCTTAATTACTAGCTTAAACTATCACAGATTCGGTTCAGGGGGTAGCTTTATTGTCATCTGTGAGGAGCACAGGAATGGATTGTCGGGCGGTTAATTCTACAGAAATGTACAGTTTGTCAAGAAAATATTTTTACACAGTGAAAAAGTTTTTTTTTAAGTTTTATCATCAAAAAAGTTTTTCTGATTTATTTTTTTGAATATCTATTTATTAATTCAAAATGATCTGATTATTAACTAGCAAATAACAGCAAAAAAACAAAAAATAAAGAAAATAATGTAAAAAATTAAAAGAAAGTCAAAAATTTTGTTGTCAAGAAAATGTGTTTACAATTTATGTTTTTTTTTTAAATCTGGTAGATTTTTCTGTCCACATATTTTTTTTATGTTTTGTTTTATTAGTCAAGTAACTATTGAAACGATTAAATTAAAGTTTTTGTTTTATTATGAAATAAATGCTGAATATATCGGACTTTAAAATGCCACACAATAGAACAGTGACGGATGTAAATTAGTTGGTTTGTTATAGTCACTCGGTCGGGAAAACAGTTTAAACATTAAGACATATTATTACAAAAGTTTAAGATGCGCTAAAAACGAAAATATACTAACAGTGATACACTCATTATACCTCTCACGTAATAGTTAGAAGAAAACAGAACGTGTGTTGCGAAGAAAAGTGGACAAAAATTTAATGGTATTCACAAGAATACTTTCTGGTAAGTTCGGAGAAGAATATTGCACGACAGTTTCCCCCGAAACGGTAAGATAAGTCTTGAAAAAGAACGCCTGTTTTATATCGAGTGACGCTAAATAACCGCTGCTTTCAACTAAACACAAAGAAAATCGAGTATCTTCTGCTCCATCGCTTATTTCCAAACTTGATGACTGCTGGGATCAAATTATATTATGTGACGGGATAATCAAAATGTCAAATGTTATAATGACGGCCCTAATGAAGTATAGAAAAACCCTTAAAAGCGTTGGAAAGTCGAAACGGCATTCAAACTGTAAAATATGAAAAATTTTCGGTAATGGTTTGGGGTTGAATATATAGTAAGGGAGTGGAAAAAGTTTGTTTCATTGAGAACAATATTGATGCAAATTAATACCTGGACATAACAAAGTGATATATAATTGGCAGTGTTAAAAAAATTAGGCTTTGTACTAATGGAAAGCCGAAGTTCAAGTTCTATTAGGATAATAACCCAAAATAATGGGCTCTTTTCTTAAGAATTTGTCTTTTTTATAACTGTCGTAAAGTACTGGATACTTATGCTCTTAGTCCAGATTTAAACCCAATTAAAAATTTATACGCTTATCTTAAAAAAGGTACTGTCAAGAGGCGTCTAAAAACGAAGGTGAATTGGGGCACGTACTTGTGAATGAATGTGAAAAAAGCTGCCACCAACTACTTATATAGCTCAATTATAGGTTGAATTCGGAAGACCTTATAACAGAGGTTTTTTCAGTAAATACCACTACAATGGTGCAGGATAAATGCGGCAGAATAATTTTTAGTCGTCAAAAAATTTTGAATAATGATGTTACTTTGCGACAAATCAGGTGAATAATAGAAAAATCGCAGTAAGCACTGATGGACATACCGAATATAAAATTTGCAAAAGTAAAGCTATGATGCTAAGATTTAGCGGGAATATCAACAACAGGTTTACCAACTTAACAAAACAAAAAACTCATCTCGGAAATATGGGACCGCCGTACGGGGGTTATTCCGGAAACTTTTTGATCAAGGTAGTAAAATGATTTTTTTATCCGAAAACCTGTATCTTATTCAAAAACTCACGGACTTATTGACCCGTTCTTATACCTTCAATCTTGAAGTATAGAGACCGGTGATTATACCGGCTATGGTGAGAATAATATGTATAAAGTGTTGGCATTTTTAGTTTTAATGATTATTAGGTATAAAACAGAAATGGCATGGCAAAATAGGCCCTTACAAAAGGACTATTTTTCGTTCTATTGAGCACACTTGCAGATATTTATGTAAGTATCGTATATGAAAATAAATGTGCAGATAAATTTATTGTGTACCACAAAATACTTACATGCATACAAACAGTAAAAACTACTGTTTTATTCTCTTGAGGATCTATATCAGATTTGTCTCTGAATATATGTGAATTCCTACATATGGAGTGCTCTCTGTATATAGAAATGTGTGTACTATATATAAATAAAAAGTCATGTACGCTTGTGGCATACTACTACATGTTAAATGAGTATGTTCAACATAAATTGTTGTAAAAATTAAATCGGCCAACAAAACTAATAAAAATAAAATATTAATCTTGCCTAGACACAAAGGTTTTTCAAACAGCAATAAAACAGTTGGACGTAATTATAACAAATTTCTATTAATATACTCGCGTACTTATATATTTTTTTTATCAAACGAATTTAACACATTTGGTTAAGCATGACTTCATATTACTTTGAAAAGATCGGTTTTTGTATAAAACAGACAAAAATTTGTTTAGAATTGAAAATAATTATATTTTGATGAAAGAACCGGGTAACCGGTTATATTGTATGATTAATTTTTTAGCGAAAATCGGATTTTTTAACTTTAAATTTCCTAATTATTCGAAGACTTGTTTTTGAAAAAAGCCGAATAATCGATCTCCCTAGTATATATAAGCCTTTATATTGTAAATTTGCTCAATCACAAAATTTAGATTTTTCTCAAAAATCTTGAACAGTCGTTTGTCATTTATAGGCAAAAAATGCAGACTGCTTTGACCATTTCTGAATTCCTACTTTGTATTGATGCTTTAGAATAATACCGATTATTTATATTTTAAGTTCTTCATAAAGCAACTTATTCGTAGACTTTCTCGTTATCTTGCGTCTCACCAACACTATTTATAGCCTTCTATTCTTAGCTCCATCCTTTTATGTTGGCCACGGTATCAAATTGAAATCTGAATACTGCCAGAGTAGTACTACTATCGAATCAGGGAGTTTTAATTCCGACGGAACCTTCGGATACATTTGGCACATGTTCCGGCCGTTGACACTGGAGGCTGTTGACATTCTCTTCACTTGTTTTCTCTTCTCTTGAAGCTTTTTGGTTGTCGCACGTTACTTCAATTTTTTTTTTTGATTTTTTCCAAAAGCTTTTCGTTATCAGCACACACTGTCGTAGTTCAATAAAAGTCATTGCATATTTTCTTTCCATTTTTGGTATAAGTTTTTCTTGTGCATCAGCCACAGACTATCGTAGTTCAGTAGATGTTTCTTTAAATTTTCTTTCCATTTCTGCCATAAGTTTTTCCATCATAGCATCTTAGATTCTTCCTCATTATCAAGTACATGAGTACCGACTTTAATGCCTCCCCGAGGAAAATCGTCATACGACCGTGTTCGTAAATAAGTCTCGTTTTCAGTTGCTGGCAGCTCTAATTTTACCAACTAACGCCTGAACTGGTCCATATAAAGTTCTCTGAACGTAATCATTATTTATTTATATGACAACAATTTATTTATTATAATGACAACAATCCTTCTTCTGACACCAATTGTTAAGTTTTGACCTTTTTAAGAACGTGTATTTATGAGTTCGTAGATTGCAGTTAGAAAAAATAAATCTTGTGTTTAGTTTTTAATTAAAATTCTTTATTTACACATTTTTGTGCACCCCTGCTTGTAACTTTTTTAGAAGCAATAACAGTTCCTATTCTTAATTCTTAATTACTCTTTCCGTTTACACCAAATAAACTGAGTAAAAAATACGCGAAAATTCTCGAACCTCTCGATATTTCAGGTAGATTCCATTTATTTCTTTCATTTTCTTTTTAGTTCTTATTAAACTATGCGATTGTAAGCATATACTTCTTTCAGTTCTTGTTGTTTGTTATTGTCTGTTACTTGTTTTCTTTTCTGGCTGTTTTTATTGTTGCCTTTTATTTATATTTATTTTATTTCTGTCAATATGGTTGTTGCCGCTTTGGTTATTTGTAAACAGCACGTATAGTTGATTTTGCGGCTTTTGTTATTCTTTTTTGAAATATAATAATCGCAGAAGTGGAAGAAAACTTTACCTATTATCCTAAAGCGCAAAAATATTTCTTAATAAGACGAAAATTGCTTTAATCTCAATTAGTGTTAAATGCTTTATTTACGTTTACATTTTTGCTGCTCCCAAAGAGCACCTTTTGCCACCTGCTTTTGAAATATTTCAATACTAACCTTTAACTTTATTAACAAACTAAATCGTTTAATTAAATATACAATTTATCAACAATACCCTAATTTTTCTGTTGGTTTATAAGTAATTAACTGTACTGTTAATTAACCATAATGTTTTAAAATAAGCTAAGACCTTATTTCTACAAATGTATATACAGTGGGGTGCAAAACTAAGTGTGTGTTTTGAAGTTGAACTGAAAAGTTACTATAAATATTTAAATATTCTATCAAATAAAACACAACTTAATACATTTTTTTACTGTTACTCAAACAAAGAAGTCGATTTTCAATGAGATGGTGATCCAAGCCAGACCGAAAAAACTGTCAAAGAATGGAAAAATTTTAGCTAAATTAGTGGCAATCATAAAGCCCTATTTCCAATGAAATTAAGAATTTTTGGATAAGATAAAAAAACGGCTGAAAAATATAACTGATCTTCAAGCAACATGTTGGCGATATAACAACCAATATATTACCAATGGAACCTGATTTTTCTTACGTTTTTGGGTAATATTGTACCGAGTAAGTCTAAATTCTTTAAAAACGCCATGAAAAGTATGGAGCTTTAAGAAGAGTTTATATAAGATCCTCTCTTTTTAAGCGAAAAGTAAAAACTGAGCACACGCGGTTTTCTTTAATATAATTTGCTGTCTCTCATTCCAGTATTTGAATATGATACTTTTTGTTAATGTTTTTTTTTTAAAGGGCTTGAGAACGAATAAGTATGTGTTGCTTTTTTTAGTTAACTGAGTATTTAAATTTTTATAGCAACTTTTTAGTTCAACATCAAAATACGCAATTGATTTTGCTGCCCACTGCACGCCTCTGTACTATTTAACAATTTAAATTTATTTTGCTTGAATTTTAATATTCCTGTCTTAATAATATTTTTTATGGCATATGAAGTAATAAAACACACATGCATCTGCTATAAATGTATGGTAATTAAATAAAAATACAGGAAAAACACGCCACCTACTGGGACAAAATCACAATGCTAAAGTATACATTGAAAGGTCACCAATATTAAAGACAGTGTCCTTTAATGTGTCGTCAACGACTACTTGAAATATAATATTATCTACGCTGTCGATATAGACAGCAATGCAGACATGATCACTACGATATCGTTAACGGCAACATAATAGACAATATCTACTATGTATTCGTTAACGATTATGTGAGAACGACAAGCCCAATGACAATGACCCTCAGCGTGTCGTGCACGAATTTGCGACATTTGTTTAAAAAAGTCGTTAACGATTTGTTCTGGCTGTCGTCTATGTGTCGTGCAGGATTTTATGTTGTCAATTACCCAACCTCGAGGATTTCTTTAAGACATGGCCAACTGGGATATTATAAAATAAATAAAATTAAAAATATAATTTTTGTAAGCGGGCGGCATGATATAATGGTTTTAGTGCACACATACAATACAAGCGTTCCAGGTCCGAAAATATTTAATAGTGGTTTAAAGTATTTAATAAAGAGACTTCAACCTCCTTTCAGACAAATCCATCTAAACGGAAGCCCCCTGACCTTCCAGCTACCTTTGATAATGATGGAAAAACATGAGATGAATGATCAGGTGAAGCCACTTACTGGTAAAAAGTACAATATTAATTAAGGATCACCACTACCACTTAGCAAGGATCTTCACCAATACACAATCATAAGCAGGGGAGCTACAAAAGATAGGCAACTTCTTAGCTTAGAAATCAACTTGTCATGGCAAAAGATGCTTTGTGGAAAGCTTTCTCGTTAGAGGAGTGACGGAGAAAAAATATAGAGAACAAATTTGGAATACAGATTCCTGATTCCTTAACTTGCTGTATAGACATATAATATTGCGTACTTGGTACTGAATACTTTCAGTTGTAGAAATTAAAAAATTATATAAGATTTGTTAGCGATATACTTTTTGTTTGATAGTCGCTATAGCTGTTTTGAAACACTTTCAAAATCTTGAGTTACGGGTGAGAAAATAGCTTTTGTAACCTCATGCACTCATTGACTAATAACGTAGCTGAATATTACCCAATTTTAACATTCTGTGCAGATTTTGAAAGAAAACAGAAGAAGAAGAAGAACTTTTAAACAAACATTATTACGTTTTACCTATTTAAACTGTGCGTGTTCTTCTGAATTGTGAAATAAAATAAAACAAAACGCTGCGAATTTGTTATTTATTATATAGTCTTTATTCTTTAAAATAATATGTAACTTTACAATAATGTACTCATGACTTTACTCTTTAACGCTTAGATTATAGCTGACTTGTGTATACAAAGCAGCGTCCCTTATATACCTAAATGTAAACCGTTTCAAAAGCTTTAGTACATTCTAAAACTTACTATTCAGTCGCGGTTAATTTAAATTTAAAGATTTAATAGATATCTGTCTCATAGTTGTGCAGGTAATGCTGTGCAAATAGATACAACCGTGGCATATTTAACAGGGTGGAGTGATTAATATTTTTAAACTATAACTCAAGTAGCATTCACACTAACCAATAGCATAGTAAAGTGTTTATTTAAGCGAATTTATTTTCCTAACAATATTGCTACATATATAGAAATTTTCCTTTACTGTTAGTGTAAATGCTACGAGAGTTATATGTACTCGATAAATTACACTGTAATCAAATCAAACCAGTAATGCTAACCATTTTTTTAGGTTAGCTCTTGTTGGAGAGATATACCGTTATTTAGAAAATAGAGGAGGTTGCACAACATAAATTCGTGTAACGGTTTAGTCTATTGAAGAAATGAAAAAAACTGAAAGTTCGCAATAAAATTAACTTTAAATCTAACCATACTAATAAAATTGACACTCGTAGACTCCTGACAGGGATACCGCGCTACACGTAGATGTTTGCAGCGTATATAAGGTAAAAACTTGCAAATTTCGTTTGATTTCTGTAAAAGTTGATGACTTTATTGGAATTTTACTGATCATGAGTAGAAACGTTACCAGCAATTACCCTCTTTGCGGAAATTACAGTCCACCATTATAAAAGGCAACATTAAGTTGCTATTGGTTTCAGCAAATATTGTATACTCGTAATAAGTTCTAATAATGCATTAAGAATATCGCAACTTAAACAAAAAGACGAAGACGATACTATCTCCGATATTTGAAATGTGTTGATAACAATCTACAAGCTAATATCCAAATGAAAATGTGACAGTGAACGAACAGTTATTTTAAGGTGTTCAACCAGTTTTACTGAATAATTTTTTTACTCTTCTGGTCAGCCACAGGTAACTGTAGACGAAAATAAAATATATACATATAAGCTCTTCTTGAGGCTTGGCGTGGAGTTGACAATTATTAAAATGAGCGAAAGGAGCCAATCATAATCAATTAATACGATAGGCAAATAACCGGGTAGCTTATGACAAACAAAAACATCCCTGAAGAAATTTTCCATTATTACATATCTCCAAGCAAGTTAAAGCTGGTCGGTCCCCATTTTAGTGTTACTACTTTTGCAAAGTTGATGAATCAAAACCTAATCAAAAATCATGAAAATTGTGCGATTGCTGCATATGACTAAGATGCAATACACATAGTGATATAATTGCTCCTCAAACAATACTAATATTTTTATTTTTTCATACAAAACTTAATAAGATATTTACAGGTACCCGGGTACTCTTTTTAGGAGGGTAAGGACTATTTGACTTTAGGTGGCTATACAGCCAAAAACAATTTAGGGGAGCTAATGATGATGAAAGAACTTAGAAACATGTTTAGCTGAAGTAACTTTCGGAACCACAAATCTCTATTTCGTTTTCTTTAAAAAAAATTTAATTTTAAAATACGTTTGGGTACCATGGTACTCGTGTCAGGAGGGTTAGAGTTAAGAAATTCTAAAACTTTTATTAAATCTGCGCAATCGGTTTAGAAATATGAATAAGGTTTTTTTTGCAAAAAAAACGTATATACGTATATATGTGTATGTATGAGTGATATTAAAACAAATAAATAAAATATCACTCATACGTACGTGATGTTTCCTGTTTACTAATAAAATATCACTCATACGTACGTACTTACATACGTAATGTACTCAGGGCTGCCAAATACGTTTTGTCATGCTCCCCAAATTTTGAAAAAGATTTTACCAAAAAATATTCCTTCTAAAAAGAAATAGTACCCAAAGAAATCGCCTTAAGCAAAATAGCATTTATAGACGGGTTTTATTGGGTATTATATTTAAAAAACCCGGGTAGGTTTTTTATTTAAAGGTCTTCGAAGTTTATTTACAACAAAAATAGGTGTAATTTACTTATTGGGACTACAAATTTCTTTGTTCAGTTTTTGACCTCAAACAGATAATGAAATAACAACTTTATCAAATCAGTGCTTACATTTGCACTTCTGAGATTTCTCATCTTTTAAGGCGCTCCAATTTCGAAGCTGATTTTGTATATCCTCAAAGGAAATGATTTAGTGACATGTTAAAAGGTAAACTCATATTTCCTTATACGTCCTAGACAGTTTTTGAAAATGTAGACCGTAAATCTAAATTGCGCTTAAAGCGAATGTGTTCTATAATACAAACAGGTCGTTATAGCGAAATGTTATGTAAAGAAAGCCTGTATAAAGAGTTGTGAGTATATTGTATTCGTCGCAACAGCTGACTGAGCAATGTTTGGAGAATACGGAGGTAGCGGCCTCTGATTATTTCTCATAATTGTTTTGAAACTTTTTCTACATGATGTCGGGTGTTATCATGCAAAATAATAACTTAATCATGTCTGTCTTTATATTATATTATATTTATCTTATAAAGCACCATTCAAACAAAGTAAATGCCGTCTGCTTCGATCGCTCAGTTTTAGCAGCTCATAGTACACAATGACGCCTTGATCCCACCAAGATTGCAAAATTGCATCATAAATACTAAGATAAAGCAAAAAATTTTGTCAACTTGAGCAAAATTTGGAAGCATTTAGCAAACGCAATAAAACCCAGCGAAAACCCAAATAAAATCCAAAGGGTTGGGCTTTTTTTTTAAACCCTGGGTTTTTGCCAACCCTGCTTACGACAGACTACTTCGAATGCTTGCAGATGTGATAATAGCGATGCACACATATTGGGCCTCTGGACAAATTTCCGTACTCAAATAGACTTTGTTCTAGAATATAACTCAGTAGCACTTAGTAAATACTGCAGAATAATTTTACACCTCGTTAAATTGCATGGAAACAAGGTTTTAGCTTCTGATGCAAGAAGCTCTCGATTCGGTGCTACCGATAAATTCTACTATTTCATCACGTACCATAGGTCTAATTATAAGTGGAAGAGGAGAGCTGCTGTATATAAATGATAGATCTTTCAGAAGTGCATCCGTTGGTATATGCACTCTTTGTAACTTAGATGCTACAGAAAATACTTTGCATTTTTTTAACATTTGTCCTCTTTTTAATAGTATCAAATTTAAGTCTTTCAAGAAAAAACAATTGAATCTTTCTTAAGTATTAGATATTCTCAATGGTGATGCTTATATTTTGGTTTATTTCTCAATTACTTAGAATCTTACTTAAAGTATAGAAAATTAATATTAAATGATTTCGATTAATTTCAATTCGAAACTTATGTTAAGCTATTATTGTTAATAATAATATATTTAATCGTGTCAACTTTTTCCTGAAAGTACAATGTATATGTATTATTTCATATTAATTAAATTTGTTTAAATTCTTTAGATTTGCCAATCTGGCAAATTTTTTGAATTAAAATTTTTTTGAATTAAAATTTTTTTAAACATATTATTAAGGAAATAAAAATAAAACACACCCCGTCAATTTGGTAGCAGTGCCACATCGACCATCTTTACGCTACATTTGAATTAACGGATATGGAAATAGAAGATGGTCGTTATATCTTGAACCTTTCAAACTGTAGGTATTTAGGTATATAAAGGGCTGTTTTACTTACACGTTAGTTAGTTATTATTTTTCTGTCGTAAGATAATGACGTATAATAGCGGAAATAAAAGTGTTGTATAAGCGAATATTAAGTTGTTGTAAACTGCATAAAAGTTATGGTGTAGTAAATAAAAATATAACTGTAAAACAACAAAATAAAGCGGTGTTTATTTTATTTTAATGTAATCTTAACGAACTTAAGCGTTTAAAAAAGGCTAAAATAATAAAGTTTAACTTATTCAGTTGTAATGGCAGGCAAAAAATTTAATTATGCTTAAAATCAAAATAATTTTGGGGTGTACGTAGTATTACTTGTGTGACTGTATGTCTTTGCATAGACAGAATTTATGTCTTCTTATTACGTTGCCACCAATATTGACTGTCTAACATGGGCTGAATGAAATTAATTGGAAATAATTTAATTCAATAATTTAATTCAACGAACTTGTATTTCTTTTATCTTTGTGGTATCGTATGTGAGTGTTTGTCACTTTGCGTTTCTTTTATTTGAATTTCAAAATAAAATTTTATTTCGTTAATGGTGTCACTAATTAAATGAAATGAACAATTTCATACAAATACAAAAACCGCAAAAATAAACTGTAACGTAACTTTAACATTTACAGTCATACCTTAACATTCTAAAGTCCTGACCACAACAATTTTCCACGAGTATACTTATTTATATGGGTATGAGCCAATTTTAGTTTAAGCTTGTATTTGTGTGGATCTGTAGCTTTTTGTGTAACGAAATGTAATACCACTGGTGCTTAGCTAAAGTCACCAAATGTTGTAGGTCTGTAAAAGCGTTGTTTTAAAATGTTGGGTAACTACGAATACATGATTGTGTACATATGTATGTGTGGAAAAGTTACTGTGTTGGCTTGCCACGGTCGTTTAGATTGTAACACAAAATCATTAAATAGAAAATGAAAATATTTTGCCTCCGCAATAAAGTTTGTGTTTTCATTTGAAAGAAGAAACAAAAGTAATATATTTGAACGTGGCAACTATTGTCATTAAAATCAATTAGAAAGAAAAGTTTAAATGTTTTCAGAAATGTTTAACACAATGTCCCAGTGCGACAGTTTGACGAGCCGATAAAACAGTTTAAATGCTTTTAATTTCAACCATAACTTCAAAGTTATTTTAAAAAATTTAAGATAAAATTCAAAAAATTTTTAACGCAAATACAAAATATAATCCTAGGAGATCTTTTACAATCGAATCGAGTTTAGATGATGATGTGGGAAGAAAAACTTTTCTAATTCTAATTAATAGACTTATTATGAATAAAATGTGGTTTACGTTTCAGAAGTCGGTTGAAAATCGACAGAGTTATTAAGCTTTTTATTAATGCAACTCACTAAAAAAAACCGTACGAGTTTTAGCAAATTTTAAACTTTTTTTTAAAGTTATATTTCAAAGCAACAAAAAGAAATACTAGTTTGTTAGCAATTGTTTACTTCTCTTTAAATTCAATCGTAAACTTAAAATCGGGTAATATTTCGCAAAGTTATCTGCTTCTAAGTGAATGGAGGTACGAAAAACCGGTATTTTACCCGTAATGTGTTTCGCAAATTTTATAAACAAATTATTGTTGTTCGTCGATAGCGTTTATTAGAAAAGTAATATCACTTTCCTAGTTTCCCAATGTTCTATTTTATAGCATCGTGTTATTGACACATTTGAAGATATTTATCCTCTATATACGGCTATAAAGGGGCATTTGCTTCATTTCTTTTTTAATTTCTTTTATTTACTATTTTATTTTCAAAATAAATAAATTGAATTCCCTGAAAAAATAATAGTAGGGAATAAAACTCATAAATCTTATCACTTAAATGATGTCTATGTCAAATATTTTACAGTTTTTGCTTTTCCTAAACATCATTTTTGATTATCGTTCACTTCATAAAATCATTCATTTCTACACATTTATTCCATTTTCATTTTGATTTTTTTTCTTTCTATTTTAAAGTATATTTACACACCAAATCTATCAATATGAAAGTAAAACATTTCATTTTAAACAACAACAATAACATGTAAGTTGTAGATTTCTTGGGAATAGTCCAAGTGAGTGATAGTAAGGAAGTGCAAGAATATGAAGAAGACACAAAATAGCAATCAATCATTTTCAAGATAGAAATGCGATTATCATACACTCAACAAAATCGAAAATAAAATACAGGGCAAAAATACAATATGGGGCCCAAAATTTAAAACGTTCCGTTTAGGCTATTTATTCTTGCTTCTTCTCACTTGCAGACTGGATAGGATTCAGTCTTTTGTAGATGAAAGCAATAATTGTCACGCATATTCATTTGATCGTAGGCAGAGCCTATTGGTGATTAGAAGGAGAAGGTGTAATAAACAGTCTAATTTTATTACTCGTAAGGACCAATGTTGTTTTCTGACACACAGACGTGGTAGTGTACTGTCATCCGTAACCATGGCTAATGTAAATATTGAGGAGTCAGGTCACGATCGTTGGAACGATAACATATTTCAAGTGTCGAAAGATGCATTTAAGTACCTTGCTCCATCTGATCCTCTTAATATTTGCACGACCTATATTCAATCTAATATAAAATACTACTCTAATGTAAGGGCCAGTGCTTCCCTTACAAGAACAGTGACAGTCATTTGGCCGATTAATTGACTGGCACTATGACTCAAATATCTATCATTTTTTTCTATCAAATTATTAAGGGCAAAATGAAAAAATGACCGAATCATTTGTATACATGTGATTTTCCATCCTTCTCTAACTTATGAATTCTGTCGACTATATAACATATATCTGAGCTTCTCACTCTGCTGCTGCTTACTTATTAAAAATGACGTAAATATTAGTCAAAGTTGACTTATCATATTTTATGTATAAGCCCGTCAAAGTTGATAAATGTACACTTTTTTAATAAAAGACGATTTATTGTTTTTTACACTAATAATTTAACAAATTAAAAATATATTTTATAATTAATTAATAACACAATGTACATCATTAATTTTTTTTTATTTCACTCAGTAAATGGTTCGTCCGCCTGTCTTACTCTTATTTTTAACTATAATGGCTCTATACAGTTGTAAAAGATCTGAAAGTTCTAGAAAAGATATATTAATAATAATAATCATATGCACAAGTACAAAAGTTACTAATTATTTCATCATATATAGATGTATATATATGAATACCTCTCAGTCTTGTTGAACAGCACGAGCTTGCCTAGTGTATGCTTTTTCCACCTCCTTTCCCAATAGTACTTCTAAGCAGGTTGTCTGCAAACATTACTCGAATGTTGTCTGTAGAGAAGGATAAATATTAAAATAATAAAATATTAATTTGTGTTTGTTACCATTACCTGAGCAAAATCTGGTGGCTCCACGTTTTACTTTCCATCCGCAAGTGTCATAAATTGCAGCATGCATGCGACTTCATCACGACGTTTGTCCAGTATCTCACCAGTCATTAACAGACAGACTGATGGCTATCTTGTATCTTATCAAGAATATCTATTGAGCCATCATTTCTAGTTTTGGCACGACCTGGTAAAAGTATTTATTATTATTTACATATGTATATTAAAAGCAATATTAGAAGTTCTGGAAACTTACATATGCTTCAATTTCATCCAACCTGATTACAATCACTTTTCCCTTTATCAGTTTTCTTTTACATAATACAGGAAATATTTTTATTTCGATTATAAAGAGTCCACCAAATAAATTCTTTTTTAAATGCTATAAAAAAAACTACTGAATATGTTCTCAAATTTCTTTTTTTATTTGAAAGTACAATCCTTCCGGTTAATAATGGAAAATAATTTCATTCAAGTTGCTGCCTCGGCTGGCCATTCAGTAGTCTACACGATCTGTCCAATTTTTAAGCACATTATCGATTGTGTGCAGCTGTATTTCACCAGTGGCTTCACGAATATTGTCCTTTAATGCGTCAATTGTCTCTGGCTTTTTGGCGTAACACGTATCTTTGTGGCACCTCACAAATAATAGTCCAACGGCGCCAAATGACATCAGCTCTGCGGCTGATAATGCGATCTTCAAAAACATGGCGCAAAACATCGAGTGTAGCTTCGGCTGTGTGACACGTAGCGCTGTCCTGTTGAAACCAAATTCAATTTTTGTGACAAAAATTCGTTCAACATGGCCCGATAACGATCGCCATTGACTGTAAGGGCCACTCCTTGCTCATTTTCGAAGAAAAATGGCCCAATTATGCCTCTGGACCAAAATCCGCACCAAACAGTGACTCGTCTTGGTTGTAGCGGCTTTTCAATGTATGCGTGCGAGTTTTCTGTGCCCCAAGTGCGACAATTTTGCTTGTTTACATACCCGCCAAGATCAAAATGAGCGTCATCTGAACACATCGCACACATTCTGCAACATTACCATGATTTTCAAAGTAATGTCGCAATATTTCCCAGCGTTGTTCAAGCGTATACACAACCATATTCGTTCAGCGGAAGGATAAAACTAATTATCTGTTAAATCAGACATGAGCTAAGTGTTACTATTCACGAAATAAGCACTAGTTGAAAAAAAACGTTAGATGGCGGACCCTTTATTTTTATTTTAGTTTTGCTTATGTATTCTGTCAAATGTCTCAAAATATAACTCTGCAACACTTGTTGTTTCACTTTTTCTCTTGTTGTGTTGTTTCACTCTTTCCAATGTTTAAACATAAAAAAGTTGTTAATGTGTTAGTAAAAAAATTGTTTCTGTATTAGTTTCGGTCATTCATTTCTTGCAGGGTCAAAGCTTAAGGCTTCTCGCAGCTAACTCTGTCGATTCATCAGATTCGCAGTGTTCTACCAATCCACATTCGTGGAAGTAAAGTTAACAAAGCAGTCTCTGTTAACTTAACAGGAAAGTTTCATATTCGTATTTATCTTCAAACATATTCTGTTAATTTACACAAGTTTTTGTTATGTTAAGAAAAACGTATTAAACTTCACAAACATTTGGTGTAAATATTAACAATTTACGGAAGCCGTGGGTGCCTAATGCTGTGTGCAAAATTGTGTTGTTATAGGCAGTCATTGCAATGTTGTAAGCACAAGGGTTTGCCGAATTTATCGCAGCAAGATCGAGTTTTGCGTTTCATTTTACTTGAAAGTTTACACTTGACGCACAACGGCCGGTATTTGATGACGATGATGGCATATCAACTCTTTCCCTATTAGATTCTGATTGTTCAGCCTGTTTTTTTGTATTCTTATATGCAAATGTATGATGTTTACAAATACATCAATCTTTGCCATACCATTTCTGATATTTGGATAACGCAATATAGTATACAAGCATTAGGTGCACGAAGTTCTATATGTGGCCATACTAAATAATTTGATAATTCAATAAGGAAGCGGCGGTGCGGTCCCTCTGCTTTGTTCCTACCATCTCTTAATAAATAATAAATGCAGCCTGATATATCCAGCATATTGGAAAATATAGCCAAAGGTCAACGGTTAGTTTCACGCTTGCAGCCATAATACGTACCATCTGATCCATTTTATCTACTCCCGCTTTTTATCAGTTGTAGTGAGTGATTTGGCTAAGTTTTTTTGTAGTATTTGGTTTTGTTGCTCTCACCGAGTCATCTTTCGCAGTTATATTTGGTGTTATTGTATTTGTGTAATGTTCTGTTAATAAAAGGGTTACAGCTTTATTTATTTTTTTTTTTTTTTTTTTGGGATATACGAGGAGTACTTTTTCTCATAATACCCGAACAATTTTTCGTAAATTTTACGTTTAATTGATTTCCTAAATGCAAATGGTACGAGTTAGGGAGATCGGACGGTTATTATTCGACCGGTTTTAACCGGTTTCTTGGTCTGGTTGTATACGGTTTTTTCAAAGTCTTCATTTTCCGAATACCGAATAAACCGGTTAATTTAACACGAATAACCGGTTAATTTAAATAAGTATAATTTTTATACGTTGGAATATTTTGTTATTGAAAATATGCTCATCGTTTAACTATTTGTATAAATTTAGGTATTTTTTTGTATATATGACAACCTTGAACGTCTCACAAAGAACGTGAAAACCAAAGTAGATCGAAAAAGATATGCATTCTTTAGCAAAAATAAACTTTTCTCATCTTCTGTAAATAAATATTGATTTTTATATATGGAGAATGATCAACTAGACTTATTGAAAGCCCACAAACCCACAAACACCGCTTCCGAAGGGCAGATATATTTCTTAGTGAAGTTTTTCACAGCGTATATATACATAACCAGTCGCTAGTAATGCTGTGAGGTGATATAGCTGTTGAAAATTGTCAGATGGTGTGGCCTGGAATTGAACCGACAACTTATTGGTTGGAAGATGGGTTCTTACCCAACATACCACAGTAACACACACACTATTAAATACGTGGTGCATAAATTTACATACAGTGCTGTTCAGAATCTAAGCAAATTTTATTGTCGGGGCAATTACTAATAGATTTATTCAAAGTAAAACATATAACCTAAATTATAACTACAATAACAAACCTTCAATTCCATTCTATACCAAGTAATACAACAAAAACAAAATTAGCTCCTTGAGTAGCTGTTCGAAATTTAAGCATTTTTCAGAGCTTTGTGTAACAAACTTTGTTTCTTATGACCTCCAACACTGTTTTGGCATAGTTTTTCTGAGATTTGTTAGAATTGTTATTAGTATTGATGGCCACTTTAATTTTAAACTCTCCATCAGCTTCTGCTTCAAAAATTATCAACAATTTTATTTCAATAATAGAACCGGTTAATCGGTTAATTAAATTATTAAAACCGGTAAACCGGTTTTTTTAATGTGCTACTTTTTGAATTATTCGAAAACCAGTTTTCGAATTTTTAGCGCGAACAGAACCGACTAGAGCAAGACGGACTTTCATAAAAGGGAACTACAACAAATACAAATTAAAAATAATAATTTGTGGTCCAGCCAGAGCACAAAGGTCTATTTAGCGCTCTGTTTCCCGATCTCCTCTAAATCAATTCTTCAAAACCTTTCAATTATAGAATTCATGATCTTTATTTATTTTTTTCTAACTTATTTTGAAAAAGATATTGAGAATTAAAGTCGAAAATGGTATTGCGAGACCAAGTTAGACATTCTAGGATTAAGTTGAGCACAACCACAATTTGGCGGGAACCTCGTAATCATCGTGATGATTTTATTTTTGTGTGGTAAACAGTAAGGGCAAATACTCTGCATACCGGAATAAGTGGTTATATCCGACATTGACTACTGCTCAGAGGCCTCTTACACACTGTGATCAGTCATCAGTGCCAGTATCATCGACTTCATCAACATATTTTGAACCGGAAGAGGTAGACTCTGAAGGAAAAAAAAAGATGAATCTGACTCTGATTTCTCACCTAATCCAGAGAGAAATCCTAAACCATTCAATCAGTTAAATGACTTACTTAAGAGATTTCAATCTATCAAAAGAGCAATCCGAACTATTGGCATTACGTTTGAACGAGAAATGTCTACTTACACCAGAAACAAAAATTACATTTAGCGTACTCGTGGTATGGATTTACTGCCATATTTTTCCTCTGAAGAGACTTTAGTTTACTGTAATAATATTGAAGGTCTTAGGCAAAAGATGGGCTTACAAAAATACAAATCAAATGATTGGCGTCTTCTTATTCATAGCGATAACAAAAAGTTTGAAGTGTGTGCTGTTACACATTGAAAATAAGTACGGTTCTATACCTGCAGGACATTAAACTTCTATAAAAGAACAATATGGCAATATTTCTCTAGTATTAGAAAAACGAAACTATTAAGAACATAGAAGAAAAAACATAGAAGAAAAACATAGAAAACTTATGAAGATTTAAAAATGGTTAATTTAGTCTTAGGACAAGAGGCAGGTTTTACTAAATACCCGTGTTTCATATATTTGTGGGATAGTCGCGATAAAAACAATCATTGGACTAAAAAGGTGTGGCCACTAGGGAGTCAGCTTTGTTTAGTTAATCACAATTTAATTATATTTTCACCACTTCATATAGAACTTTGTATTACGCAGCAATTTGTTAAAGCATTTGACAATGATGGCCAATGTTTTGCTTATTTGTCGAAAAAACTCTGGTCTGGGAAAAGAAAGTTAAAAACAGGCATATTCGATATACCACAACTGGACAACTAATAGAAGACCTAAATTTTGATGAATCTATGAAAGAACTTAAAAAACAAAACTGGCAATATTTCGTTTCTGTGATTGGCAATTTTTTTGCAAATCATAAATCAGAAAACTATTTACAATTAGTTAACGAGATGTTGTCTAACTTAGAACATCTAGGGTGCAACATGAGTATTAAACTACATTATTTACATTCTTATTTGGATCAATTTGCTGAAAACCTTGAAGATTACAGTGAAGAGCAACGTAAAAGTTTTCACCAAGATATTCGCAAAACGAAAGGACATTACAAAGAGAGTTGGGACATACATATGATGGCTGATTACTGCTGGAATCCAAGAAAATCTTATAAAAAAAATTTTAATCCTTAGCCACAGTGACTGTTTCAAATAAAGTGAGTAAAAAATTATACTTTTGTAATAATTTTTAGCCCACGTGTATATTTAAAACTAGAGCTGTTTTCGTAATCAGCACAGTTAAATTAAGTGAAAGCTAATAAAAACACCCTGCAAAATTTTTATATTTTGTTAGCTTGTTGAGCTTTTCTACGTTACGAAGTTATATGATAGTATGTACAAACTAGTGCATATGTTTTGTCACATACTGTACATGATTCTTTTTTTTTGTCGAGATTATATTTTTTGAGATTTTCAAATTTCTAATAATTTTTTTCAAGTGTAGATGTTCTGAAGAACTGAAAGTGCAAAAAAGTATAAATTTGTTGATAAATGGATTTAAATAGTAAAGCAATGCTTAAGTACACCCTAAAGTTTATCATCAGGTGAGATAGTAAATGTGTGTTTAGTTTTATATGTAAGTGAATGGGCTATAAAAGTAACGTGCTCAAGACGGATTCACATATATTTTTAATATTATTTATAAACAGTTAATATTAATTCATTATTATTTTTTCTAATTAAGGCCTTATTTAAGTATAAGTATAAAATTAAATAATCTTTGTTCAAAAAATAGCATGCGAACGTCACAGGTTATCACATAAACAATTTTTGAATCATAATTGAGCAGTTCGCTGAGTGGTGCTTGGTATTATACCTCGTTAAATAAATTGTTTGATAAATTGTCAACAGAATTGGAGCACTATTCACAAATACAAGTTGTGGTATCTTACATGATGGCAACGTAACGACATCAGTGGCCTAGGTGTTAACGCATTAGATTGTATGAAAAATATACCGGTATACCGTATTAGAGATCATAATTTACAGGCTAATTGAAACTAAATTACTCATAATTCAGGTGATTCACTCTCAAATTACCTAAGAATAAGTGTTATTTTTAATTGAGTTGATATTAAAACTGCAAAGATTTAGTAACTACATATATTGTTTCTCTCTCTATGCAGATTTATTATAAATTAAATTATATATCAATGTTTTTTCTAAATAATTTTTATTATAAACGAAAATTTTTCTTTACAATAATTTTTTTTAATATATGCACAGATTGTTACCTTTGAAAAGAATATTCATATAAAATATACAACTTTATTCAATAACCATCTGACAGTGCTCTGAACTTATAAATAAGAGTTTTTATATGTCATCATATGATCTGCTGTCATGGCGATGTCAATGTAAAAGATATCGTATTGAAGAAATATTCAATATAAATTAAAATGACTTTAGCACAGGAATAATAATTAATTTTTTCTTTATCTTTTATGCTTTAAACACATAGACTACAATCTGACAAAAATAAAATATAGCCTTTTATATGAATACGATTATTTTGAGAGCAACACAGCTACGCAGCTACACGACTACTTATGCTGCTCTAGCTAACTTAAGCTTATTTCTATTTGGTTTGGCTAAAAAAAAATTATTAAAAAATTATCATACAATTAAAATGCTATTATAATGCATTATAAAGAATTAATTGCACTTTTATAGGTCTAATATAAAATCGTGAATTTTATTTTGTTTTACAAAAGTAAAACAAAAGTTTTGTGTGGCATTACTGAAATAAAAATTCATTTCTATTCGAAACAGTTATTAAATTTTTCCAATATTTTATTATTTTAACAAACGCTGCTAACGGCAATTGTAGTCGTGTAGTCATGTAGACTTGTAGCCTGTTGTCTTTAAAGCATTATGATTTACTTTTTTGATTAAGAAATTTTCGGAGAAATGCGAAAGAAAATTAGGTTTATTGATTCAATATAAAACTGCGTGTTAGCATTATGTTTAGCTTTGACAAATAAAAACTCATCATACATACAAAAATACATATGGATATATGTACATACATGTATGTTCATACATATGAATGTATGATATTTATAGTCGACTAGCTTTACCCAGCCGGCATTTCCGAAGATTCGTTGTATAGTATAACAACTTTATATGAATCTCGAATATGCAAAGCAATGGTTAGATGTACGATACAAACAAGAGCAATAGATTTTTTTAGCAGAATTTTGTTATAGCGATGAATTGCAAAATTTCTAATGAGAACGAATTTAAGTTAATATTAAAACAATAAATAAAATAAAAAAAAAATAAATAAAAATAAAGTTATCACCAGAGAAACCAGAAATATGCTCTTAAAAAGAGTTTTATGCGCTTAAACATGCACTAGAAATCCGAAAATATGATCTAAAAATTTAAAAAATATGCTCTAAAGAAAAATATTTTCAGAATTTTCTTATATCGATAAGTTGAAAAATTTCTAATGAGCACAAATTTAAGGTAATATTAAAACAATAAATAAAATAAAAAACAATAAATAAAAATAAAGTTATCAGCAGAGAAACAAGAAATATGCTCTTAAAAAAGAATTTTATGCTTAAACATGCACTAGAAATCCAAAAATATGATCTAAAAATTTAAAAATATGCTTTTAAAAGAAAAATTTCTGCTTTGTTAATAGAAAAAATAGTTCATCCAATAATTCGGTATCTTTTGAATATATGTTTATATGTATGTATTGTATTTATATGTATAAAAAAATTAAAACTTAAAATTTTTGGTAAAATAAGGCCGATTTTTATTTCATTTTTTTAATACTTTTAAATGCAATGTGATAAAAACAAAATATTAAGTTAAATTTTTAAATATAAAGCATTGTCTACAACATCTGAGCGTACTTCTCAACAAATGTTAGGCCATTCCTTTGCAGTTTTTTAAATAAAATTTTCAATGAAACCAAAGTTTGCAGTAGTAAAACTCAATCAACTTTTTGTTTTTAGATTTTTTTATTCATCTATTGCCATTTTAATGTGTAGAGAGAGTCTCAAGCAGTATTTCATAAACTAAGAAATTATGAGGTCTTTCCATAACTGTAGTAATTAATGGACGCAAGCCAAGTTCTCCCAACAAGTTATAACTGGTTCAGGAGGCAATGGAAGGTTTGTATACTTTTCTTTTAAAATTTCAATTTTATTTGAAGCTTTTAAGAACACTATCTTTACATCTGTGTCGACCTACATCTTGTTATATAACTTTCTTTAAGTTCGCAAAACAATGCAAGCCATAAGCAATCCATGTAACATGCGTTACAGGGATTACATTAACATGCGTTACATGGATTACAGCTCTTGTTATACACGGCGTAGCTACTGTAGCAAATATCGACATCAAGTTTTAATTTAAATTTAAGCCAAAAATTTTTAACGAATCATCAGAGGGTTTACAATTATGAAGTGATTCGTTTTGTCTAAGGGTGCACACAAGGAGCGAAACACTTAAAATGATAAATACACTGTAACTTCAGTATAGAAAATAGGTATTCATACAATGTATGAACATGCATAAATTTATGTAGGTTATCGTTATTAACACTTCACGGTGTAGCAAACAAAATATAAACTCTCTTCAAAATCTTCTCGAAATTAAAAAAAAACATAAACAATCGCTGCACCCCTTGTTCCTTCACGGCCAACAAGCTACTGAACGATATTCGCATATCACGCACATGTTATTGTTATAATTATGGTTGCCGCTTGGTATTATGTAAGCAAAGCGTATTCCAAGGTGGTGTTGCTAATTCGGCTGTATGTTTTTTTTTTTTTTTTAATTGATATGGTGATTGATGATTGTCAAAAGTTTTGTTTATGTTTACAATTGTTGTTGCTTTCTAGTAAACGTTAAATTTGAAATCAATCTTTCCTTTTTTTATTGTTATCTAATCTTTTCTTTACATTTTCTTCCAGAACTAAACCCAAACATGAATTAAACAATTGGTCTTTTCAAAAAGAGAGAAACAAAAAGCTAAAAAGTTTATAATCGGCCCTTTTCAGGACCTGCAAACATTTTCAAAAACAGTTTTAAATACATTCATATAAATTTGCAGCAACAGTGCCTTTTATTTGTACAAAAATATATTGATATGCAAGTAATAAAATTTATAATAATTATTAGAGCTCACTTTCAGACTCGGCATGACATATAGTATTATTATGATAATAAATTTGTTTTTTTCTGTTACAGCAATTCAAGGTTAAAAAATATCCATAATGAAACACACTACATTATTGTCTTAAATGTATAGTGTTGTTCATTGGGCTGGTACATTTCGTGTATGCGTCATTGAAAAGAGTAAATACATATTTTGCTATAAGAAGATGGTGCACGCCGTATTAGTTGATATTGAAGTCCATGGGACAAATAAAAGTATCACACAACTAGCAGAAAGGATTCCTTTATTTAAAGGGCTTCGTTTTAAAACCTCAACTCAAATTCAAATGCCTAGATAATATATATATCCTTTGCAACGTGCATGTAATTTACCAGCGCAATGTCCACCACGGTATATGTATTATAATTAAAAAGTTAACAAAAAAGGTTTACATTTAAAATGCAACAACACAATTCGATTGTACAGCTTTGCGTTCAACCAAAGTCTCACCAAAGCAGCAAGTTTCTTTAAGTCCCTCAGCCAAACCGTGGGTAGCCTTTTCGCCAATTTATGAACGTATTCATGGTAAACATTACGCTGTTCATTATGACTCAAAATGACCAATGCGAAACCTACACAACATAGCAAGAATAACTTCACCAGTAAAAGCTCCGATTGGTGTGTTTCTTGGCAGAAATATTAAATTTGCCTGGGAACCAAAAATAGTTTGAATCTTATCATCATTTTTTGGAATTTGTTTTCTTTTCGTGTTATTTCTTTAAATTTCATAAATTCACTTAAAGAAATAAATAAGTATTCACTTTAAGAAATATTTCCTCAATAAATAAAGTGAAAATAAATGTCAATACACAAAAACATATTTTGTTTATGTCAATTATTTTGACATTCATTAGTCACGATAAAAAGCAACAAAATGCATGTTTTTCTTGTTAAAATATTAGTTGTTGTAAAGGCAACTCCACCTTATTCAATTCTCCTTGGCGTATTCATTTTTTTTACAAGATTTTTTATTCGAATTTCTTAAATTTTTAATAGAAAAATAAAACAAAAACAAATACAGTTGATTTTAATACATTTCAGGAAAATTTTTGTTAGGAATTTATTTTCTGTTCGCAACCCTGGTTGTAATATTCACGAAGAGAATTAGTAGACAGCCAAAAACTTCGTAAGCTGAACAATATGAAAGAGTAGCGCTGATCCCAAAGCAAATTGAACGAAGGTGATGCTGTCATTTCGGCTGACTGCTTTTTTTATATTGAAATGGTGATTAATGATTGTCAAAAGTTTTGTTTATGTTTACAATTGTTGTTGCTTGATTTTTTACGTTAGATTTGATTTTAAGTTTTAATTGGCAGTTGTAGAAAAATGAGTGTAATTTTTTTGTAGAAATTACATTAAATAAAATAAAGAAATTAAAACATATTTGGCGGTTAAGACCTATACAACCTTTACTAACAATATCCTTTATATTGGAGTCATTCAGCCTTCACTTACACCCACTCAACCTTCGCTTACAATGTCTGTTTGATCGGACCCATCTGACGGTCAAGGCCAACGATGTGTAAATTTAAATCTCACTTTCGTTGTCAGTGGTCTCTTATCGAAGATGTTTATGGTAAAAATTGTATTGGGCTGTTATATTTAATAACTATAATATCCTGTAAGGGTAATAATAATTAGGCGCAAAATATACTAGGCGGGATCATTTAACTTGCTGTGAAGTTAATATAGGGTCTGCCAAATAATTTTTTTTTTAAATGCTATAAAAAAAAAATTACTGAATATTTTCTCAAATTTCTTTTTTTATTTGAAAGTACAATCCTTCCAGTTAATAATGGAAAATAATTTCATTCAAATGGCTGCCTCGGCTGGCCATGTCATATTTTGTTTTACATTTTTCGAGAGCTTCTAGAGCCTCGAAATAGATTTCACAAAACTTTTCATTTGACAAATTTTCTTCTTTAGAAGAATTAGGACTACTATTATTCGTAGTTGAAACCTTATTGAAAAGGCAACTAAAAGATCTGGTCGACTTATGAGGTCGAAATGAAAAATTTCCAATGTCATTAGTTGACCAAGTGTTGTCCTGTCTTTGTGTGTTGGTGACAATTGGTGGAAAATTCTTTGCAGCAAAATTAAACTCAGGTTTGCTTTTAAAACTTAAATGTGCATGATTTTTTGATACTTTTTCATGAATTTCCAAGTATTCTCTTCTTGAGGAACAGCGAGCATCGTCAGCTCGGTTATTCACATTCTTAAGACCTTTTTTAACACAATTAAAGCACTTATATACCACGGGTCCGTCACATGAAGTTTTACTTATTTGGCAGGTAGAGTAATCATGTTGGCCGCCACAACCAATGCAATAGCTTGTTCTATGGCAATTTGAAGGTCCGTGTCCAAACATGGCATACTTTGTACACTGCGTTGGGCCTCTAGATCGGCGAAGAGGATTTCTCCAGTGAACAGCAATATTAAAGATATATCGTATTTTTAGTACTTAACGTTTGCAAATTTGCTGTCTGTTAAACTCCAGCATGAATATAGCATCATCAGCAAAGATTTTGTTGTCATAACTTCTTTCACATTAACAACCTCAATATTAAAAATTTGTTTAAATTCTTCGAAAATAGCTTTTGTATTCATTTGGGGTGACCCAAATAATAAAAGTTTAAACTTATTTTGATCCTTAATTGGGTGTGTCTAAAATGTTAAGGAATTCTCCTTCAGAAGTTTTACAGTGTCTTCATAAATTGAAAGTTAGTTTGCCAAGCCTTTGGTAACCACGGATATTCGTTTATATTTATAATTGGTCTCAAGTAACTTCATTACTTTAGAAAAACTATGACAAGAATCAATAACTATTGGTGGAACTTTTCTGGAGAGCTCTTTGATCTCGCTTTCAGCAGTTTCTGATTCAGAATCAGATAACCCTTGAAACCTATTAGCATACTGGCCATTAGATGTTCTTTGTTGCTTGTATTTTGGAATATTACCCCAGTAATTTTTGCGTTTAAAACTCATCATAAAACGTAGTTAAAAAGTAATATTTTTATAAATTATTTATTTTTCACGTGAAAGAACAGCTGATTTTGGTTGCTAGTACGCGTCTGATTGCTTTGAGAGTTAATCAAATACTCCGAAACCAAATGTTGCTAATATCCTCCTCTTCAATTTTTGCGAACAAAAATTCGTTCAACATGGCCCGTTAACGATCGTCATTGACTGTAACGACCACTCCTTGCTCATTTTCACAGAAAAATGGCCCAAATATGCCTCTGAACCAAAATCCGCACCAAATAGTGACCCGTCTTGGGTGGATCGGCTTTTTAAAGTATGCGTGCGGGTTTTCTGTGCCCCAAATGCGACAATTTTGCTTGTTTACATACCCACCAAGATCAAAGTGAGCTTCATCTGAAAAGAAGATTTTTGATTCTGCAACATTACTATGATTTTCAAAGTAATGTCGCAATATTTCCCAGCGTTGTTCAAGCGTATACAGAACCATATTCGTTCAGCGGAAGGATAAAACTAATTACCATTCACGAAATAAGCACTAGTTGAAAAAAAACGTTAGATGGCGGAGCCTGTAAAACCATTTCCCTCCTAATTTATGTATGTCTTATGTATTTATTTATGTTTGAAAAAGCTCTAAAAGTTAATAAAACTATACCAAAAACACTTTTTGATAAATTCTTAACTTTTACTTTTAATATTTTTTGCTATCCACATGACGGTTTAGCGTTGAGTAACGTAATAAAAAACTACGAACTGTTTGTATTGGGTCATAAGTTAGCTATGAATAAAATACCAGCTGCCGTATGCTTCATGTCTGCATGAATTTTATCGAAAATGCGATGATACGTCTAAATAATTCCGGCTAGTGTTAGGTATTTTTTTCTGATATAACTCCACTGTAATTTCTCCCAAGCTGTAATAAACACAATAACATTAAGTTATAATTGTTTTAATTTGGTTTTAATAAATTTACCTTGTGTTTCCCATGTTAAATATTACACAATTTCATATTTATCACCTGCGCACTTATACCATCCACTGGCTCATGGCAAGTTTTATGAAAAAAAGGTTAACACATTTATTATATTTATATCATAGTTAAATGCTTTTATTTCAAAAAAATATTTTTTTTTCTAAATTTTCAATTTTCCTCCAAGGCAAACTGAAGTAAAAGTAAATGTCATTATACCAAAACATTTCATTTCTGTCATATATTTTGACATTCATTAGTCACGCAAAAAAGCAACAAAATGTTTGTTGTTCTTGTTAAAAAATTAGTTGTTGTAATGGCAACTCCACCTTATTGAATTCGCCTTGACTGATCCAAAACAACTGTGTTAATTAAGAATTTGTGGCTTGATGCTTGTTTGTCATAATATTGAACATCTAAAATAACATTTTGGCATCAGTTGGTTCCAACTACTGAAATCCATAAAGATTCATCTTTTATGCAATTTTTTAAGGTTCTAGTAAGCGGCAATAAACTTAATTGAGGTCTAGATGGCGCAATAAATTTCAATTAACAGATAATTCAAAACAACCACTTAAAGCAAACATCACTATAAAAACATTTTAGAGCACCAAAAACAGAAATATGCCGTATACAAGGTACAAAACTCTTTTTAGATATGAAAAAATGTCGAAAAAATGCTCCTAAAACTGAAATATGTACAAAACTTCTGTTATGGGCAAAATACAGACTAACAAATCGCCGCCAAAAATTCATGAAACGCGAAAATATCTTTCTTCCGGCTTGAAAAAACATGTATTTGCATATTTCTGGTTTCCCTGCTTACCACAAAAAGTTCATTTTTGCATTGCATTTAAGGTATATTTTACGACTCCAACAACATGCGTGTTTGGGAACTGTTGGGCACAGGGGCATTATCGTGTGAAAAAATCATATTTTTTACCGATTTTTTGAAAAAAAAAATGTTTTAGTTTAGTCTGAACGAGTATTAACAACACTGTACGTGCCTCCTGCGTTCTATATGGATGTTATTTTTGCTGATGAAAGCAAATCTTCGGGAAACCCATTACAGGCTTGGAAGAGAAAAATATTGTACCAACTGTAAAACACGTCTTCGGTGGTGTTATTATCTAAAGTTGTATAGCGGCATCAGATACGGTAATTTAGCATTTATTGATGGCATTATGAATCACCATAAATACTTTGATCTGATCAAGCAAAATTTACGACAGACCGCTGTTCTACCAAAACAATAATCCTAAGCTATTGGCCATCAATGAAAAGCTTAGGCTTTTATATAATTGCTCACAAATAATAAAAATACCGTCACATTTTTTTTGGTCAAGACCCCATTGAATATATGTGGAATCACCTGGAGCAAAAAATTAAATCACGTGACTTTACAAATAAAAATTAGTTGAAAGAAATCCTACAAGAATATTGATTTTGAATGCACAAAAATTGTTAAGATCTATGTCAGAACGCTTAAGACAGGTTATAAAACGTAAAGGAAAAGCAACTCGTTTTCGAACCAACAACAAATATCTTATATTTTGAGAATAGTGTCCATGTCGAAAGTATTCGACATGGACACTTTTTTTTGTTTTTTCTTTATTTATGTTTTATACAATGAACTTTTAGTTTCTTTTGTGATCTCAATTTTTTCATTGAATATAGTTCTTTGCTTCTTAATAAAGTTCTTTCTAATTTAGTTTTGTTTAATTACACGTTATATTATTTTCTATCGACTACTAAATGAATACCTCAAATGCAATGGGAATATGCCTCAAATGCAATAGAAAGCAATGGGCTGCCATGATAAGGCACCATAACTAAACTAAAAGCTGTTGTTATTGGTTAATTACAGTCGATCACAGAACAAGTCCGCTTAAATCTTGTACGCATTATGACACAGCGAATTTTTTCGTTTATGACGAACAATGAAAGGTCAACTCATTATTACAGCAAAAAAAAATAAAAAATATATAAATAAATAAAAAATCATAGAGAAATTAACTTAAATTTTTTCAGATTATTAGTTAAATTACGGCTATAATTTTCAACAGGGAAAAAACAAAAGGCTTCAACTTCTTTCCTCCAGACAACTCCATCTAAAAAAATAAAGAAAAAAGCCCCCCTGGCCCTTCTCGCATACCTCTGGCGATGATGACAAACATCAGACGAATGATCAGGAAAAATACGCCACCTACTGCGAAAAAATTACAATGCTAAAGTAAAGATCACCACCAATTAGCAAGGATCTTCACCACTACAAAAAAAAAAATAAATAAGTTTAGTTGAAATGAACCCTAAATTCTTTTTGACCACTTATTATTATATCAAAGTGCAGAATTTTAAGATATACTTTTCGTGCAACATATTTTAGTCGATAATGAATGTAAGCCAACAATATACCTTGATTTGTTACAAAAAATACCTGTCATATATGAAAAAATTCACTAATTTTACTCGTTATTTTAGTAGTTCACAGATTTTTTGATTGTAAAAAGCAAACTAAATTATTCAAAATTCTGCCCTAGTACAATATTACATAGCAATTAACGTTTGCAGAGTTACATTGAACGTTATTGTTCTTGATGTATTTGAAGGCCAACAAACTTCCTACATGATGTATTCAAAAAGAAAAAATAAACTTCTCACTGAATTTGAGCTTCCTGAAATACTATTAAAAGGTTGCCAATTAATGCAAACGTAAAGATTGTTAATAATATAACTCACATGATGTGCCTTTAAAGTTTAAGCCAAGGATGACCAACAAGAAAAATTAGTGGTCTAGTAGTGTCAGTGATTTTTTGCCATGTGCGTTGAAGAGAAAAACTAAAAAGGTACAGAACAACACAAACAAACAATTTTTGAAAGCAAAGCAACATACGTCTGCTCACGTTGACATCTATTCCACAACTAAATAATATTTGTTGCTCTATTTTTTATATTGTTTTTATCTGCTCATTTTCCTTTTCAAGGGAGATCGGACGGTTACCATTCGACTGGTTTTAACCGGCTTTTTTTTTGGTTTTGTCGAATACGGTTTTTTCAAAATCTTAATTTTGTTGGTATAATTTTTATAGCAAATATGCCCATCGTTTAACTATTTGTATAAGTTTAGTTATTATTTTTTGTAAAGATTATTTTTTGCACAAACAACCTGAAAACCAAGGTAGATTGAAAAAAATATGCACACACTTTTTCTCATCTTCTGTATATAAATGTAGATTTTTATATAGAGAATGATCAACTAGACTCATTGAAAGTAACCCATAAACGCCGACTCCGAACGGCAAATATTAGTTAGTGAATAGACATAACCACTCGGGTTTTTTTTTGGGTTTTATTGGGTTTTGTAACTGCTTCAGAATTTTGTTCAAGGTGACAATATTTTTTGTTTTTTTTTAGTACAATTACATTTTTTTAAGTATTTATAATGCAGCTTCGCACTCTTAGTGCGAAAGGCATCATTGTGTACTATGAGCTACTAAATCTCGGTGATCGGAACAGACTGAAATAACTTCGTTTAAACCGTACATTATGAGAAAACCGCTGTAATTTAAAGACAGACAGACAGATAAAGTTTTAGTTTTGCATCATAATGCTCGGTCTCATGTCACAGAAGTTGCCAAAAATTTGTTAGAAACGATCAAATGCCACACCCGCCGTAATTTCCAAACATAGATTCTTCTGAATATTGCCTGTTTCGATGGATACAATATCTTTTGGCATAACACCGAATCACTTCTTTTGAACAAAAATAAAATAATCTGTATCAGTGTATCGCTTACAAAGACGATACGCTTTCGGACATTGGTTCAGAGGTGAGGAAAAGAAGTAAGCAGTGATTTGATAAATTTTACTTTGCTAAAAAGACGGACCGAATTAAATTACACGCTCAATACGTAAAATTTAAGTATTTTTGTTGCAAATAAACTACGAATAATATAACCTACCCCGGTTTTTTTTAATATAATACCCAATTAAACACACCTGGATTTTATTACGACGACTTCTTGGTGGAAGATGGCTATCCAACCCAACATACCACAGTGACACATACACTATTAAAAACGTGGTGCATGAATTTACATACAGAGCTGTTCGAAACCTAAGCAACTTTTCTTGTCGGGGTAATTAAGGACTCGTATATTACTAATAGATTTATTCAAAGTAAAATATGTAATTGTTGTTATCTTAGGCACCTAAATAATAACTATAATAACAAACCTTTAGTTCCATTCTCTACCAAGTAATACAACAACAAAAAAGAAATTAGCTTTTTGAGTGCCTATTCGAAACTTAAGCAACTTTCTGTACTTTGTGTAATAAAATTTATTTTTATGGCCTCCAGACACCGTTTTGACATACTTTTTAGAAGATTTGTTAAAATTATTGTTAGTTCTGATTACCACTTTAATTTTAAGCTCTCCGTTAGTTTCCAGCTCTGCGCTTCAAAAATTAAGAACAATTTTATTTCAATAAATGAACGGGCTAAGCGGTTATTTGCATACTTAATAACTGGAAACCGGTTTTTTTAAATTAATATTTTAAAAATTATCCGAAACCGGTTTTTGAAAAAAGTCGAATAATCGTTCTCCCTAGGTTGTATACATATACGTTATAGTTAACTCTCGGCCAGATAAGGCTCAAAAGAGCTTAAATGTTCAACTATGCTTTAAACCATTAGTCAAGATCAAAGTTTTAAGATTGCTTTTAATTTGAAAATTTTGCCTTTATTGGAAAAAAAGTTAGCTCTACCATACATCATCTCTGTGGGTTGATTTGGTAAATTCACTACTCAAATACATTCCAAGAACAAACGATTTTGTTTTGCTAACCGAGATTGCAGTCTATCGATTTTCGTTTAAGTACCAATTTCCTACCATATACCATTACAAAAGCTTATGTGTTGTTTTTTAAAGGAAAATATTCAAGAAGAGTGTAATATCGATTACATTGATTTCTAAGAAACATGTTGTGAATTATAATTACTTTTGCAAAACGTAAGGATCAATTTCTTGGTAAAGTAAAAATAAAATGTGAATAATTTCATAGAAAATATTTAAAATTTAAATTATTTACATATACATACATATATTAGATTACACTGTGTGACAATAAAAATTTAATAGACATATTGGGAAAGTGGTAGTTTTTTCTGATAGACGCTATCGATTATACAAGAGTATACATTTAAAAATTTCCAAACACCTCCAGAGTCTTGAGCTAAGAGTAAAAACAATAACAATGTTACCATTAAAATCCTTAAAAATTGTAAAATAATCATTTGAGCGAATTTAAACGAGCCTTTTTAATGTATTACAAAACAAAAACAGTAACAACAAAATATTATTATAAGAATATGTAAGTGGTTATTCTCAAAGATGAGATGAGTAAACTACATACACAGATACTTATGTTTACCTGTTGTAAGTATCCGTGTTCAAAAAAAGGTATTTTGTGTTCTTTAAAATTACAAATTAAATATTTACATCAGATTACTCCCTTGTTGGCCTTTCTTCGAATTTTGTATTCATTTCAATGAGAATTCATATAAAAGAAAATGAGAGTATAAGTTTGAAAAGAAGTATATATATTATATAGTATATAAAAACGAATGCGTGTTTGTACGTTTGTTTGTTGGTTTGTTTGTTTCTTTCAAGTCTATAGATGACTAAACGGCTGGACCAATTTATCGGAAATTTTTACAGTATCTCTGTATGTCTGAAAGGAAATTCCAATTTTTTTTTCAATTAGTGCTTATTTCGTGAATGGTAACACTTAGCTCATGTCTGATTTGACAGATAATTAGTTTTATCCTTCCGCTGAACGAATATGGTTATGTATATGATTCAACAACGCTGGGAAATATTGCGACATTACTTTGAAAATCATGGTAATGTTGCAGAATGAAAAAAAGAAAAAAATCATCTTTTCAGATGAAGCTCATTTTGATCTTGGCGGGTATGTAAACAAGCAAAATTGTCGCATTTGGGGCACAGAAAACCCGCACGCATACATTGAAAAGCCGATACACCCAAGACGAGTTACTGTTTGGTGCGGATTTTGGTCCAGAAGCATAATTGGGCCATTATTCTTCGAAAATGAGCAAGGAGTGGCCGTTACAGTCAATGGCGATCGTTATCGGGCCATGTGAACGAATTTTTGTTCATAAAAGTTTAAGAGGAGGATATTAGCAACATATGGTTTCAACAGGACGGCGCTACGTGCTATACAGCCGAAGCTATACTCGATGATTTGCGCTTGTTTTTGAAGATCGCATTATCAGCCGCAGAGCTGATGTCGTTTGCCCACCTCCGAGCTGTGATTTGACACCATTGGACTATTATTTAGGGGTGCCGTTAAAGACAAATGTTACGCCAACAAGTCAGAGACAAATGACGCTTTAAAGGACAGTATTCGTGAAGCCATTGGTGAAATACAGCTGCACACAATCGATAATGTGCTTAAAAATTGGACTGATGGTGTAGGCTACTGCATGGCCAGCCGAGGCAGCCATTTGAATGAAATTATTCTCCATTATTAATTGAAAGGACTGTACTTTCAAATAAAAAAAGAAATTTGAGAAAATACTCAGTAGTTTTTTTTTATAGCATTTTCAAAAAAAAAACATTATTTGGCGGACACTTTATTTTAAAATATTTTATTTAAAAATTTTATTTTATTTAAAAATATTTGAAAATATTTTATTAAAAAAAATTCGTTTATATGGATGTGGCATCGCCCATTTAGAATTATTATTTTTTTTAGTAAAATATTTTCAAATATAAAAAAAATAAATTTGAAGTATTTGATATTTATATAGTCTATAGTTCCTTTCAGACATACAGAGAGATACTGTACAAATTTCCGGAAAACCGGTCCGTTTAAAAATAGTTCAAAATATTGCATTTTTAAATAACAATAAAAAATTGTATTTATTGATTTAATTTAAAAAGTCTCTAAATTTTGCCAATATAGGTTCATAGCCAATTCAAATCAGCAGTCAAGTAGTAGGCGGAATTAAACAAGTGGGTATGGTACTTCCCATTCAGGGAAAATATTGATTTCAATATAACTAGAGAACAATTACAGCTTAAGTATCAGAACTTTGTCTTACTAAATTCACCGTCCATATAAATTAGTAGCAAAAAATTGAGAGGAATTGAACTAACAATATATTGATTTCATTATATCAGTATTTGATCTAAGTGGCTTTATGGCCAATATAAATTATCACTAAAGAAGTAAGCGGAATTAGACAAGTGCGCGGGCTATCTCCAAGATCAACTAAATATTGATTTCTGTATATATTGAGAACGATTAAAGCAAAAGCTTCTGAATTTGTTCTGAATGACATTAAAGACAATAAAAATCATCAGCCAAAAACTGCAAGGAATTGGAAAAAACCCTACCACGCCCATATAAAATACATATTAATTTTTTTTTTTATATCTTAAGAACGCTTCATGGTCAATACAAATCACCAGTCAAAAAGTGGGTGGAATTGGACAAGTAGGCTTAGTACCTCTCATATAAAGTACATATTGATTTTTGTATATCTGGCGAACGGTAATAGTAGAAGTTTCTAAATTAGGTTCAAACAAAGTTGTGAACAATACATAGCATCAGCCCGTAACTGAATGAATTAGGTAAGTGGGTGTGCACCTTCTATTCATACTAAATATTGAATTTTATATATGAAGAGAACAGCAACAATTAAAGCAAAAAGCAGGTAATCCAGAAAGCACACTGGTTAAATACTATCTATATAAATATTTATCTCATACACAAAAATGTATGTGTATTTGTTTGAAGACTCTAAACAGCTAAACGACAGGTCCTTCAGTGTCTTTCTGGAAGGAAATATAGGCTATCTCAAATGTTTGGATTTGAACCGGAAGTGGACAAAGGGCAAACAAAGTAAAAAAGGTAACAAAAATAACATTTAAATCTTCCATGCATTTTTTGTGTGTATACAACATTTTTGTTTGAAAGCACATTACTGATGTCTATAGATATTCTATTTTGAAACAAACAAAATGAAATTCTATGCGACAAGATCAGTTTTTCTCCTAATCTAGCTGCAGTAAAAATTTTGTGTGTTTTTTATTGTAATTTTCGTTCGGTTAAGTCTACTGCTTTTTTCGATATTCATTTTGTATAAAAAAGTTTAAAACTTTTGTATTCCTCTTCACCCCTTTAATAAGTTTTTTTTGTACATTTAGTCGACTGTAAAAGGACAAAAGTGTTTAACAGCGAGTAAAATGGACGCTTTCTCTAAATAGATCCAGTAGACTATCAATAAGAGCGATCGCAAAATATTAACGTGTCTATTTACTGAGTACTATGGTCTTAGATACCAGCAGTTTTTTGGAAAATATTGAGGATGATCGGTTCTGCATGACTTGTGCTGAAACAACTGAACATCTACTGTGTGAGTGTCCAGCTATGTCGGCTCAGAAAATTATGTTTCTGGGCGATGCTATGCTGGCACCGAAAAAGGTATTTTTTCTCTCACCAAATATGGCTACTGGCTTTATTGGCAGCGTTAATTTAATGTGATGAACTTCTGTGGCTACACAAATAATTCTTTTGGGGCGCGGTGAATTTTTGGCCTAAGCAGCATTAACATTAACAATAGAAATGGAACAAATTTTTAAGTTTGACAATAATTCCTGCTAACTAGGCGAGTATTTCTGATGTTTTTAAAGAGTGTTGACGTGCCCAAAGAATTACAGAAATCAGGGCTTAGAGCTGGGGGAAATAGACAGTACGTTTTCTGAGGATTCTAGACTTAAGGAGGAGTTTCAAAAATTGCACTAAAAAAGCTCTTAAAATGGAGAATCCTATGGAATAATCCTGCGAAAGTGTTTAGGTAGACACAGGGTCTCACTGGGTGACATATCCACTATAACGACTTCAGATCTGTTGATATTCATGTTCTGTTAAACAAACTATAGACCATGATTCGCAGTGTACTGCAAAAGTGCCTCGTCAGGTGAATAATAATAATAATAAAATAATCCTATGGAAGACGATGTAGATGTATAAGCCCCTTGAAATACTTCAGAATACATAAAATATTATTTTAAACACATAAATCTATAATTTTCTTCTAATGAAAAAACTTGATCTTTTTACTCCGTTTATGCGCCATGTTGTATGTATGTGTACAACATTTTCTAGAAACTAGAACTTTTGTTAGTTTTTAATCTTATTTGACCTCAATGTAGTGGGAAACAAAATTAAAAGAAATATAGCTGCCCTAACAAAGCTTGGTACATGAGAGGGTTAAGATAATAACTAAGATGGGGGTAACAAAACATGGGGGGTTTTAGCCAGTATATATATATATATATATGTATATATAAAGAAAACACTTCTGAAGTACATATAAGAATATTACATTTAATTTTCGCATTTTTTCTTGTTTCTTATCCATACATGAATACATATAAGCACGTATATGGTTCATGTGTAAAATATTTCTTGTACAAAATATGCCCAAATGACTATTAAAAGTCTTCATATACGAGCTTTAGTGGATTCTTATTATTTGAACAATTGCGAAAAGGAACAAGTTTTAAAAACGTATTATTATATATTTTCTTAAACTTTACAAAATGCGTATTTAACGTAACAGATCAAAAGTTATCTAATCAAATATATGTAATAAAAAACTAGCTTTAAGCATCCAGCATTGCCGGGGAATCTATGTTATAAATAGGAAATAAATTCCCTTTTGTTCCTATCCTGTCCGTTTTGTGCCAACTATTTGCCTTTATAAAGAAACTGCCATGGTTTTAAGTCGCCCGTTGATATACTTATTGAGATGTACGATAAGATATTATATTTTACGGGAGGTGCCATACCTACCTTTGGAGTAAATTTTTATGGTAAATCTGCGTCCAAATCACAGGTGCGCAAAAAGGACGCAGATGATAAATACACTAAAGTTGAAATGCTGTAAAAAAATAGGTATTCATACAAAGTATAAACATGCATATAAATTTATGCAACTTATTACTTATTAATTAACTTATTATTAACACTTCAAAATTTTAACTCTCTTTAAAATCTCTTAAAATTAAGAAACACAAAAACATGCGCTACATCCCTTTTTCGCTGACGTCTAGCAAGCTACTGAAAAAATTTTGTGTCTCACACACACCGTTGCCCCTATTGGTAGAATTCTACCAAAATTGGTAGAATATTTTTCGTTTGGTAGACTAAGTTGAATTGTTTAAAAATTAAAAAACACTATGTTATAAAAATTTTGTAAGGGCTCGCTATCCTATCTTTAAGTCAAAAGCAACATAACCAGTATCAGATCAAAATATTGTATATATATATAAATATTATAGAAAACAGCAAAGTCTATTCAAATAGAAGAGGGATAAATAACATCGGGTCTCTTACGTCAACTCGAAGATTTGGACAATGCGGTGGCGTCTGTCTATTCTCGCACAAGGTTTTCATTATGCAGTCGAAACTGGAGGACCTACAAAGATTGGCTCGCTATGTTGGACTTGAGAAAAACATCATGAAAGTCAAGACAATGATATAAATAATACTAGCACGGAAGACTAGTCGAGCATCTGCTATCTAGGAAGTACTACATAAGGCGGCATAGAAACTGATGTAAATAACACCATCAATAAAGTGAGAGCGGCATTCGGACGTGTGCAGTCAATATGGAGAAGCTCACATATATCCAGACGGACTAAGCTCATAATGCTCAACTCATGTGTTAAATCAATTATGCAATATGGGAGTGAAACCTTGCTTGTATCGAATAACAAAACACAAAATCTCCAGGTATTCATTATCACGTGTCTCAGAATCGTATGCAGAATATTCCGGCCTAACACCATAAGAAACGCAGAACTGTAGAGCATTACTAACGAAGAACCTATACTGAATCAGATAGGGAAAAGAAAATAGGGATGGATTGGCCACACTATTCGTACAAATCCAGATGGTATTACCAGAATGTCAATCGAGTAGAATCATAAGAGGCTCAAATGGCCATGGTGCTGCGACCTAAAGACATCTATTGTACCAAATACTCCGAGGCCAGACCCGCCGTAATGGCAATTTAACATAGAAAGAAGCAAAATCAACAGCGGAAAGCCGTGTTAGATGAACAACGTTTTACCCACAGAAGGAAGGCGGAAAGTACACTGCAAGATAAGAAAAATAATTATTCCTTTTTTGCACTTCTAAGCAACAGTGAAATCTTTCATAAGAGTTTTAACCCATTCGAGCATTTTCAGAAAACAATGCTTTATAGTAGAAAATCTCATCCAGATAAAAAAAAAGAACAATGGAATTTATTTCTCGAAGATTGTGTGATGTTTTTTAAACACAAGGAAAATAAACCGAATACTAAAATGAAAAAAAAATTCTTTCCTTGTGAACTCTTTTGACGAGTAAAGTATAGAACAAATTTTATTTTTGTTGCGTAAATATTGTGTTAGTAAGCGTTTTTTTGCTGTCTTTTAAGAATTTTGTATAATCTCACATACGGTGTTAAAAAAAATGAAAATGTTTAATTTTAGAAAATTATGGTGTATGCTTAATCTTGCAGCTCACAGTACATCATTACACGTAAAATTTTTTGTAAAAATTCTTATTTACATCAAAATTTGTTTTTTTTATAGTTTTTAACAATTGGTAGATTTGTATCGGTTTTGGTAGATTTTTTAAGAAATTTTTGGTAGGATTAAAATTTTTGTTGTGGCAACACCACCCACACACACATTTTTTGTTGTAATTATGGTTGCCATTTGGAATAATATAAAAAAGGACAACACACAAAGACCGTCTCAGTTTTTTCTCCAGTCCACGTATACGCAATCCCTGCTCATGAAGTGCCAGAGTTTGTCCTTGTTCATAAGGTGATAAAGGTTTCCCGCGACCCATACCGTACAGATATTATTTAAATTATAAATTATTACAAAAAAAAAAAAATAAAAATAACAATTGTGATATCTTTTGATTAGATTAATTGCTTATTAATCACTGACTATCATTTTGACGCATTGAATTTTGCAATGCATTTACATAAATTTAAATAAACATAATATAACGGTACATCTCTAAGAGCAAAACCGGCTTATTATTCACTTGTTTGAACGTGGAACCATACATTACATTTTATAGTTTGAATGAATTGAGCAAATATTAAGGTGACCTTATCATTTTGAAGTACACCTTATGTGGTTTCAGTAACCGGGAAAAATCTAGGTGTTTTTATATAGAGAAAACTAAATACATGATAAATAACAGATATAACAACTAGTATTTTGGAAGGAATTTACACATAGAACAAGTTACATAAAATAAATATCTTCGCTGTTGGGTACAAGAGCCTTGGGAATGCGAAAAAGAAATTAATGTCAGCATAGAAATGACTAGAAGTGGGAAAATAAAAACTGTAAAACAACAACATAGTGGTGTTTGTTTTATTTTGACGCAATTTAAAAGAACTCAAACGTTTTAAAAAAGTTAAAACATAACAATATTTACTAGCTAAAATACAGCATGCTTCGATAATCCTATCTTTATTATTATCTTAGTTATCTTTTTTACCCTTTTTCCCATTTTAATGCCTTCCGGTTTAAGTCCAAACATTTAAGATAGCCTATAGATTCTTCTAGAAAAACACTATAAAATCTGCTTTTTAGCTGCTTACAGCCTTCAAACAAGCACACAATTTTTTTTGTATGTATATAAGATATGCACATATATAGAGAACTTTTACGTAGTGGGCTTTATTCAATACTCGCTTATCCAATCTTTCCCGCTTTTTTGGTGAAAATTCCATAGTTGGTATGCACGGAAGGTGCCACTCCCACTTATTAAATTTCGACCAGGTGTTGACTGATGATGTTGTTTGAGACAAATTTAGAAACTACTATTACAAGATATAGCTTTGACTGTTTTTAAGATATACAGAAATCAATAATTACTTTGTACGGTAGGTACCATCAATGTTGCCACCAAGTAAACAAAAAGTTACACAAAAGGTAAGCAAAACCAAGTGTGATAGCACAAAAAAATTTTTTTCTTTTATCTCCATTATTTTTTATTAATTAAATAAAATAGTTATTTGTACTTAAACATGTCTAATTCACATAGATACACGGACTACATGTGTACGTATATATGTGCATTATTGTCTGAAACCTAACCAATTTTTCACGATAAAGTAATAAAAGTCTAATATTTTATTTCGATTACTTTTAAGAAATTTTAGAATGGATTTTGCAAAAGCTTAAGCAAACTGGACTGTAGCGAATTGGAAATAAGTTTTATTTAATGCCGAGTCTTAATACACGTTCGAAAACAAAAGTGAAAACGATTACATTCGCCTTATTTTAGAGCCACAATAAACCATTGAGGAGAAATGTAAAATTTTGACTTGTTTTTCAGAGAGTAGAGTTTGTTGAAATGCCAACAAAAACAGGTCGTTTTATTTATAGGAAGATTTTAAATAATCGAATGGGAAATGCCAGTGAGTGGGTGTTTCAGCACGGCAAATATTTTGGCAAATCAAACATCCAAATAATACAACAAGCATTGTAAACGATGGGTTATTATACAACATTCCCAAACAGCTTCATTTTCTTTCCCAGTTATAGTACAAGTTCTGGACTAATTGTTATTAAAATATTATGAGCCCATCTTGAAAAAAATATGGCAAATAAGTCACAAAAATATCTCACTGATGCTCTCCATCAAAATGGGTTGGAGATAATACTTCGTTTACCTACAATTTATTAGATTTGATGCCTGGTGGTGGCTCAATAAAACATTAATATTAGGTATACAACATATTTACATACTACTGCTTTCACTCTGAGGTGCATTCTTATACTTTTCTGAGTTCTCGTTGTAATTTATCTGAATGAGGTATAAATTTTGTTGAAATATATAGTCGAAGTGAGCCTTTGACTCTGAGTCACTGTAAATATATTTGAAATACGTTAAGCAGGTAACTCCTGCAGCGAAAATTTATTCAAAATTTGACGAAAATTATACAAAAATTTTTTGGTACAAAAATTATACAAAATTTTGAAAATAGTACATATTGTAGAATTTCGGTATAGTTTGTGTCACCCTGTCAATGCCATACTTATTTGTGTATCTGGCAGCACTGCTAATTAATCTCTGATTAACACAATCTTACATGTTCAAAATTAATGGATAGAGGATATAAGATCATTTGAGACATTTCCGGAACTTTCCAAACTGTAGGTAATTAAGTATTCAAGAGACTGCTTTCCCTACGTAGTTCAGTTTTCGTTTGTCTGTCAACAAATAAAGTTGTGTTAAAGTGTAAAGAAAAGTGTTGTATAAACGAATAATAAGTGTTGTATTAATACAAACAGTATAAAAGTTATAGTAAATAAATATAAACTGTAAAACAACAAAATAAAGCGGTGTTTATTTTATTTTAACGCAATTTAAATGAATTCAAACGTTTTAAAAAGGTTAAAACGTAACAATATATTGTATAATTATCCTAAAATTGGCAAAACTTGATACAATTCACACTTGCCAATTCACACATTATGACTGATGATTTGTATTAACTATGAAGCTATTTGGCTTAAATTTAAAAAACTTTTACAGTCACCATTTTGAAGATATAGACAAATAAATATTTATTTTATATGGACGTGGCACCTATTTGAATTCTTGAGAGATACTGTAGAATTTTCAAAAAATCAATAATCTAGCTGTTGAGCTGTCTGTAAGGTCCAAACATACATACAAACATACATTTATTTTTATAAATAAGAATATATGTATAATACCTATATAGCTTTGTTTTTTGTATGTAATCGCTTAAATTTAATATGCAATAAAAAAATAACTTTTTTATCGACATTTATCTTAACCTAACACAAACAAAAAAACTCCTGGAGGTCATAAAACATCAAAACTACCTTAATTTTCAGATTTCCTTTTATTGTGCACCTTTTGGTTGTAGTATAAGCGTTTTTAATTAAAACGTCTATCTGTTTGCTCTTTAATTATGCCATATTAAACTAATTACAATCATTTTACCTGCTATAACAAAATTGGGGGAAAAACAAACAAACGAGGACTCATAACAACAGAAACCACTTGATATTTATTCGCATTATAAAATTATTTTGTTAAGCCATACTCCGTTAGTCATGTCACAACTATAAAATGTCTCATTAGCGATAATTTGAAACGGAGATACGAAGCAAAATTTGTAAAAGGTATTAAAAACTTTACTTAAAATTTGTACAACTAATATTAAACTAGAACACGGTTAAATTTTATTTTTGTTTTGTTTTGATTTTGTACATTTAGTTAGATGTTGTTTTGTTGTCTTAAAATGCATTAATTTTCAAAGAAAAAAGGGAAAAATACACCTTTTTCAGGGTATAATTAAAAGCAGTGAAGTAAGAAACTCAAGGGAAAAGAAGTAAAGAAATAAAAAGAAGAAAGAGAAAAAATTAATTTTCCGCTAAAGGATACAAAACGAAATCCGTTTATGAAAACACAAAAAGCCTTTTTTCCATCACTAAAAATATCATGATTTACAACATACACAGCTACATATTCATAAGAATTTGACACCGTATTGTAAGTATCTTTTCATTTATGTATGTTTCTCTCTCCCTTTTTTAAAATATAGTGCTTTCTCTTGATTTAAAACAAAAATAAATTTTTAATCTAATTTGAATGCGGTTTGCATTGAAGAAACACTTGAAATAATATAAAAAAAGTAAAATTAATTTCACTCTAACCCTCCCCACACGTACGCCACGGTAGCCGAGCGTTTTTGAAAGTCAAATTTTACTTAAATAAAACAATATACATATTTCAGGTATCACAAGTACCTACATCTAAACATTTTTTAACGTTGTTTTGCGACCCTTTGCTCACCTGATTTATTTGATTTGGCTGTATAGCCACCTAAACTTAAATAAACCTTATCCTCCTGATAAGAGTACCCGGATAAATATATTATTAAATTTTGTATAAAAAAATTAAAAATAATCGTATTTAGATTAGATTCACACCAAGAGCAGCTCTTTTCTTCTGTTTTCACAAGTACGTACTCACACATATGGCAGAAAATAAGCAAATAATAAACAAAGAGAACTAAAGAGAAGACAAATGGTAAAACAGTGCAAAATGGTCCGAGTGAGAGCTGTCACAATTGTAAAATGCATTAATATTAGTTTTCCGGACGCTGATTTAGAAGGAGCAATTGTTTTTCTATGCGTCTTACATCTCATAATTTTCGTACTTTTCAATTAAATTTCGAATCATTAGCTTTGCAATGGTAACAACGAAACTTGAGTGGCTCTTCGTTTTTATTTTTAGTTGACAGCTCCACGCGAAGTGAGATCAAAAATCCTTGAGAAGATCTTAAAGTTTTTTGTGACGCTTAGAATGAGGCTAGAGTCTATACAAAATGCTCCCAATGCAGCTACGTCAATGCAAATAGTCGTCTTTTTGTTTTGCGTTTGACACTGTATTTATTTATTCTAGAAATTATTTATCTTCTGCTTTTTATTATTATTAAAGCCTCTCGAGTATAATGCATTGTTGATAGAAAGTATATACTCTTCATATTCTTGGTCTAGACGGACAAAATAGTTCTGATTTTGTTGAAACCATATCGGGGTGTACCTATATCATCTGTTGGGTTTGGCCATAGCTCTTTTGGAATATATGCCATGTTTTAACCTGGCGTCTGTTTTGCCTGTAAGTACAGTGACAAGCTAAATTATTGGCACAGTAAACCCTTTAAACTTTAAAGGTCTTATGAATATATAAGCTAATATATTTACTAGATAGAATAACAAATTTCCCACAAAAGTCACTATATTCTATATATCCACAATCAAGACACATCTTTCGTTGAGATTGTAGGAATAATGGATAGAAGCTAAAACAATATTTTCTTCTACATTTACCTGTCGCTGACCATCGGTAAATGATTCATTCAATAAATTGATTCGACCTTTAAAAGAAATAAATACTCGTCCAATGTAAAATTTTTTTAGTCTTATCGACATATTTCAAATGTCTGAGATTGAGGCTGCTTTGTCTCTTTGTTTACTTACTAATGTTGTAAAAATATTATCAACACGTATTAGTCGTAGTAAAATAATTGCTTAAATCAATAGCAACTTAATGCTTTCTAAAGATGAATAATCTAAAGAAGAATAATCGCTGGTGCCATTTATAGCCCTGACCAATGAAATTCCAATAACCGCTGTATTATAATGTAACGTTCACCAAACCGAAATAAGGTGACAGATGGTAATTTTTACTTAATTCTATGGGATCAGATAGAAAGGACTGCGGGAGCCATTGATATGCTAGCTAATCAGTCGGGATGGGGGAGTTCTTGTCCTCGCTTACCTTAATCCTCTCTTTAATACAATAAAAAAAATTATTATAGACTCCCTGATTTCAAACTAAACTACCCTATTCTAAATGGACCTTTTATGACTAGAAATCTAATCAAGAAACAAACTAAACCCCTTAATTCTAGTCATCTCTGAACTTTAACTCAAACGCGAATAAATCCTACCATAGCCTAATAACATTAAGCAACCCCGCTGGTATTGGGTGCTAATGCCTCATAACCCACTCCTTCCTCTGCTCTAGTGGCCTATAATTCCAATTATCTAGAGCCCCACTAATATTAGGCATCCCTGATGTCATTGGGAGCTAACGCCTCACTACCCTCACCTACCATTGCTCTATTGGCGTACAATTCCTGTTTCATAGAGCCCCAAAACGTTTTTCTACTCTATCCAATCAAATCATCAAAAGAAGACCACACAAGCGTTATTTACAAATTCATATTGAAAATCTTATTTTATTCAAAAATCTATCATCTTAAAAATAAATATATAATAGTTAATATCTATCATTTAAATTCTTAGTAAATAGTTTATTATCTTTTCCTTAAATATTACGCATTTTCCTAATTATTAAAATCTAATGTTATTATATATTCAAAATCTCAAATACAAATGTTTACGATACATAGGTAATTTTAACTGAATTTAATAACAAATTGACCCATAGTGCAATTCTATTATATGCAAAAGAAATGCGAACATATGATTTAAAAAGTAAATATATAAAAGAAAAAATTTCAAGTTCAAGGCTATTGCTTCATGTAAACATCAAAGGAGAGTTCTGTTAATAACTTAACATGTTATTAATAGAATAAAACAGAATTGAAATTGAGAGTGGTCATTATAACAACACTAATCAATGTTAATTTTAAAACAACGTAAACATTACTTTAAAAGAAAGTAAGCAAAGAAATGTCAACTAAAGATCAAACAAAAGTATTGTTTTTGCTTTCATTTAACATTTTACCCGCGTATATTATTAATAAGAAATAAAAATGTTTTGTTTCACTTACCAACGTGTTCCTGATCTTGTAGAAGGCCTTCTGCAACGACTTTGAACATGTTGTACCAGTTGCTAAATATGAATGGGATGTTTTTTTTTTTAATAAAAAAATAATATGTTGCTTATAATTCCTTTTGCATGTTGAGATGGTCTATTGTTTTTGTATTGTTTAGATATTTGGATACATTATGTTGAGATGTTAATTTAGGTAATTTAGAGATTTATATATCATCATTTTAGTTTTGAGATTTTGTTTGATTTTAAATATACATTTTTAAACTATGTTTTATAGAGATTTTTTTCTTTTTAAGAGAATTATTTAGTTTTTAATTAAGTAAATTTTTAGCAAAATTCATAGAAAAATTTTAAATATCTTTATAGCAAGATTTATAGAAAAAGTTGTAGGAAAATAGTTATTAAAAATTTATGCATAGTAAAAGGTTTATATTAGATTTAAAAAAACAAACATTAGGTTTAATTCGATTTAGGAAATTTTAGTTGGTTGATGACAGTAATCTCGCTAAATGAACATCTCTACGATAGCGATCACACTTTATATATACCAAACTTGCTGTACATTCCACTCGTTGCCGACCACCGAAAAAAGAGTTGAATAGCAGTTACATTAAAGCTGGGGGAGAAGATTGCCTCATATAACCTATATGAGGTTCTTCAAACCCCAAACTAGGTTAAGCAACCAAGCGTTCTTTCTATTTAAATATAATATCCTTTCTGCTTTAAAACTAGAAAATACAACAAAAGAAGACGTCGTCGTGTGATGTATCTGTTGTTGATTTCCCGTGGACAATCCCACGTGATTTGCCTATAAAACCTTCAATAAAAAATAAACTTCATCAAAACCTACGTAAAAGAATCTATATAAGTTATGGTTATATATAAAAAAAATTTACCTTCAATAAAGCGATTTCTGTGGATGTATTTCCGAAGACCAAAATAAAAGAAACGAGGATCAAGATTTGATCTTATTTCTCCTGCGTGGACGACTCCACGTGATTTTCTAAACCCTTAATAATGGAATTAATTTCTTTTAAATTTGCGCACCAAAAATCTAACCAAAAACTATTTAAAATAAATTTACCTTAAACAATATTAAAATAGAACGTTTGAAGCGTCGATTCCTGTGGATGTTCTTAACCGTCCTTAACCAATTTGTCCTCAGATTAAAAATATTGTTCCCGATTATATAAATCGGAATTCGCCACTAAGGAACGTCTGTTCTTGTCGAAGGTAAGAAGGAAAAGGAAGTTTGAAATCAACTTCTTGACGACCATGCTTTTGACATTTCTTATTTTATTTTATGTATTTTTTTCTTTTGCGCTATCTAAATGCCACGTCATCAAATGTCAAAAAAAACGAGACTCTATTATATTGCCACTGAGTAATTAATTCCTAAAAATTTTAAACTTTCTCGATCATCGTACAAGAATCTTCAAGCCCAACATTATCAAATTTAATTTGCGCAAACTAATTTAGCTAAGATACAAACCACTGTTACTTACATATGTATGAAAGAGAACCATCTCTCGATCAATTGTCATTTGTTTCATTGCTTAATCAAAACAAAAGCAAAAATACAAATTTATATATGACAAATTTTAAAACATATGTTTTTCTTTCTTTTTGTGAATGTTTCTTTGTGTGTAATGTTTTATAATCCTGTAATATTATAAAACATTAGAGTCAGAAATACTCGAGGATTACAACATCAAGAAGATAAGTATATACATCTATTTTTAAACTTCAAAAATTAGTCATTTCTTTTTTCTAATAGGTAAAACTTGAACCATGTCTGTTTAGTAAATATTGGTCTTAACAAACAATTTCCTTTCATCAACAAATGGGATTAAATTGGAGAAGATAATAATGTAATGTATATAAGGGGGCAGAAATATAAGCAAGCTGTGTTCCTTCTTTTTTTTTCTGATTAGAAAGAGAATGTGAACGTTGAAGGGTTTGTATGCAACGTCCACCACAAAACCGGGTAATTCTTGAGATTTCGATAAAGAATTAACAGGAAAAAGGACGTTAGGATCTTATGTCTTTGCCGTGAAATGTACCGACAAGTTTTCCTTGAAGATCTTCAAGCACATAATAATGATTTCCTAGTTTTTCTCGTATACGTGCTTTTATAAACACTGTTGATAATTTTGCATTAAAATTCTTTACTTGGCTACTTTGTGCAAAATTTCTCCGATATACTTCTTGGTTTACCTGAAATTGTTGTGGTTTTGTTCTCAAATTATATTGCTTAACATTCTTGTCATACGCTTGTCTTATATGTTTACGCAATTCATTTCTTATAAGCTGTAGCTGATCTTCACGATGTAATTTGGCAGTTGGTTCATCTAATTGTTTTAAATTTCTCAACAATTCATATGAAGACGCGTGTGTAACCATTTCAAATCCGAATAGAGCTCGATAAGGAGAATTATTAATAGATTGATGATATGAGTTACGTAGTGCGCAGCTAATCGCACTTAATTTTTCATCCCAGAGCCTATGATCTTTCTTTAAATAAGCTCTGATTCCAGCAATCAACGAGCGATTAACTCTTTCCGACGCGTTTGATTGCGGAGAATAATACGCGGTATATGTGTGTGTAATCCCATAAGAAGTGAAAAATGCATTTAAGTCGTAGATTTAAATTGACTTCCATTATCACTAACGATTACTTCAGGCACACCATATACGTGGAAAATATTTTTTTCTAAAAATTCTTTAATTGCTGTTGACGTAAACTTACGTAAGGGACATAGCCAATGAAATTTTGTCAAGTGATCAAGAACTATAAGAAGACCTATAAAACCTGAGTTACTTCGGGGATATGGACCAAGAATATCTATGTATAAGCGTTGAAATGGACGAATTGAGATAGTTTGTCTTCCCATTGGAGGCTTCATAATAAAGTTTGGTGCTTTAGTAGTCTTACAAACATCACAATTCCTTACATAGTTTCTGATATCGCGTACCAATCCAGGCCAATAGAAATTTCTTCTTATTAATTTCAAGGTTTTTAGCATACCGCCGTGAGCTGATATTGGATTATCATGGGCTCTTCTTATAATATCGTTACGCAATCTAATTGGTATCCAAAGCTTCCATGCTGAATTTTCCTGATCGGTTTCACCAGTGTAATGTTCAGTTCGAAAGTAAATAAATTTATCTATAATTTTCACATCTGGGTATCTTGATGGATCTAAATTAACTTTTTCTTTTATCTCTATGTAATCACTATCTCCAAAACATGGAGAATTCAAATCTATTTCGGGTTCAGACATCTCAAGGGTTGAAACTTCCTCTATAGGAATTCTCGACAACGCATCGGGTACTATATGATCTTTACCTTTTCTATGTTTAACCGTAAATTTATATCCTTGCAGTTTAAAGACCCACCTTGCCAATCTACCACTAAGGTCTGGTTGTTTCATTAACCATGCGATACTGGAATGATCCGTCACTAGCTCAAATTCTTGCATCTCTATATAGCATCGAAATCTTTTAATGGCTTCTAGAGCTGCTAAACATTCTTTCTCGGTAACACTATAGTTACGCTGCGCTGTAGTCAATTTCTTACTCATGAATGCAATGGGTTTTTCTTGGCCTTCGTCATCCAATTGCACCAGAACTGCACCTATGCCATAGTTACTGGCATCACAATGTAAATAGAACTTCTTTGAAAAATCTGGATTCGAAAGAATGGGAGCGGTAGTTAACAATCCTTTAATTTTATCGAAAGCTTGTTGAGACTCCTCTGTCCATTTAAATTTAGCTTTAGTTGACAATAGTTGAGTTATAGGATACGCTATAGTAGAAAAGTTTTCTACAAATCTACGATACCATCCTGCAAGTCCTAAAAAACCACGTACCTGTTTTAAATTTTTTGGTACAGGCCAATTTGTTATAGCACTAATCTTCTCTGGGTCTGTGGTTATACCACCATGCCCGATTACATATCCTAAGTAATTAACACGAGTTACACAGAATTTGCTTTTCGAGATATTTAATGTTAAATTCGCTTTCCGAAACTGAGAGGAAATTCTTATTAAGACTTCAAGGTGTGATTGAAAATCTTCCGATACAATGATTAAATCATCAAGGTATCCAAATACGCAATATCTAAGGTCTGCGGGTATTATCTCGTCCATTAAACGGCACATAGTTTGCGGTGCGTTGCATAGACCAAATGGCATGACAACAAACTGGTAGAGTGGTCTGCCAGGGATAGTGAAAGCTGTTAGTTGCTTAGATGAATCATCTAACGGTATCTGCCAATATGCGTCCTTCAAGTCCAACTTGGATATAATGTTGGCTTTTGGCAACCTTGCGAAAATACCTTCAAGATTCGGTAACGGATACGCATCTTTTTTCGTTACTAGGTTTAATTTTCGAGCATCCAAACATAATCGTACCTTGTTTGGTTTTATTACCAACCTCATTGGTGAACTCCAAGGGGACGTTGATTTTTCGATAACCCCTAAGGCTAACATACGGTCTATTTCACCAAAGATTAACTTTTCTACCGCAGGCGAAACAGGGTAAAATCTCTGCTTGATTGGTGTTGCGTTGTTCACATCAATAGAATGTTTAATTAAAGTTGTTCGGCCTAAGCCTTCTTTTTCAAAATTTGGAAAAAGATTAATAACGGCATTTAATTGTTGATGTTGAGATTTATTGAGTGGAAAATTGTAATTATCGATAGAAGAACTTGCCGTTTTATCCGAAAAAATTTTGTCCTTTTCAAGTGGAATTTGTAGAGTGAAATCACTGATGGATAAATCATTTAAAGCAATAATATCAGCAGAATTATTTAATTCAGGGAACAAGTTAAAGGTCTTACAAAAATCTATACCAAGAATGAGACGTTGTTTAATAGAAGGAATTATAAATAATTTTAGTTTATTAACACGATCTTTAAATGTTACATCGGCTTCAAGCCATCCTAGTACAGTTTGTGATTGTCCATCTGCAGTTTTCACATATGATTTGCATTTTAAATAATTTGAATATCTTGAAAAATCTATTTCAGCCAATTTTGCGCCTATACACGATATATTAGCTCCTGTATCTAGTAAACCATATTCGTTGAAATCGAGAAAAGATATCTTTGCATAATATCGCATATCCTTTGGATTAGATATTATAGTTGAAACAAGAAATTTTCTACATATCCTTTTTAATTTGTAATGTTTTCTAATTCGAATTGTTGATCTTTTCGGTTTATTCTTAATACACGTATTAAGAGCAGAAATATTCAAAATCTTATTTCTTTTCTCTAAATATATTTCCATACGCTTATGATACGGTAATCTAGGACATAAAATAGGTTTGTTTTTATCTTTAATAGTGCCATCCGAATTTGTTGAATAATTTTCTTTCTTGAGTATAGTCACTGGTTTTGAATTGGGTAAGTTATTGTGTTTGTCATAGCCGGTAATATTAAAGTCACATTCGGTAGAGTTATTTTGACAATCCGAAGAAAGTTTCAAATTTGTTAAGTTTCGTCTTTCTGTAGCACAACTGGACGAAAATTTTTCGAAAAATTCTGCTTTTTAACAGCACACTTCACGCAATTAGGCTTATAAACTTGTTTTGTACCACAGCCATAGCAAAAGATTGTTCTATTTTGTAAACAGTCTTCCCAATGATGACCAATCTCATCACAGTTCCAACATTTAGAAAGAACTTCTGGTTTTTTAACAGCGTTGATGTAAACAGAAGGGTCTTCATTGTGTTCCATTAAATCCTGGTCACTATCTTCTACAATTTCTGAGATTCTTCTAGGGAAATACTGATGCTGATTTCGAGACATAAAATTCCTTTTGACATGTTCCTCACTCAAAAAATGTTCACGCATTTGCACAAGTTTTCTCAAGTGTGAAATAGAATGTACTGGAACGTAGAGTAAATCTTGTCTGATCTCCGGTCTCAAATTACGGGCGAGTATTTCAATCAATTCCATCTCTGACAATGGTGAAGGCAATTTATCCATGATCGTGGAAACAGCTTCAAAGAACAAATCAAAATTTTCACCAGGTTTCTGTTTACGGTTTCTAATTTCTTCCCTAATATCAAAACTAGATCTAAAATCACGATATTGACAACGTAATGCATCGCAAAAGTCATTCCATTCTATATTCTGGACTTGTTTATGATACCGCCAGTACCAGTCTCGAGCTTTACCACTTAACAAAATATGTAGATTACGACATATAATAGTAAAATCACTATTAAAATTATCTTTAGTTAAAGATCTCAAGCGGTACAAAAATTCTTCGACATTCAGTCCTGATGGCGAACCATCAAATTTAAGGTTCCAATTTTGTATAATAGAAGTTATTTTATCTGCTTTTAAGGTATTATTTGAAGAATTATTAGAAGGAAACGAAGAATTTGAATTTTGACTATTTTGTTGCACGGATTCTGTCCGTCTACGATTATCTTCTGAATTATTACTCAAATTAAGATTATGATTCGAAGATGTTTCACGAATATCATTTCCTTGATTTCTGTTAACGTCTGGTGTGGGTAACAAATTCAAGTGATGCAACAGTCTAGTGACTTGCTGTTCAATCAACTTATTGATCTCCTGATAATCAATATTACTCGAAAGGTTTTCACGAATAGGTGTTCGAACATTCTGACGATCTGTATTTCGCTCTGGAGTAGCAAAATTTTCTTCAGTTACATTAGCAACAGCAAAGCTTGTCTGTTGGGAAGTTGATGGATCTTGAAATAAATTTCTAGTCGTACTTCGAGTTGAATATTGCTTTGAAAATGCTCCCCTTGGTCTACCTTTAGCATCCTTAGCTAACCTAGATTTCGATTGAATAACTAATTTGCGAAGCTCACTAAGCTGACATGCTCTTTTGCATACGGGGCATTCCGAATTAGTCGACAAATAATTTTCAATACAAAGTCTGTGAAAAGCGTGGCTACATTCATTTACGATTATACAATCCTGACCTTCTATCATAGTTTCTTTGCAAATCTGACAAGCCGAAGGTTCAATTGACATTGTCGCTACCGAAAGTGGAGGTGGTGGTGGAGATCGATCCAACGACATGATCAAAATAGTGAATTAAAAAGATTTAAATCGAAAAAAACTTATAAATTTGCCACACGAAAACCTAAGTTTTATGAAATTCAAATACGAAAAGAAGAAATATTCAAAATTTACCTTTTGTATACTACATAATAAATCAAATTCTTGATATCACGAAACTAAATTTTGTATTAAACAAATTGTCGAATTAAAATAAAAGAAGATTCAAAATTTTCAGTTGAAGAAATGAAGTATAATATGAATTTGAATGATCAAAGAGTTTAAGTCTCAACTTATTAAGATATAAGAAAATATTTTAAAAATAAAAACATATAATCATTTAGGTGTAATGCATCAATTTAAATTCGAAACTTCGAAAAAAAAAAAACAATTTCCGTTTAATTTTTTTTCTTAAAATACTCTATAATATCAATTACTTCTTATAAACCAAGACAAATTCTCATTCACAAATTGTGGTTTCTTTCCAAGTGATGATGTTGATGTGGATAGAGTTATATAGGCTATTAAAATATCAGGATTCATTCGAGGATACAAAACTGGTCTATAGAGCAAAATACAAAATTTATATTTATATAAAAAGCAAACTCACCAGCAATAGATATATTTTTTTTTTTCCGACTATATAAACTCTTCAATATCACGGACATTAAAACGACTTCGTCATATTAATGTATTCCAGTAGATACCAAAGTGGCTGACCACTAGAATGCAATTCATTACAAATACAAAATCTGTATCAAGCTATCTTGAAGCAAAAATTTGTGTTGATATGGTTTCACAAATCATGAAAAGTACATTCACCTCCTTAATGGTTAGCCTATTCGATTGACAAATACTCAAATAGCTAATTATTCCAGTTAATTCGTGAGTGTTATTTCACAAAAAATTTTGCCATACCAAAACAATTTACGCTTCAAGTTTTTACTGAACTCTAAAATGTATAAGTAACAAAACAAAAAAGATATAGAGCCGTCTCGAAACAAAAATGTTAACTTCGGGCATTGACCATTCTGATTCAAGTGACACAACAGAAATTTTTCAATCGAGCCACACGTTGGAAAACAGTAATGTTCCAATTCGGCCAACAGTAATGTTACAATTCGAGCACCATGTTGGGCGCCATTTTTTCTGTATTATAATGTAACGTTCACCAAACCGAAATAAGGTGATAGATGGTAATTTTTACTTAATTCTATGGGATCAGATAGAAAGGACTGCGGGAGCCATTGATATGCTAGCTAATCAGTCGGGATGGGGGAGTTCTTGTCCTCGCTTACCTTAATCCTCTCTTTAATACAATAAAAAAGAATTATTATAGACTCCCTGATTTCAAACTAAACTACCCTATTCTAAATGGACCTTTTATGACTAGAAATCTAATCAAGAAACAAACTAAACCCCTTAATTCTAGTCATCTCTGAACTTTAACTCAAACGCGAATAAATCCTACCATAGCCTAATAACATTAAGCAACCCCGCTGGTATTGGGTGCTAATGCCTCATAACCCACTCCTTCCTCTGCTCTAGTGGCCTATAATTCCAATTATCTAGAGCCCCACTAATATTAGGCATCCCTGATGTCATTGGGAGCTAACGCCTCACTACCCTCACCTACCATTGCTCTATTGGCGTACAATTCCTGTTTCATAGAGCCCCAATACGTTTTTCTACTCTATCCAATCAAATCATCAAAAGAAGACCACACAAGCGTTATTTACAAATTCATATTGAAAATCTTATTTTATTCAAAAATCTATCATCTTAAAAATAAATATATAATAGTTAATATCTATCATTTAAATTCTTAGTAAATAGTTTATTATCTTTTCCTTAAATATTACGCATTTTCCTAATTATTAAAATCTAATGTTATTATATATTCAAAATCTCAAATACAAATGTTTACGATACATAGGTAATTTTAACTGAATTTAATAACAAATTGACCCATAGTGCAATTCTATTATATGCAAAAGAAATGCGAACATATGATTTAAAAAGTAAATATATAAAAGAAAAAATTTCAAGTTCAAGGCTATTGCTTCATGTAAACATCAAAAGGAGAGTTCTGTTAATAACTTAACATGTTATTAATAGAATAAAACAGAATTGAAATTGAGAGTGGTCATTATAACAACACTAATCAATGTTAATTTTAAAACAACGTAAACATTACTTTAAAAGAAAGTAAGCAAAGAAATGTCAACTAAAGATCAAACAAAAGTATTGTTTTTGCTTTCATTTAACATTTTACCCGCGTATATTATTAATAAGAAATAAAAATGTTTTGTTTCACTTACCAACGTGTTCCTGATCTTGTAGAAGGCCTTCTGCAACGACTTTGAACATGTTGTACCAGTTGCTAAATATGAATGGGATGTTTTTTTTTTTTTTTAATAAAAAAAATAATATGTTGCTTATAATTCCTTTTGCATGTTGAGATGGTCTCTTGTTTTTGTATTGTTTAGATGTTTGGATACATTATGTTGAGATGTTAATTTAGGTAATTTAGGGATTTATATATCATCATTTTTGTTTTGAGATTTTGTTTGATTTTAAATATACATTTTTAAACTATGTTTTATAGAGATTTTTTTTCTTTTTAAGAGAATTATTTAGTTTTTAATTAAGTAAATTTTTAGCAAAATTCATAGAAAAATTTTAAATATCTTTATAGCAAGATTTATAGAAAAAGTTGTAGGAAAATAGTTATTAAAAATTTATGCATATAGTAAAAGGTTTATATTAGATTTAAAAAAAAAAAAAAAACAAACATTAGGTTTAATTCGATTTAGGAAATTTTAGTTGGTTGATGACAGTAATCTCGCTAAATAAACATCTCTACGAGAGCGATCACACTTTATATATACCAAACTTGCTGTACATTCCACTCGCTGCCGACCACCGAAAAAAGAGTTGAATAGCACTTACATTAAAGCTGGGGGAGAAGATTGCCTCATATAACCTATATGAGGTTCTTCAAACCCCAAACTAGGTTAAGCAACCAAGCGTTCTTTCTATTTAAATATAATATCCTTTCTGCTTTAAAACTAGAAAATACAACAAAAGAAGACGTCGTCGTGTGATGTATCTGTGGATGATTTTCCGTGGACAATCCCACGTGATTTGCCTATAAAACCTTAAAAAAAATAAACTTCATCAAAACCTACGTAAAAGAATCTATATAAGTTATGGTTATATATAAAAAATTTACCTTCAATAAAGCGATTTCTGTGGATGTATTTCCGAAGACCAAAGTAAAAGAAACGAGGATCAAGATTTGATCTTATTTCTCCTGAGTGGACGACTCCACGTGATTTTCTAAACCCTTAATAATTGAATTAATTTCTTTTAAATTTGCGCACCAAAAATCTAACCAAAATCTATTTAAAATAAATTTACCTTAAACAATATTAAAATAGAACGTTTGAAGCGTCGATTCCTGTGGATGTTCTTAACCGTCCTTAACCAATTTGTCCTCAGATTAAAAATATTGTTCCCGATTATATAAATCGGAATTCGCCACTAAGGAACGTCTGTTCTTGTCGAAGGTAAGAAGGAAAAGGAAGTTTGAAATCAACTTCTTGACGACCATGCTTTTGACATTTCTTATTTTATTTTATGTATTTTTTTCTTTTGCGCTATCTAAATGCCACGTCATCAAATGTCAAAAAAAAACGAGACTCTATTATATTGCCACTGAGTAATTAATTCCTAAAAATTTTAAACTTTCTCGATCATCGTACAAGAATCTTCAAGCCCAATATTATCAAATTTAATTTGCGCAAACTAATTTAGCTAAGATACAAACCACTGTTACTTACATATGTATGAAAGAGAACCATCTCTCGATCAATTGTCATTTGTTTCATTGCTTAATCAAAACAAAAGCAAAAATACAAATTTATATATGACAAATTTTAAAACATATGTTTTTCTTTCTTTTTGTGAATGTTTCTTTGTGTGTAATGTTTTATAATCCTGTAATATTATAAAACATTACAGTCAGAAATACTCGAGGATTACAACATCAAGAAGATAAGTATATACATCTATTTTTAAACTTCAAAAATTAGTCATTTCTTTTTTCTAATAGGTAAAACTCGAACCATGTCTGTTTAGTAAATATTGGTCTTAACAAACCATTTCCCTTCATCAACAAATGGGATTAAATTGGAGAAGATAATAATGTAATGTATATAAGGGGGCAGAAATATAAGCAAGCTGTGTTCCTTCTTTTTTTTTTCTGATTAGAAAGAGAATGTGAACGTTGAAGGGTTTGTATGCAACGTCCACCACA